>CM052708.1:99073444-99090706 GCA_028551405.1 Uromys caudimaculatus
CCAGGAGAGGTATAGCTGGGCCCTCAGGTAGTATTATGTCCATTTTTCTGAGGGTCTGCCACACTGATTTCCAGAGTGGTTGTACCAGCTTGCAACGTCTGGGCATTCTTGAAGCAAAATCTTACAACTCCCCATGAAAATTTTGTTACAGCAAATAAACATTTCACAGAGTGACTGTATGGATGAATTCAATATAAAACGTGGGTTGGCAGAGAAGGGCTAAACAAGGCTCAGATGCTGCTCTAGACATATTTGAGACTTGGAATGTAAAAGATATTTCTCTACAGATCAGGATCAGTTAGGACAGCTGGCTGTCCAAACAGAAAAAAAATAAAAGTAGGGCTCCACTTTGCCTACCACATGGAAACAAACCCTTGATGGAACTGAAGGATTACATGTAAAAACTAAGACCATGATATTCTTAAACCTGAAGCACAGTCATTGCTCTCTTATATGTGGCCCACAAAATGTTGAATTTCCGATTTTGTTGGAGACTCAGTTGTGTGTGATGTTTTCTGGAAACCGTCTTATGAGAGGCTAATTTGCTGAAGCAGACACATGGAGGATGTTTTGCTGAGAACAGACATGTGGTGTTTTTCTAGAAGTTGCCTGATGAAAGGGCGCATAGTATTTGCTGAAGCAGATGCTTGAGAGGCTCATGATGTTTAGAAAGAGTATAAGGATAGCCCAGCAGACAAAGGACGATGCTCTTGCATTGGTTTGCCGTGGTTTCTTCGCTGATCTTCACTTGTGACTTTGTAAAGAGAAACGCACCAAAGAACCTCTGATGGTGTGCTAGCTGCTTCCTGTTGCTTCTGCCGACTTGTGCCGATCAGCTGAGCCTCGAGGTTTCTTCTAGATGAAGTGGTTGTTACTGATTCATGTTTGGTGTTTTGCTAGTGGACTGGGGCACTGACAATGAAGATTAGGATTGCCCCAAAGAACTATTTCTAAACAGGCCTACAACCCCCATTTCCTGTTAACTCTTCTTTCCCTCTACCTCTGGTGAATGGTAGGCTAGAAGGGAGGTTGAAGTCTTAAAAAACCATAATAGGTTTTGAAAAAATTTAAGTGTATACATCACACAAGGTCTCTTTCCTGCAGGAGCCAGGCTGCCAGCTCTTGGGAGTCTCCTGTCTCTGCCTTCCATCCTCCTGTGGGGAATGCTGAGATTACAGGCATTTGAGGACTACACTGACTTTTATGTGGGTTCTGGGAATCTGAACTCTGGTTGCCAGTTTTGTGCAGAGGCCCTTTCACCCACTGATCTGTCTCCCTCCCCACACACTGGTGTAGAACCCATAGGATCAAGGCTCTCCTACCTTGCTGGGACGACAGCTAATGCTCATCGTTTTCATGATAAAATGTCAACATTTGTTCATTCTGGTTCATGGGCACATTGTTTTTTTGTTTATTGCTTGTTTGTTTGTTTTGGTCTGCTTTACTTAAGACTGTTTTCTTTCTTTCAAGTGAACAGAAAATATTATGTAAAAGTGCAGAACTTAGAAAATAAACAATGAACATCAAATATGAGGTTTACCTGAGGGGTTCCATTCACAGTATGTGTAGGATTTTAAAGTTAAGTTTTAAATTTTTCGGGGGGGGGGACAAAAAGAAAGCAAAGGGAAAGAAATAAGATCTGGCAGGCTGAGGGGTGTGGGGGTCATGCTCTGGCAAAGCTGATGGGCACCAGGAGTCACAGTGCCATTGCTGGGCATTCAGCCCCTGAGGCTGCTTCCAGGTTGGATGCAGCATGATCACCCGCTGGCAAGTTCCTCCCACCAACATGGAGTCAGTTAACAGTGCATTTAGTCTATCCATTCCTTTTAGAAATTGAATATAGGCTTCAATTTGTTTTTCCTTAATATTTCTAGTAGTTTATAACCAGGGTTTTGCAATTGCTTGTAGAAAAATTATTCTATTATTTGCTTGCTGACACATAAGTCACTACTGAACAGCAGCCATGGCTCCATGTTCCTGCCAAGAGCCTCAGCAGGGACCACGTGGCAACCAGAAGAAGCAAGTAATGAACGCTGTCCGTAGCTCTTCATAAAACACACCAAGTCCTTGTTGGGCATAATCAGAGTTGTGTGGCTTTTTCCTATAGAAAGAACATACCACAGACCTGTTCAAGGTCTACAGGGACAAACAGGACTTCAAGTTCACCCAGGAAAGGGGCACACCCCCAGTACCAAGAGCAAGGGAGTGGAGCTGAGGGAGGGAGGGCCAGGCCAGGCCACGGAGCTGAGCTGAGCACTTGCACACTTTTGTGCATGTAAGACCTTTGCAGGAAAAAGTCCAGGTATTTTACCCTAGCGTTTCTTAAAAGATCATCAATTTATGCTTAAAGTCTTTTAAGGCTAGCAATTCGATACTGCCCCCATGAAAAGCCTCCATCATCAACATTCCTTAAGTGTTTCCTGGGAACTTGCTGGGGGCTCTAAGCGCACAGCATCCTGGCAGAAGAGCGCATATGTTTTTATTGTCGTATCTTGATTCATATAAAGCGCCTCTCCTTCAAAGCACCCAGGGATCTAATTACATGGTTATAACAGAGGACTTAAGTGTGTAATAGATCCAATAACTTGTTACGTATAAAGATATGCTAATCACTTGCACAGAATAGTAGGGTCTCAGAGTTTGTTATAAACCAGGGAAAGGAACCTATCAAGAAGTAGGAATCTCCGTCACTGAAGGAAAGGCCCTCCAGAGACTGTCCCACCTGGGGATTCATCCCATATACAGTCACCCAAACCTGACACTATTGTGGATGCTAAGAAATGCTTGCTGAAAGGAGCCTGATACAGCCGCCTTCTGAGAGGCCCTGCCAGAGACCTACAAATACAGAGGCGGATGCTCACAGCCAACCATCGGACTGAGCGTGGGGTCCCCAATGGAGGATTTAGAGAAAGGACTGAAGGAGCTGAATGGGTTTACAACTCCATAGAAAGAACAATATCAACCAACCAGATCCCACAGAGTTCCCAGGGACTAAACCACCACCAAGGAGTACACATGGCTCCAGCTGCATATGTAGCAGAGGATAGCCTTGTCAGGCACCAATGGGAGGAGAGTTCCTTGGTCCTATGAAGGCTCAATAGATGCCCCAGTGTAGGGGAATTGAGAGTGGGGAGGCAGGAGTGGGTGGGTGGGTGGAGGAACACCCTCATAGAAGCAGGGGGAGAGGGATGGGATAGGGAGTTTCTGAGAGGGGGGAAAGCAGGAAAGGGGATGACATTTGAAATGTAAATAAAGAAAATATCCAATAATAATAATAAAAAAAGGAAGTAGGAATCTCTGGTCCACTTTACTCCTCACACCTCAATAAAGCATTCTGTGCTTGAAGTCTTTGTCACGTTGAACATGTTTCAATAGGGAGTACTATCTAATAATAAGATGCAAAGAGCAGGACCTGTATCACATAATTAAGCATCTATAATTTTGTTGTAGATAATCCAGAGTGGGGTTTGTGGGGGAAATCTTATTTTTCTGTAATTTTATTCAGTTTATGTAATATATGTAACCTAAGGGTTTTTTTTTTTTAATTGAAAATAGATTCTTCTCTCATACAATACATCCTGACCACAGCTTCCTGTCCCTCCAGACCCTTCAGCTCTCTCTCATCTCCCCTCCCCTGGATCCACTCCCACTCTGTCTTCTTTCAGAAAATAGCAGGCCTCCAAGAGACAACAACCAAATACAACAAAACAAAATACTTTAAGACGAGGCAAAGGGCTTCCTATAGAGGCTGGATAAGGAAACCCAACAGGAGGAAGGAAAAGAGTCCTAAGAGCAGAAAAATGAGTTAGAGAGATGCCTGTTCCCACTGCTAGCAGTCCCACAAAACCACCAAGCTAACAGCCACAAAATATATCCAGAGGACTAGGTGCAGGCCTCTGAAGGCACTGTGCTCGCTGCCTCAGTCTCTGTGAACCCATATGTGGCCTGTTTATCTGATTCAGTGGGCCATGTTCTCCTACTGTCCTACGTACCCTCTGATTTTTACAATAGTTTGTTCCCTCTTCCATGAGATTCCTCGAGCTCTGAGGGGAGGAGAACTTTAATTTAGACTCTCCATATAATTTCTGGCTGTGGCTCTGCATCTGTTCCAATCTGTTGCCACAGGAAGCCTCTCTGATGATAACTAGACAAGGCACTGATCTACGAGTATAGCAGAATATCATTAGGAATCATTATATTGAGTTTTTTCTTTTCTTTTCTTTTTTTTTTTTTTTTTTTTTTTTTTTTTTTCGAGACAGGGTTTCTCTGTGTAGCCCTGGCTGTCCTGGAACTCACTCTGTAGACCAGGCTGGCCTCGAACTCAGAAATCCGCCTGCCTCTGCCTCCCAAGTGCTGGGATTAAAGGTGTGCGCCACTACTGCCCGGCAAGTTTTTTCACCAGTTATGTTTGGTTCTTCCCTAGATCTCTGGGTTATCTAGTCTCTGGTTCCAGGCCACCCAAACAGTGACCAGCATGGGCTCCCTCTCATGGAGTGGGCCTCAAATTAAATCAGACTTTGGCTGGCCACTCCCATAAGTTGTGAGCCACCATTGCCCCAGCACATCTTGTAGGCAGGACAGATGGGAGGTCAAAGGTTTTGTAGTTGGGTTGGTGTCTAGTTTTCTCTTCCCATAGCCTGCAGAATACCTTCTCACACCAATGAGATTAGAACGTAGGGGTAAAGGCTTCATGCTCTGCCTCTCCACATTCAATTTGCTGTGTGGCTGTTGTCCTACCTCCCATGTGTGGAGAGCAGTCCTCTATCCTAGCATCAGCCTGGGTTGTTTGGGGAATCTCCATGGGATCCACCCAGACAACAGCTAAGTCCCACCACTGGAAGCCTTACCTGGCTACTAGAGATGGCCAGTTCAGACTCTGTGTCCTGTATTACTAGGAGTCCTCACCAGGATCACCCTCATAGATTCCAGGGAGTTCTACTACACTGTACCCTGCAAATGTCCCCCAGTTCCAGTTCCCCCCACAACCTGATCCCATTTATTTCCATTCCCACCTGCCTCCAGTCTACTCATAAAATCTATTCTATTTTCACTTCCCAGGGAGATCCACATGAAGATGTTTAATTCTTAACTGAAATATTCACCTAAGCTTCCTTCTGTGGGAGCTGCCATAAATCTAGATTTTAATTCCTAGCTCACAGTCCACAAGTTGGGCCATCTATGGATGACAAGAATGTTCTTTCAGCCTTTTGGGGAATATCTCATCTTCAGATACAGACAAATCCCTCACATCTGGTCCTCACTGTGTTTCCTGAGGGGGCTGGGTAATGAGAAGAGTTAGACTGAAGTGGTTCCTAGTCTCAGGGGTTTCTGAGCAGCTGGAGATCCGAGGTTTGCTTGGCTGTGCTTAGGAAGTGGTTGGCTGAGTAAAACTCCATCATGCAGGTATACCCGTCCTTAGAGACAGAAGTTATGTTACCTGAAGGAAAATGGGTAGAGCTAGAGACACTAAGTGAACCATGCCAGTCCCCTAAAGACATTTTAATGGGTTTTCATTCCTTTCCTGGAAGGAAAGGAAGAAGGGAATAAAAGAGGGATCAGGGGAGGTAAATGATGAAGAACAATAGATTATGAAGGTTGGGCCTCTAACTTTTCACAAAACCCCCGACACCGTGGCCTCTCGCCACTCTAGGGCTCTGGGACCTTCACATCTCTTCAGAGCACTACAGGCCTGTCAAGGTCGTGCTTCCTCGGCTTGGGGAGGGGATCAAGGCAGAAGAGACCAAAATGAGCCAAGCTCTCATTCTTCTTGGGTTTCCCACTCACTCTATACATTAGCCCTGGGGGCTGAGGCTTGGCTTGGGAACAGACCTGGAGGGACCAAGTCAGGCCTCAGACTTGGAACTCTGGAAAGCCGCCAGGCCTGTTGGTCCGCGGCTTAGCCTGCTGCTTGCCTGATAGGCTGCCTTTGTCTAGCTGAAGAGGCCTCAACAGGTAATGAGGGGTAGAGGGATGCTGGTATAAGCTTCTCTTCGTTTACCTTTCTGCATTTTCCCCTGATGCTATAAACAACTAGGCAGTTGTCAAGAGTGTTATTCTGGATACTAATTCCTAAATTGCTGCCCACCAGCTGTGTACTCTTGGGAAGTTCTCTGAGTATGTGTTCTGTAGTAAAAATAAGACTACAGATACCCCTTCAGAGTTGCTCTGGTGACTAAATAAGTGTTAGAAGTGAGTGGCCAGTACACCATAACACAGAACAAATGTCTCTCTCTTCACTGGGCCTCATGATGCTCATATGAATGCTTGGGCTTCGTTTTCACACACTGAAAAGAAAGATATCCACTAGTTGTACAGTATTAGCTGTTTTCTGAGACAATTCAAAGAAATATGAACCTCATTAACTAGGATTCCCTTCAGCTTTGGAAGAAATTCAGCCAGAAACACCTATGAAAAGAGCTAAGAAGCATTGGGTGAGATGAGTTTGGAAAGCTGATGCAGAGGTATTCTGAGACCAGCCTGGGTGCAAAATCAAAGCCTGATCCAAATCAAGGGACAATAGAGAGACAAGCAAGCAAAGCAAAGCAAAGCAAAGCAGAGCAAAGCAGAGCAAAATCTAAGTCCAGGCATGCTGGCTCATGCCTGTAATTCCAGCTCTTGGGAAGCTGAGGCAAGAACACAGCCATGAGTTGTGGATCTCCCTGTTCTCCTGGATCATCAGTCCATGAGGGCAGTGGGAGCGTGGGGGTAGGGAGTTGGGGTGGGCGAGTGGGGGTGGGTGCTAGGGGTTCAGAAGCCCTGTGAGTACATCTGGTGAATAACCACACCAAAACCAGCTATCAGGAGGCAGATCAACTTTACTTAGGGTAATTCAAGGCTTATAAAGTTTTGGGGACTGAGGATAGGAACATCCAGGATGGGCAAATGTCATCAAGACTGAGGGCTTAGGGCATTGAGATGCCTCATTAGCATTGGGAAGCATTTCAGGAATCAGAGTTGCTATTGTGCCTAGCTCAGAGGCTATGTGATCATGGTGGACTTCCACCTTAATTAGCAGAATTTTCCCACAGTGAGTTGGAGGTCAGCCTGGGCTACACAGGAATTCAAGGTCAGCCTAATATAGAGTGGGACTCCATATTAACCAAAAACCAAACCAGAAAGATGGCTCAATGGGTCAGAGCATTTGCTGCCATGATTGACAACCCGAGGTCGATCTCTGGGTCCTAAATGGTCCGAAGAGAGAACAGACTCCTGCAAGCTGTTGTTGGACCTCCACACATGCTGTGGTGCATGTGTATCCATTTATATACACACACAATAAACAAATCACAAAATACTCACTATTGTCCATAGAGCGCCTTGAATACAAATCCAGGCTGGTCTCCATTTCACTATCTTCCTGCCTCAGTCTGCCACGTGTTGGGGTTAGAGGTCTGGGCCACCACAGCCAGCACTGTATTTTGACTTTTAATACTACTTTATTGAATGTTAAAATCATAGTGGTTTCATCAATCCCTTATGTTGTATACCTAGGTTTATGTGCCTAGTCCTTGCCTTCCCAAAAGACAAATGACGGTCCTTGTTTTAGCAGGTGGGAGGATAGCTCACGGTTCAGAGGTTTTGGTCTGTGGATGGGCGCTTGGCCTCTATGTTGCCTGTGGTGAGGCAGAGCAGCATGGTGGATAAGGCCTGGTGACGGGAAGTTGCTCATCTCATGGCAGCTGGAAAGCATAGCCCAAATAGCCTTCAGGACATTTCCTCAACACTGTGCTTCCTATAAGTGGATTCCAGCTCCTAAAGATTGTAGCCCTTCTAAACGGTGCTCTGGCTGGCCACTAGGACATGACCTTTGGGAAATGTCTGACTCAAACCACAATAGTAGGTCTGGTCATCCAGTCGGTGTGGGAATGTAAGGTGCTATGAGCATATAAGTATTTGGGCACATGTGCATGTGTACACAGAGGGAGTCAGAGAAAGACGCCAAGTGTCTGATCTATCACTCTCTGCCTCGTCCCCTCGAGACAGCGTCTCTCTTTGAACTTGGAGGTTCACTGGTGGCCTGTCTGCCCTCCACACGGGTTTGGAGTTTCTAGGCCTGCACGGTCATGCCTGGTCCCATAGGTGTTGAGAAATTGAACTCAGGTCTTCAAGCTTGTGTGCTCTCACCCTCTGAGCCACCTCAAAGCCCCTGGAGTATCTCTTAATGGTCACTCCTCAGGATATTTTTCTTTGACAGTTTGTCACTGTATTTGGCAGGCTGGTGTTCTCTGAAGAGCAGCGACTTTATAACAGAATATGAGAGGTCACAGGTGGCGAGCCTGCCTCTGTCGCCCCTCCCCCAGCCTCCGAAGGACGAGCAGAGTGACTGGCTATGGAGATCTAGAAGGAACTATTTTTGCTACAGGTCTGCTGCTGTGTTTCTAGCCATTTTATCCACGGCATAAAAAGCCACTGGGGACCAATTTCCTCCTTACCCACAATCTCCCAACAAGGTATGGACCCTTTTCCAATGTGATGAGAGAAAATTGAAAGCTGTATCTACTATATATTTGTCTTATCCTCTGTCATCACTACTGCCTTCATTAAAAAGTGAAGAAAAAGTCCTGATGTTGCCCTAACCCTATCGATACATGTCCACTTTGACACTTAGCATGATTGTGGAGCCTTCTGAGCTTCCAGAGGTCACTGCTACCCAGGAGAGAGCCCACCCAGCTCTGAACTCACAGGAAGTGCAACAAGCCCAAAGCCAGCTTCATAGTAACTGCAGCATGTTTGAGCTCTTCTTACAATCTGGACATCCCGAATCAGCTCTTCCAGGGTATGGAGACACAGCATATGTCCCAGGCCCAGCACGTTTCCTCCTTCCTCCAGCTCTCTTGAATGGGCAGTGCACCTGGAGCAGCTAGGATGCTTTCAGTGTAGCAGAATTACCAACCCACCTGCCTGCAGGGCTAGAGAGATGGTGTAGCTGATACGAACGAGCATTTGCTGCTCTAGCAGAGGGTCCAGGTTCTGCTGGTTCCCAGCATACACATGGGTTCACAGCCATTTGCAGCTCCAGATTCAGGGGATCCAAAGCTCTCTTTGGCCTTCTCGTGGTACCAAGGACACACATGGTACACGTACATACATGCAGACATGACACTCATACACATAAAACAAAAGTAAGAGAGTACTTGTAGTGAGCAACAGGCTTATATATCCGGGCATTTGTACATTTCACAGGCTTCGGGCAGTTTAGCTATCATCCTGGCAATGTTTTCTAGGATCCAGATTCCGACTGTAGGCTGCGGCCCAGAGAGTCAGCTTCCTTACAGAGTCACCCTTCAGGGTCACAGGATGGCAGTGAGAAACAATCAGCATTCCTGGCTTTCTTGTTCACATCTGCTGAAGACAGAAACAAGCTGTCCCAAGGGCTTCTCTCTAGCCAAAGACAAGAATTTCCCAGAAGCCCCAGCAACCTTCCCCTGAATCTCAGTGAGCCAACTCACAGCCTGTTTTTACACCAGTGACTGCCAAGAGAATGAGATCATCTTCACTGTTCAGCCTCATCAGGACCACCCAAGACACTCCTCCAACCATATGCCACACCTGTGGCTGCCACCAGAGGGAGGAGTAGAGCAGACACAGACAGACAAACCTAAGTGCGTAAACTAGCACCCACCTTGTATACGAGGTCCTGGTGAAGGTTCTGCAGTCCCAAGGAACACATCACTCAGGGAAATGTAAATCTGCATTCCTGGGTCAGGGCCACTCACATCTGGCCCAAATAAACTCCTTTTAAGAGTTCTTAAAAAAAAAAAAAAAAAAAAAGGGTGGGTCTAGAGAGACAGCTCAGCTGTTCAGAATGGTGACTGCTCTTGCAGAGGACCTGAGTTTGGTTGCCACAAACGCTGGGCAGCTCACAGCCACCCATAAACAGCTGTAACTGTGGATCCAGGGAATCTGACACACTCTTCTGGCCTGTTCAGGCACCTGCACTCGCACGAGTACACACAGACAGACAGACACACACACACATACTCAAATAAAATATTTTTAAATTAAAAAGTAAATGTACTGGTATAGTGGGCAAACAATGCGAGTCTCTTTCCTTCCAAGTCCATAGTTTTAGCTTTTCATGGAACATATAAATACCTTCCTGAGAGGGGAAATGCGAACTCTCTAACCTGTGTGGTCTGCAGTACCAGGATGACCTATAGGAAGCTTTCTAGAGCCCTCCGCACAGCACGTCCAGGCTTAGCCTCCAGCTGCTCTGGGAAGGTCCTGCTGAAACATATGAAGCTAGGTTTAGCTGTTCAGTGCAGCATCTCTGTGGGCTGGAGACATCCGGAACGCCGCACTGTTAGGCCCTCTTCAGGCTCAGTGGTAATGCCTCTGGTAGCATTAGGTGGTGTACCAGTACTACACCCGACTTAACGTCTTCCCCAGCTCCTTCTCTCAAAGCCACTTTCCAGAAGGACAAAGTTCTGGTGAGTGAAAACGAGAAATGATTTCCATGAGGCTTCTGAAAGTGTCTGTTGTCTTGCTGGACATGACCACTCTAGTTTTCTCCCTGTGGCAGGAGATATAATGGCTAGTGTGGCTCCTAGACCATGGAAGCATGTAGAAAGTGGGTGACCCTGGCCTTGGGGACACCAAACACATAGCAAATGAGGCCTCATTCCATTACTATGTAGGGTCAAACCCGACCCAGGTTCAGCCACTGTGGTGCCATCTGCTGCTGCAAGACTCACAGCATGCTGACGCTGATGCTGAGCTCCCTATTCAGGGCTCCTGAGCACAGCTGAAGAGCTGCTGCAGGCCCCTTCCTTGTGACACAGAACCCTAGTGGGCAGCACTGTGCTGAGGCCCATGGCCCTGTTCCTGGGCCCATGGCCTGACATCTCCGATCCTGCCTTCTTCCACTGTCCCTCTTCTAGCATCTCAGTCTGCAGGCTCCCTCCTCTGTCCCTTTCTAGAGCCTACAAGCAAGCTGACAACAAAGTGCTCATCTCATCTTGTCCTGTCACCTGCATTTTGAGACACCTGAATTCATGCTACCATGTGGGTTTCCAGTTTCAGTTATTTGAAATCAGTTTCTCTCCCCATAGATATGGTCCTATCTATACACTAGAAAAGCTTTGAAAAGGGGAGTTACTAGTTGTGATTTCAAAGTCCAAAACCATAAATTCACTCATTTTTTGTTTGAACCTCTATTTAAAAAGTAGATCAATAAGTTAGTTAGGATAAAGAGCATACACATCATTTTTCTGAAAACAAAAAACAAAACCAAAACAATCTAGAGCCAAAGAAGCTGCCCTACAAGTGTCCTTTCTGATTCTGGTGTTCTTCTACATGCAAGGTAAGTGCTCTACTAATTAACTGCCCGGAAAAAACCCCATCCCACTGAATTGACTGTGCCTGCCTAAAACTGTGGATGGACCTTCCACAGGGTTCCCCTTCCCATGCAGGGAGAAACCTCACAGCTCCTCAGCTCTGACTGAGCCTGAGAGTGGTGCCCCTCCCCCAGGAAGCAGGACCTTTTAAAGAGTTAGCTCTATCTTGCAGAGAAACCTCTGCTACCAGGGCAGCCTCTGCCCCTCCCACAGCCACTGAGTTCTTCCTCTTCCCCAGAGAAGAGTGCAGAGAGGGAGAAAACACACTTGTCTTCATAAACACGGTCTGATGTAAGATATGGGGGAGTCCATACTGCAGACAGCAAACTTTCCCTGAAGAGGCCGTTAGCACAGAGGCACAGGCGAGCTGCTCATTGCCTCTTCCTTCAGTCCAGGCCTCTGCTGCGTTCCTTACTCCTTCTTGTCCTCAGGTCCTGTTGGCCTGACTCACACTCTGTTAATCTTACATTGATCTTTAGGTGTTTTTGAGAACCATGGGAAATCCTTTCTGGAGCAAGGTGGGGCTTGCATAGGCAAATGTATAAACAATTCTTGTTAATACATGAATGCTTTAGGCCTGAAAGGCTGAGCTTGCCTAGGTTCAGTAGTCAGATCTGCTGTTTGCTGCTGTGTAACTGGGAATAAATGTGTGCCCTAGTTTCCTGATCTGTAAGTGCCCTGGTGTGTAGAGGTGACAGTTTGGGGAGGTAATCCCCCCTCCCCCAGCCCTCAGCAGAGTGAGGCCTCTATAGGCCTCTATAAATGTTCCCCTTAAATTCTATGACTGCAGGCAGACAGTGCCTAGCCCTGCCTGGTGAATTCCTGTCTTCAATAGAATGAGGCAGGACTTCCAGAAGGTGGCAGAGATGATAGATGATAAGTATTATCACATCTCTGATGGATCGTGCACTAGCTGGCCGGAGGGAAAAAAGCAGGTCCCAGAGAGGACCTGCAGGAAATCAGGGGCAAAGTGCATCATGGGTATTGATCCAGGGAGGCCTAGAGAGTGAGGTCTGCCCCCCCCCCCCTTCCACCAGAACATCAGAGGAGCAGTCTGTGTATGTTTGTGGGGGGTGGGGTGTGTGCGTGCGTGTGTGTGTGTGTGTGTGTGTGTGTGTGTGTGTGTGTGTGATTACAAGGTAGTGGTATAATTTCTTAGCACTGCCAGCTAAGAGATTTGAGGTAAGAGGAATCAAAGACTCAGGGGTATTGTTTGAAGCCTGGTCTGCAGGCTGCTACCATGCTCCCTTCAAGTTTAGGTGTGAGCTGCTGGCCTTAGACTTCTTTAAGCTCCTCAGATCTAGGAAAGAGACTGCAGCTTCCCCAACCATTTAATTCACCCAAGAGAATTCTCCATAAAATATGTGAAGTGCCTTGGAAAGAAAAAAGGCCAGATCTGAACAGTAATTGTTGTTGCTAATTCTGTCTCAGGCATCCTGTGTGAAGAACATGAACAACTGCGAGTGTTGTTTCTCAAAGGCCTAGAAATACAACCAAGACCCCTCCCCCTAGCAAGAGTAACAGAGGCCCTCTTGTTTGAAGTGCGAATTACAGCAAGTTTCCTTTGCACTGAAGGAGAAACTTAGCTGCTGTGTACATCTGAGTGTTAAGCAGACATTGGGCACATACATATACTTAAAGCTATTTCCAATGTCTTCTGGAAATAGAAACAACTATAAAAACTCAGCTTAAGATCACAAAAGCCCTTTAAAAGCCTCCCTGGGATATTGGAAGCTTCCAGAGCTGCTGGGTATGGCTAATTATGTAACTTCCTCCACAGTAAATCACTACCAACAAAGTCAGCAGGTGAATCATGCTCCTTTGTATTGTAATGGCAAGATATAAATGACTGTGAAGCCTTTCAACCCCTACATTTCAAAGCAATGTTTTTGATAGGTCTTGCTTGCCTTTCTCCACCTGCTGTTCACAATATGATGTCACATGTTTGTTTACAGAGCACTTACAAAATGGAAAACTCCCGTTCTTGCTCCTGACCTTTGAGGAAGCTCACAGGGCCCTTCTAGTTTTCCTACAGAAGCCAGAAGCTCTAGCTTTGTTTTAGAGTAGAGCCTGTGGATTAAAAAGAAAAGTTTATTTTATTTTATGTGTATGAATGTTTTGTCTGAATGTATGTTAAATGTACCATGTGCACGCAGGAGGCCAGAAAAGGGTGTCGGGTCATGTGGAACTGAAGATGGTTGTAAGCACCTGGTTTGGGTATTGGGAAGCAAACTGGGATCCGATGGAAGAGCAGCAAGTGGTCTTAACAGCCCAAATTCTCTCCAGCCCCTAGTCATCTGATTTTTAATCATCAGAAACTAATTGCTATTTTCATAAAAATGTAGATCAGACCGAGCTTGGAACTGTCTCCAGCTTGTGGCCTCTCTTGCGCATCTGACTTCTGGGCCCAGAACTGAGGCACACACTGAGATCATACCCAGTTCTGGGCACCTCTGAGTTAGCAGCCTCTGCACAATCTACTTGGCGCTTCTGAACTCCATGAGAGTTCTGCTCACTGATCCTCGCCTCAGGCCTTGCCACTCCAGATAAGTCTCTGCCAATTGCCATTACAGGATACCAAGAGCCAGGGGCTTCAACACGAGAGCTCCAGCCTTCCCCATCCCGGAGGTTGCTGGTTGGGTTACCTCCTCGCTCACTGACCTTGCTTAACAGTTGGCTGCCCTCAGACTGCCTAGTCCTGGGGCTGTCTTTCTGTCCTCATCCCTTTTTCTCATTAGGACTCCAGTCAGATTGGACAAGGGCCCACCCAAAAACCTTCTTTTAACTTAATTACTTCTTTAAAGTTTTATCTCCAAACACAGTCACAGCCTGTGCTTCTGCAGGCTAGGATGTGTAGGTTTTGAGACAGAAGTGGGTCAGCCTCCAACATCAGCTGCCTCACTTAGCCTGTCCCCAGTTCCTCAGGAGAGGACAGTCTTTCCGAAGGAATTTTCAGAGACGGATGCTTCCTGAAGACCTAAGACTAAATCACTCCCTCCTTAAACTTGAGCAGGTGAGCTGGTCTCTTCAGAGACTACACCACTCAGCGTCAGTCTCTGTTGCCTCCACTCCCCAAGGTTCATATGTTAAAGAATCAATCCCCAGAGGGTGGCACTTTTGAGCAGTGACTAAAGTAAGCATCTCAACCACATCTGGGATAAATCCATTGAGGGGTTCACAGATGAACGGGCTATTAGGAAGCAGAGTCTAAAAGAGGAAGTGCGTCATTGGAGGGTCTTCCGGGAAGCCCCTTCCTGTCTGTTTCCTAGTGTTAATGAGGTGAGCAGCTTTCCTTGGCCACGTCCTCCTGCCATGATGTTGCTGTCTTGCCCCGGGCTGGAAAAAATGGAACCGGCTGACCATGGTCTGAAACCATGAGTCCAAATACAGCTTTCTTTCTTTAAATTGTTCCCTCCACCCTCAGACATTTTGTCATAGCAACAGAAAGCTAACATTTCTTACTGGTTTGCTCCTCATGGCTTGCTCTGTCTGCTTTCTTATACACCCCAGAGCCACCTGCACAGGGGCTGGGCTGCTCCCATATCAATCATTATATTCAAATCAAACTGACTTTCCCACAGGCCAATCAGGCAGAGACAATTTCTCAGCTGAGGCTCCTTCTCCCAGATGACTCCAGTTTCTGTGGGTAAAAACAAAACATTCAACCAGCACACCCAACAGTTTCTTCCGTTCTTAACCAGCCAGATCCCACTCTCACCCTGAGTCTGAGTTAACTCTTATGATTGTCACAATGATGCTGCTCTAGTTAACCCTTAAGATGCCTGGTAACCTTTGCCTGTACCCATTAGAACCCTGAGCCTTTCATGAGTTCAGAGCCCAAGCTAGTTTTGTGAATGGGGCTATGGGAAAGACAACAAAGACGTCTCAGCCTACAGCTGCTTACAGGTACAAGAGTGTCTCCAGGTGGCGCTACAGAATAATGAGGAAAATTAAATCATCATTGTTTAAGCCTGTGAGTTTTAGGAGTGGTTTGCTGTATACTAATAAATGACTGAGAACCCTTCTCAACCCAAGAGAGACGAGGGTGTTGCAGTCAATGAAGCTGAAAGGAGCTGGAGCTCTGAAGACTGCTTTGACATCAGACATGGAGATGCAGAGTTTGGAGTTTGCCCTGATGGGTTTCAGTCTTGCTTTGGTCCAGTATCTCCTTACTATAATCTCTTTCCTCTCTTTTGGAATGGTAGTGTATATTCTATGCTGTTATATGTTGGAAGTATGTGATCTGCTTTTTATTTTAGTTTTATAGGGGTTTTACAGCTAAGAGATTTTGATGAGTCTCCAAAGAGACTTTGAATTTCTAAACAGGGTTGAGATTGATAGACTATGAGGACTTTGGAAGGCGAGGTGTGACCTTGCTGGAGGCAGTATGTCACTTTGGGGTGGGGTTTGAAGTCTCAGATGCTCAAACCGGGCCCAGTGGCTCTCTCTCTTCTCCTGCCCGCCTGCCGATTCAGACACAGAACTCTCACCTACCTCTCTAGCATCATATCTACCTGTATTCAACCGTGTTCCCTGCCATGATTATAATGGACTGAACCTCTGAAGCTGTAAGCCAGCCCCAATTAGATGTTTTCCTTTATGAGAGTTTCTGTGATCATGGTGTCTCCTTACAGCAAAAAAACCCCTAAGATGGGTGTGTGTGGGTGGGGGTGGAGGGATCCTTCCTTCCTTCCTTCCTTCCTTCCTTCCTTCCTTCCTTCCTTCCTTCCTTCCTTCCTTCCGTTCTCTTTTCTTTCTTTCTTTCTTTCTTTCTTTCTTTCTTTCTTTCTTTCTTTCTTTCTTTCTTTCTTTCTTCCTTCCTTCCTTCCTTCCTTCCTTCCTTCCTTCCTTCCTTTCTTTCTTTCTTTCTTTCTTTCTTTCTTTCTTTCTTTCTTTCTTTCTTTCTTTCAGTCTGTCCTTCCTTCCTTCCTTCTTTCTTTTATTTTTTTGAGATAGGATCTCATGTAGCCTAGGCAAGTCTTGAATTTACAGTGTAGCCAAGGATGGCCTTGAACTTCTGATTTTCTTCTGTCTACCTCCCAAGCATTGAGACTTTTAGGCATCTGGCAACATAACCTGTTTTCTGTGTTGCTAGAGATTAAAACCAGGGCTTCTTGCCTGCTAGGTGAGCATTCTTCCAACTAAGCTATTTGTATCTTGCTCAAGAAAGTCTTAGTTTGTTTTTTCTCTTGGGTTCCTCTGATGAGTCTCTCTGTGTAGCACAGGCTGGCCTCACACCCACAATATTCCTGCATCATCCTTCCCTGGTACTGGAATTACAGAAGTGCCTCAGTGCCTGGCTTGAGACTGTCCTTCCTTGATGTTTCTGTTGAGTCAAGTTTTACTTGTGAATAGACCCTATGTCTAAAAAGAAAGAGAAAGAAAGTGAGGGGGCCAGAGCTCACCCTGAAAGTGATCTTAGGGCCAGACCTTGACTTGTTCATTGTGGTGTCTCCAACACAGCTTGGTAAGAATTGAATTAGCTCTGTTCTACTTTTTTTTTTTTTTTTTTTTTTGAGACAGTGTCTCTCTACATGGTCCTGATGTCCTAGAACTCACTATGTAGACCAGGCTGGCCTCGAACTTACAAAGATCCACCTGCCTCTGCCTTCAAGTTCTGAGATCAAAGGCATGCCTGGCCCCATGTCTTTTACTCTGTCTAGAGCACAGAACCGAATGGAGAGAATGGGTTCATGCCCTAGTTTCCCATTCCCTGATTGTGTGGTAGCAGTGACGTCAATGAATGTGGGGAAGGCCCCATGTCCTCATCCCCACAGTGGGGCTCCTCCTACCCCTGTGACAGCTATCAATTCCCTCCCACAGGATTGTAGCAAGATAGCTTTGGAAACGGAGTGGAAAACACTGGGAACTGAAGAGTCACCGGTGGTATCACTATAGGAACTGAAGAGTCACCCACGGCATCACT
>CM052708.1:99091206-99111183 GCA_028551405.1 Uromys caudimaculatus
ATCACTAGAGGAACTGAAGAGTCACCCACGGCATCACTAGAGGAACTGAAGAGTCACCCATGGTATAGGAGCTGAAGAATCACCTGTGGTCACCTATTACCAGATGTCCCTTCCCCTGTTCTGTGCTATTTTGTAACACAAAGCACAGCTGTAAGGCCATCCACAGGACATTTGGAGACTTGCATTTAGGAGATGAAGGCAATAGATTGCCTGGAGCTGGAGTTACAGCACACAGTTGTGAGCCATCTTGATGTGGGTTCTGTGCAATGTAGTGCCCTCTCTTAGGCACTGGGCCACCTCTCCAGACGAGACCTGGAGTTTAGTTTTAAATCTAAAACTAGTTACTGATTCTGAACTCTGGGGAAAAAAAAGATCAGTGAATATTCCCCTTGCTTCAGTTTCCCCAGAGATTACATCTTAGCATTCTATAGTTTTCTAGAACATTCCTGTAAACATTTGGCAGGTTGCTATAAGCATTATGAGACAGCTGCCCAGCCACCTGTGGCTGAGACACATGGGGACATGGAAATGGACAAAATTATTAAAACCATTTTCAGACTGTGGTCACATCTATATGCTACACACTTAGGTTAAAAGAACTGGTAGTTCCGTGAACGGAAGTTTGAAGTGCTCTGTTAGATTTATATTGATTTTCAGAAAAATGAATTAGATTTTAGTCTATTAGTCTCCTAATAGATTAGGAGACTCAGGCACAGCCACTGACATGGACAAGTGTAGCACGGATTATTAAATATTGTAATTTTATCATCCTCAAAGAAGTACTGCCCAAACATTTTTTAAATAAGTAAACGAATTATTTTGATATATGAAAATATGATATACATGTTGATATATGATATTTATAACAATTCTATTATTTTGCCCAAACATTTTAAAAAAGCAAAGCTGACATAGTAACCACTTTAAAGTAGAAATTATTTTTTATTTTTGAGTGTCTTTAGACTTCAAATTGTATTAGAATTGAAATTCACAATTTTTGCTGATGTGCTAGAATGTCCTAATTGATCTCTTTGTCTGAGACTCTGAGACTCTGGAAAGAAAGCACATTCTTTGGGGAACATAAACCTGGGGAGACACAGCCAAGTAAGAAGTAAAGTGTGCTACCCGGAAGCCATGGCTGCTTTGTAAAGACCAATTGACAGACATCATCTGTTGTTTGGTTACCATTTCTCGATTCATACAGAACAGTTGGGAAGCTGGAACAGCATACCATCCTGTCCTCTTGGGACCTGTGTCCTCATTTGTCTAATGTCTTTCCTGTTGACTTAAATACCATATTACACATTTGTATGAACCGAATGCCAGGCCAGAGCTTGGTGTGGTAGCCGTAGCAGGTAGAGATGAGGGAGTGCTACCACTTGGAATTTCAAGAGGCAACCAGAATTTGCATTAAGAAACTGCTGGTTTTAGGTGACACCCACCAGTCATTACTTCCTCCTCTGCTCTTAATGACTGTCTTAGCTTTTGATCTTCCCCAGTAGAGGGAGCCGTCACTCATCAACCCAATTAACTATCAAGATTAAAGCATCCAGGCCAACAGCCAGGACTTCTGGGATGAGGAAGGAGAGCTTAGCAGGCTTCTTCAGCCACTCACAGCTGAGAAGGGGAAAACGGGAGGGGCGGTAGCAAAGCTAGAAAATTTTAAAAGGACCTACAGGAAACGGGGAACAGTCACTCAAGCAAGTTTGAAATCTTAGAAGGGTGAGGTTCTGTGGTCTGTGAGCTTCATCCTGCCGCCTTTACCGCCTCTCTTGCTGCTGGGAAGTGCTACCTCCACTTGGGCCCTCTAACCTCGCCAGCTCCCAGCCTGGTGGCTCAGGAAGCTTTCTTCCTGCAGTACATCTTGGAGAGAGGAGCACTCTCTGGCCACCCACTCCCCTGCAGATGGCACAGGTTGAGATACATGGGTCTCTGTTGCTCCCACCCTCAGCCAGCTCCCTCAATGAGAAGGTGAGTTCCCATGCAGAAGAGAACAAGCTGTTTTCACTCCAGCACACACACTAGAGAAGGACATTTGTCACTCGGGGGAAATGAAGTCCCTGACAAAATTATCCATTAGGACAAAGAGCTCAACCAGTCCCTCTAGGGACTGACTTCACTGGAAACAGGGGAAAGATCATGCTAAAGCATAGAGGGCCGGGTGAACAGCAAGGATGAGGCACTGGGGAAGCTCTGAGAGGAGAGAAATGGCCAGGCAGCATGAAGTTTACTAAAAGGAGACAGGGAGGCACTGCCTAAGAAGAGCTTTCTTGGAATGCAGTAGTGAGGGAAGGCTGTGTGCATGCTCAGGGCTGCACCACAGAGGAGGGGGGAAGGCTGTGTACATGCTTCCGGCTGCACTACAGTGAGGGAGAGCCATGCGCATGCTTAGGGCTGCACCACAGTGAGGGGGGGCCATGTGCACGCTTGGGCTGCACCATAGTGAGGGAAGGTTGTGTACATGCTTGGGGCTGCACCACAGTGAGGGAGGGCCATGTGCACGCTTAGGGCTGCACCACAGTGAGGGGGGCCATGTGCATGCTCGGGCTGCACCATAGTGGGGGAAGGTTGTGTACATGCTCAGGGCTGCACCACAGTGAGGGGGGCCATGTGCACGCTCGGGACTGTACCACAGTGAGGGAGGGCTGTGTGCATGCTTCAAGCTGCACCCACACAGGAGCTCAGTGTGAGGACAGACTCCAGAGCTTCTCAAACCTCAACTAGACCCTGAGATAGAACCCTTTTTTGACTCAAAGTGCCTAACCACAGCACTTGTCCAAATACAAACTGAAAAACCACTCACCCTAACTCATACAGGGGTAGCTCCTTCGCTACTTGACTGTCTACAGGTCTGAAGTTGACTTTCCAGGGAGCTATCAGAAAGAACCACATTTAATGCGTTAGATTTTGAAGCAAACAAGTACCTTTCCCTCCTGCGTTATTAGCCTCTAACCCTCACACCTGGGTAACAACGCAGAGGGAGCATCTAACAGGAGAGGGACAAACTGTAGGAAGCACTGGAGAAACACAGGCCTGCTTTCTTTAAGGAATAACCACCCCTGGTCACCAGGAATGCTGGCATGAAAATGGTCGGAACAACTGGTGGCCCTTTGAAATTCTGTGAGGAGCTGCCCTCCACCTGAATTTCCCCCCAATTCTGACTTGTTTGGGCCCTATTCATGGGCTTTGCCTCACAGTGACTAGTGCTCATCCTTACGGAAGAGGCCTCATATGTGCTGTATCCTCCATCAATAGAATCCATCCTTATGCTTGTAACAAACTCTTCCTCTCCAGGCCCTAGCCCTCAAGAATTGTCTGCCAGGCAATAGAACTTGCTCTTAAGATAAAGATCTCAGGCACTTTGCTATGTCGGGGTATTTTGCCAGGGAATTTTGTTTTGATATGGCCATCCCTGGAGTTTCATTATGAGAACTGTCACATGGAAACTTTTCCACCAAGCTTTATTGTGTTTGAATATGTAAGAAAATTGAACCAAGGGATCAGACTCTCTAGAAGTTTTCATCCAATCTGACGGAGGCCAGGAGATTTCCTTCTCACCTCTTCCCAGCTCATTTCCCAGCCCAGTAGCTTCAGGAACTGCCCAACCCCCCATTCTGCAACAAACTTTGACCAGTAAGTGGCTTTTGTCAACTGGAAGGGTATTCCTGGCCTTAGTGGCTGAGTTAAGATGCTAAGACTGAGAGAATTCTGAGGCTGACAGGTAGAGGCAGTACACAGCATGGGAAACTGACTTCATAGGATAGCTTTAGTTAGTTAAGCCGCTTGATAAACTCGAGTGAAAAGGAGGCATTTTCAAGATAGGGGTCACTAGCCATAGAAGCCCATAGAATACTACTTGGAGTGTTCATTTGCTAGCAACAATCAATCAATCAACGAATCAAAAAGGCAAACATAGTAAATAAACCCTAAAACCTAAACACCAATCAACCAGAGAATGATAGAATCACATGAGGCTTTGAGGTGATCTGGCTAGAAGCTAGCAGACAAGTGCCTTAAAATAGTTATTGTTCAAAGACTAAGAACAATAGCAACAGCAGCAGCAGCAGCAGCAAAGAACTGAGGGAACCATGCATCCAAATCCAAAAGTAGGTAGATGATAATGTCTCATCAAGAGAAGGTGTGGTGGTTTGAATATGCTTGGCCCAGGGAGTGGCACTTTTAAGAGGTGTGACCTTGTTGGAGGAAGTATGTCACTGTGGGTGTGGGTTTTAAGAGCCTTGTCCTAGCTGCCTGGAGGCCAGTCTTCTGTTTGCCTTCAGAACAAGATGTTGAACTCTCAGCTCCTCCTGCACCATGCCTGCCTGGATGCTGCCATGCTCCCACCTTGATGATAATGGACTGAACCTCTGAACCTGTTAGCCCAGCCCCAGTTAAATGTTGTCCTTATGGGAGTTGTCTTGGTCACAGTGTCTGTTCACATCAGTAAAACCCTAACTAAGGCAGAAGCTGTCAGGAGCTAGGGTTATAGATTAGTGGTAGAATTTTGACCAAGCATGAGCAAGGTTCTTCAGAAAAAAAATATGAATAAAGAGACTGTCTTAGTCAGTGTCCTATTGCTACAAAGAGACACCATGGCCGTGACAACTCTTATAAAGGAAAATATCTAATTGGGGCTGGCTTACAATTCAGAGGTTTAGTTCATTATCAGCATGGCAGCAAGGCAGGCAGACATGCTGCTAGAGAGGTAGCTGAGGGCTCCTTATGTGGGACCACGGGCAGCAAAAAGAGAGAGATACTGGGCCTGGTTTGAGCATTTGAAACTCTAAACCTCACCCTCAGTGACACACTTCCTCCAACAAGGCGACACCCACTAATCCCTGTTAAGTAGGGAGACTCCCTAATGACCAAGCATCCAAATCTATAAGCCTATGAGAGCCATTCCTATTCAAACTACCTGAGATACAAACTATTGAAAAGATTGAAATAGAGTATTTGGACTTGGAAACAAAGAGAAGCACAGGCAGAGGGTCCAAAGAACAACTGAGAATGCTTTGAGATGAATGCAAACAAATGCACAGCATATCAAAATTTATAAATATATTTAAAGTGGTGTTCTAGGGAATTTCATAGCTGTAATGCTATAAAATAATAATATAAAGGCTTTCGGATCGGCAGCCTGGATCTACTTTTAGATGGTGAAGAAAGAAAAGACTCAACTGAGAAGGAAGAGGAAAAGAATAAAGATTAGAGGATTCCACCTTTGTGCATACTCCTCAAAAGACCTGCACAAGATCAAACAAGTTACAGAACCAGCATGGTGGGAGCCAGAGAGGTCACTCAGCAAGCTAGCACCGGCTATGGCAGAGGACCCATTCTCCACACCTACGTGGCAGCTCACAGCTATCGGTAATCTTGACTGTATCTTGACGATCCAGTGCCATCTTCTGCCCTCCCCAAGCATGCATATGGCACACATATGTGCAGGCAAACACACATACATTAAAAAACAAAACCAAATGAATAAAATTTATTTTAAGCTATCGTAGAATGGAGAGGGGCTCTAGAACACCCCCATCTGAGGAGCTATTGCAGTGTACAACTGCTGGGAAATGAGGAGTCGTTTCCCGCTGGGAGTGTGGCCAGTGTGGATTTCCTCTTCCCCAGTGGATGACCCCAACACATATACAGAAAGGCAGCAATAATTGAACGCAGTGATCTAAAACTTTAATTAATTAAACATTATAAAAGGAAGACATGAAATTGGGAGGGAGACATGAAAGGGAGATCCTAGAGGAATTAGAGAGGCTGAATGGTGGGTATGATCAAGATGTGTAACATATATAAAATTTTCAAAGGGTAAGTAAAAAATTTTAAGTTATAACTTTCTATCATTAAAAGCTTAAAGATTAATATTCTTTTTGAACATAGGCAGGAATTGTCAACAAAATACTAGCAATCAGAATACAGCAAGATATTAAAAAAGATTATACAGCCAGTCAAGCCAGGTTCATATCAGAAATGTAAAGGGAGTTCATAACCAGAAGTCAATGTCAACTGGTCATGATAGTTCAGGCCTATAGCTCTACCACTCAGGAGGTTGAGGCAGAAGGAACACTGCAAATTTCAGGTAGCCTGTGCCACACAGGAAGTTTTGTGCCAGCCTGGGCTATAGAGTATGACCTTAGGGAGGGAGGGGGAAAGAATATGGTATGCACTATTAATAGAATACAACATGTGTGTTAAACAGGAAGAGTTATAACCATCTTGATTTTACTGACGACATGATACTGAACATAGGAGATCTCAAGGAATCCACAGTAGAACTAATTAGCTAGCATACAAAGGACAAACAGAAGCCAATTTTATTTCCTTGCACTGAAAATTCCTAACAACAATTTCACTGACATAGCATCAACAAGAATAAAATAGGCATAAATTCAATAACTACAAAAAGATCAGAAGTCCTACACACATGCCTACACACACACACACACACACACACACACACACACACACACACACACACACCACACAAAACCAGAAAATGTTAAAAGATATTGAGATTGGCCTGCATTAATGTATCAGGCAGTCCAAATCGTGGTCTGGAAGTTCAGTGTCCTCAGTGTGATAATACTCTTCCAGTCAGTTTGCAGATTAAATGCAAAATCTCAGCAGAATTTTATAGGCTCATCCTACATGCATATAGGACTACAAAGGACCCAGAATAATTAAATTTACTTAGAAAAGATTAAAATCTAATCAATAACCAAATAGTATTTTATACAGATATTAACCATAATACTCAAATGATTTAGGTTAGGTTAAAAAATTAAGAATAATACATTTAATGTCAGTTTACCAATGATTAATCATTTATCTGAGACGCCATTAGACCGAGAAAGAAGGTAAAATTATTTTTACTATTATTCCCATCAATTACAAAAAAATGCATAGAGTTTCACGAGTCTTATATTTAGCTATATAAAGTTTTAAATTTCAAACTGAAATTAATAAAATTTGTTTCTATAGATAGAACATGGATTTTAACTAAAAAATTCAAGTCTTGTAAGTAGTGTGTTATCTTGAACTCTTAGAATTCATTGCTTTTTTATTCTTATTCTCAAAGTCAAGTCTTCAGTCCACTAAAGTGCAAGGAGGTCTTCTGTTCTAGTTTCATCAGTTACTTAGTTTTTTAATGTTAAGTAATTATATAACAACTTGCAGGCAAGAAACAAAAAGGCGAAAATTCTTTTATGATAGAAATTACTTAGAGAAAGATTTCTCTTCAAAAACAAAGGGACACAACACTGTGGGAAACACCATAAGCAAAACAAAAAGTGATGTCCATCAGTATTCCAGATCTAGAGGATGAGGGCTTCCCAAGCCTATCAATAAGGTAAGCAAGAGCTTCAGAGACTGACGGAACTTACAACTCAAGGTGCTTACTATTGGTCTAGAATATCTTCAAACGCTCAGAACTGGAGATAGTACATGTGTTCTATCTTTTTTGGAGACTAAAGTAGAATTTAACAATCCTACTCTGACTCCAGAAGTGCATTTGTAGTTAATTGTTAAAAAAGAAGCTTCTGTGAAGCTATTAAAAAAAATATTGCATTAAAATATTCACTCCAAATTATGGAGTATGCAATAGCCAATTAAGCCTTTTCCTCAGAAAAATGGCTCTCCCCTGTTGTGGGAAATATTAGAAAAGAGAGCCAGCATGTTCCTGTGCTCAGGCTGGCAACCGGTGGGCCACAGCAGATCTCCTGCCGGGTGATCCCACTCTCTCAGCCCACCAACTCTCTGGAGCTGAGTCCCTTGGTGGATCTCTGCCGCCAGGCCCACTGGATAATTGCCTGCCCCACGGTCACCCAATTACCCGGTAGAATTAAAACTCTTAAGCATATAGTTAACCAATCAGATTTATGTATCAGTAAAAACACAATTTACAAGATGCCAAGACAATAATTTCAGAACCAATTGATAATGATAAAAGCTGCCCACCTAGATTAGACAACTTATCCCAAACTTCTAACCTTTATGATAGCATAACCATCGGTGGTGCTAAGAGAGTTCACGTCTGCCACCCTCTTCCTTCTGCTCTCCTCCAAGACGCTCTCCCCTGTGCAACTCTTAGCTTCGCCTCCCTGTTCCCTGTCCAATCACAGGGCTCCTGTTGCCCTAATGTAATCGGACAGGGAAGATCCTGCCACACTCCCCAGCCATGGAACTTAAACTCAGCAGTTTTCCAGCTCTTGATTCTTCTCTCCGACCGTCTTCCACGCTATCTACATAGGAAAGAGGAAACTTTCCCCCAAACCACCATTTGCATTTCAGTTTGTCACTAACTCCAAGCTCCTCAGAGCAGGACTGCTGTTCTTATCCCCTTCTCTAATGTCTTTTGTTACAGATGCAAAGACCTGCGGCCATTTCTTGGTGCTATTCTGCACCTAAATGGCTGCAATGCAGCTGAAAAGCTTTTCTGATGTTATATCTCCTGGCAATTTGGTAAGAAATTGTGCTATATGAATAAAGTCCATCTGTAGGAGTTTATCTTCATACAGTCGGAGGAGCCCTAATCCAGTCCTAAATAAAAGTTCCTCCCCATCTCTACAGAACATCCCAGACACGACAAGCCAGATCAAGTGGCAGTGATTTGCTGTACAACGTGAAGATCCAATCCATCAAATATATATATATATATGGTGTAAGATTATATGACTTGGAATGAAGAAATAGTTTGGATAGGTTTTCCTCAAAGAATACTTCAAATGCTGCAAAATACTTCAACATCATGCTGTGATCTACACGGAAAACAGCCAGCTGGCACAGCTTGTTTAGGAGATTTGCAAACGCAATGAAGGCGTCTGCTTCCTCCAATTGAGGATGAGTGCAGCTGCAATGAAGGACATCCCTTGGACATAACCAACATCAGGTCTGTAACACATGTATGCCCCTAAGATACTATGCAAAACATCGTGATATGGGCCACTCATCTGAAAGACGTAGAGAGATGGAAATGTACGGGATATGTCCAACTTAATGGCTTCCAGACTAGCTTCTCAGTCAGTGACAGATGGACCTTCCGTGTCATTATCAGAACTTGATTCACTGAAGCGTTTCCACCGATCTTTTGCTCTTGAAAGAAAATTGCATAAAGTTATGTAACAGAGTTTCTTTGCAGCCCTGGCTGTCCTGGAACTCACTCTGTAGACCAGGCCTGCCTGCCTCTGAAGTTTCTACCTCTTATAACCTCTCACTGAGGATTAGGTCTATACTCATGAACCCTTGAGGAACACATACCACATCCAAACCTTCCTCCCTGATCCCCCATGGCTCATCTCCTTCTCGTTAAAATAATCTATTTCCACAACCCCAAAGTCTTAACTTGTTCTTGAATTCAACCGTCAAATGTCTCATTTGAGACTCAAGGTAATTTCCTTCCAGTTATAAGCCTAGAATGTTAAAATAAGTTCTCTATTTCCAATATCCATTGTGGGACAGGTACAGGGCTATGTCCCCAAAGGGGAGGGAAATACAAGTATAAAGTACATAACCATAAACCTACAGTCTAGCATCCCGTTACACAGTGAGGTGAGAGGTGGATACCCCAGGCCTAAACATGTCCTCCCTATTATTTTGCTGGTTAACCCTTTGGGATACACACTGATTTGTGTATCTTTGCAAGGTTCGCCTGACGATCTGCTGTTTTCGTTGCCTCTCCATAGTCTCTGTTAAAGGCCCAGTAGGCATCACCCTACAGGGATTCTCCCATGAGACTGGATACCTGTGGGATGCTTTCTGCCTTGCTTTTCAGGCTTTTTGAGATCTTGGTGGAAGCCATTATAACTCCATAATTGCTTCATTTTGTACACCTGCAGACCCATGTCTGGGAGGACACAGAGGCCTGCCATTGTCACGAGCTATTTAAACATGGCTACGGTGCCACTGAACCCTTCTTCTGGAAGACAGTCAGAATCAGAAGCTGTCTCTGTTTCTTGTCTAAGTCACAGCAATGGAGAAAGAGATTCTTTCTATCAGCGGTGCTGGGACACATGGGTCCTACAGTGCACCTGTACAAGCTGGCTGAAGACAAAACTGTAGAAGCTGAAACTATGAGCATGCTTACAACGGCCTCTCGGTCATCTGTTCACATCAAAGACGATGCGGAAGAACGTGTGTGGTTCTGTGGTGTCCCAAGTTCCTTATTGGAAAAAAAAGGAAAGAAGAAAGAAAGAAAGCAAGCAAGCAAGAAAGAGGGAGCAGAGGTAGTTTTTGTGAGCTTCAGTGTGTGGTCGATTATTTTTAGATATGACACCAAAAGTGTCAGGAAATATTTTTAGGTATGGTGCTAAAAGTGTGGGCAGCACAAGGAAAAGCAGATATATCCAAAATTTAAAAATCGTTCAAGAAAAGATATCAACAAAGTGAAAAAAGTCACCTACTAAGTAGATTAAAACATTGACTCATCATATAGCTGATATAGGAAGTATTTCCAGAATTTATAAATAACTTTTGTAATTCAGTGATTATTTTTAAATGGGCAAAGTATTTGAACCTTTCCCCCACATTAGGTAGAAAATTAGCCGATAAGCACATGAAAACTTGCTAAGGAAAATGTAAATTAAAACCGCAGTGAAAAGCTGCTGTGGTGGCATATACCTTTAATTCCAGTGTTCTGGAGGCCGAGGAAGGAGAAGCCAGCCTGGTCTACACAGAGTGTTCCAAGACAGCCAGGGCTACTTGATGAAACCTTGTCTCAGAAGAACATCAGAAACAAAAACATAGCAGCCCATAACCACTAGGATAGCCACAGACACAAGGAAGCCAGGAATGTTAAACCCAAAACCTCCGGGTAAGAATAGAACTGTTGGTGGGCAAATGGCAAGAAGTAGAACCACACACACATTGCTAGTAAAGACTACGGAAAATCATTTGATGGGCCTTAAATACAGAGCTACTTATTCTCCATCAGCCCATTCATAGGCACATAACCACAAGAAAATACACACAGTTGAATGTATGCGATTGTAAATACTATTCGCACACAAACTTGTCCACAAATGCTTTGGGCAGCATTATTCAGGATAACCAAAGAGCTGAGTATTTTCCATCTCTTTGGAGGAGTAGAGAAGTGCATGTGGTGTACTTGAATACAAAGGAACTAATTATAAGCAGCTACTAATTGTTCCTCTTAGATAACCTTAAAAAACAGGCACATGACACATATGCACCTTTCTTGCAAATGCCCAGAAAATATCAGTCAAGGGAACCTGTGGCAGGAGTTGGGGCAGAGGTAGTCACCGTTAAGAAATGCTGCTGTTTTTGGTTTTCAGTTATTCTAAAGGTGGACATGATAGGTGTTCAACACTGAAAGTATAAAAAACTGAGTTCGTCCTAATTCTGTCTTAATCATAATGCTTTTTAAAAAATTAGTGTTTCCTTTAATGAAGAAAAAAAACCCAATTATTAGTCTTCCAAGCAGTTAAAAAAATCTTAATTTCCCTTCTTCAAAAAACATTCATACTAACATAAAAAACATATCTACTTTTCCAGAATAATCTGTATGAGGAAAAGATGACTTGAGCGATTTTCCAGCTATGGAAGACTGAAAAGCCGTGGGAACAGGATACATGAGTTCAGTCCCATCAACTGCTACCAGATCGACTGTGAGATGCCAAAGCTTTTAAGTTCAGACTCCATTTTAGAGAACCTGACCTAAGTTTGAACTCAGGTAAACTAACAGGCTGGTACCTAGCATTAGATTCCAAGTTGCCCCCCCAACAAAACCTGAGCCTAGCTCCAGTCTCTAGGCTAATCCCCAACAAGACCAGAGTTTCCAGGTTACACCTTCAACAAGACTAGTGTCTCCAGGTTATTCTCCCAACAAACCTGCACTCCAGGTGACAAGCCCACCCCCTGCCTAATGACCACCAACGCAGAGGGGAGCAGAAGGTAAGTTTACGATATGACTCCCAGCACCAGCCAATTGCGTTAAAGGCCACAGCAGCTTTCCATTAGATGCTTGCACACGTACTCCCTGCTTGCTGCTTACTAAAAAGCCTTGCCCTGATAGACATTCGGGGCTCTCCCACCACCGAAACCGTCCTGCATGACGGTGGTGTGTTGGGGGCATGGGGGCAAGCTGGAATAGAATAAAGACCCTGCTGTGAGTTGCGTCAGATTGGCTCCTGTGTGTGTTTTTGGGGATCACTAACATTTCCCTGGCACAACAACTGCAGAAAGGATTTCTGGAAAACAATAAAAATTTTAAAATACTGTGCTTGTTTAAAATATAAGACAATTACCAGGTAGTTGGGGTTTATATCTGGAGAGATCGTTTTACATTACTAGCTCTGGTTTGAAATGAAATCTCAACTAAAGCTTCTGGCAGATCCTCCCACCCTTTGGGGACTTAAGATTTTCAGGCACATGCTTTTTAGAAAAGGAGAAGCTTCTCTGTGAACTTGTTCTGTTCTCATCCTTTCCAGAGCTGAGTGCATCCTCATTGTTAAGCAGATGGTGGCTGAGGATACTCACAAAAAGCAAACACATTTTAATTTCCTTTATTAAATCGAAGTAGGGAGATCATCTTGAGATGATTAAATTAGAGACCTTAAATAACTCATTCCGTAGGAAACTTACAGCCAAGCCACAGAGCTATTTATTCAATGACAATAGAAACCACAGAGTCACAGGAAATGGAAGAGTCCAATTTTCCTTAGCAAAAGACAGAGAGACAAGGATGTCCACAGACAGCCCCAAGTAAGCCACACACTGCCAGGAGACTCAACAGTGTTCTCACGGGACAGATGTGCCTGAATTCGGTGTACTTAGCACCTTCTTAGGTTACAGCCAAGGAGAACATTCCCTGTGCTGCCCACACACCGTAGCACCTTCACAGCAAAGATGCCACGCCCTCTTTACGAGGCATCATCCTTTACTACAGCTGTCTTCTGGAAATAGATCTTTTCCCATAAGGATAGGAACTGCTGAATGGTATGTTGCCTTTATTTATTCAAGACACGAACTACTTGTGCTTCATTCCAGGAATATGATGAGCCTAACAGTAGTTCTTCTCTTGCACATGACAGGAAGGGTTTGGTACGGCCTCACTACCCCTGACCTCAGTCAGACCTGTTCAAAGTCACAGACTTTATTGATAGAACTGTGGATAAAGCTGAGGCCGATGTATCTGTCTAGGCAAACTGAACTATTGGTAATGAGTGGGTTCACAAAGCACTGATGCGGAGAACCCAATCACCCAAGAGAATGCTCCCAAAGTTAGGGAAATAAGACTTAGCTGTCCAGCACTGCCTGTGTTTCAGTGTTGGGGGCAGGGCTTCCATGAGAACTGAACAAATAAGGGAGAATCGTGGTAGTAGTTGCACCATTGTGAAACCAGACACTTAGTAGCAGGCATAGCATTTAAGTCCAGTCTCACAAATACTCAAGAGACCCAATTAGTTTTTTTACTGATCAGCACGGGAGTTTTGACCTGCTCTGTTTCCGACTTGGGCCGATTCACCTCTCCTTAGGCAACCTGGTGGTCCCCTACTCCCAGGAAGTCACCATATTGATGCTGAACTTAGTGCGGACCCCTGATCGCCATAGTGCACTTAACAGCCCAGAACTGCTGGACTCAAGCACCCCTCCCATCTCAGCCTCTGGAGTAGCTGGGTCTATAGGTGTGTGCCACCAAGCCCAACACCAATTAGTTTGTTTTTTGTTTCTGTTTTTTAAACCAACTTACCAACCTACCAACCAACCAACAAACAAACAGACAAACACAAAACCCCAAACAACTCTGAAGCCTAGGTTGTAGGACAAGCACTTGAGAGGTGGAGGCATTACAAATGCCAAGCCAGCTGAAGCTGCACAGAATTTGAAGCCAGTTTGAATGAAAGAGTTGAGAACTTGTCTTACGAAACAAAACACTTCCACCCTTTCAGGCTAGAAAGAGAATATATTACATGGTTTCCCGTGCTCACCTCCAGCCTACGGCTTTCTGTATAATAGGGTCTGTGTGTCCCTGGTTGGGAGGCAGAACCTATGCCCTTGAACACAGACAGATCTTCACAGCTGCTGTGACAGCAGCAGCAGGCAGGAGTGATGTAAAGTATGTGATTTTGGAGGTCATAAAGGCCAGATGACTTTGATTTGATTTGATTTGATCATTTGGCTCTGGCTTTGATTCTTTCTCTCCAGGTCACCTGCCCGTGGACCAGCTACCAACATTCCTGTCATAAGGAAGCCTGCATTGACAGTGGCTGGGCCACTACTAGCATTAGATGCCAGTGATCCCACGGCTACTGGTGAGGATGTGAACAGACCTCCTAATAACTGCGGCGTGCAGACCACCAGATATCCATCAAGGCTCTGAGTACAGGAGAGGAGTGAGACTAAGCCATACTCACTGCACACAGAACCCGACATCTACAATATTTGTGTGCTGGAATATGTTGCCATGCAGCAATTGATAACGGATACAAGAATGATCCATACCTCTTCCTGGAAGAAAGCCACAAAGCACAGGAGATTAAGAATGTCACAGGATCCACAATAGCAGTGGCTCAGTAGAAAATGTTTGATCTTTATGGCTTTGTGCATTTTACAACTCCCATGATACGAGTCAGGAATGAATCTGGGGACACATCAAATTAATGAGATGATTGGTCCATCCTTTCAACAAGTGCCTATCATTATTCTGGACATCTTAATAAAGTCAATAGAAACCTGTATCTGGTCAGTGTGTCTACACTCAGATCCTGCCTCTAACACTTAGCAGCTGTGTGATTTAGGGCAAATTACTTGATCTCTCTGCTCCAGATTCCTTCTGTAAAAGGAGACATTAATTTCTGCTTCGCGGATTTTGTGAAGTTTTAAAGAGTTAATACACATGAGGTACTTAGATGAAGGCCCAGCACACACTGTGTTAATGTATGTATGTATGTACCATCTATCTCTCTCTCTGTCTATCTATCTATCTGTCTGTCTGTCTGTCTATTATCTGTCTGACTGTTATCTATCTGTCATCTATCTAGTCTGTGTGTGTTTGTGCACACTTGCTTGTTTGTCTGTGTGACGTGCACACGTGTGGGCACATGCATGCCATGGTGCACATGTGAGGGTCAGAGGACAGCCCTCAGGAGTTGGTCCCCTCCTTCCCACCTTCACGTAGGTTTGGGAAGTGGACTCAGGTGTCTGGGCTTGCGCAGCCAGCGCTGCAACCTGCTGGATCTTCTCTGCAGCCCTTGGTCTAGCTGTCTCCATCTGTACTGATATTCTTATTATTGTGTATGTTTCTGCGGACTAAACTCAGGGCTCTGTGCATGCTAAGCACAGTTCTACCACTGCCCTAGGTCCCAAGCTTCTTATAATAAGATTCAAAGCAAAGATGGAAAAGTGCTAACATCTGTTAAGTGCAGGAGACATGTATATCCTGTATCATTAATGTTTTCTGCAATTTAAAAATGATGCTAAAATGAAATTGCACACTCTGGTATCAGTCCACAGTAGTATACCCATTAGGGAGGGAGAAGGTTGACCTGTCCTGGGAACAACTTCTGTGCACAATAAAATGTCTGCTCATCTCCAGCACCTGCATTCCTCTCAGGGAGAGGCTGTTGTTGGCTTGGGAAGTACAGTTACTTGTCAAGTTACTTGAGGATGGAGGCTATGACCTTGAGGTTGGTGCTGGCAGAGTCCCAACCCTTAGAGATAGCATGAGGCTGCTCTGTGTGGGAAACAGAGGGAGGAGGGGAGAGGTGAGGCCAGAGAGACAGTGCAGGGAGGCTGGCTTCCATGGTTGGAGGGTGTGTGGCTGAATGTGCAGGAGCTACTTCCAGAAAGTGAGAAGTGAGACGGAGCTTGTTTCTGTGTTCACTGTGATGGCTCTGTCATGGAGGTGGGGCCATGAAGCATGTCTTAGGACATCCACCTCCCTGTAGCCTTTCTGGCTGGGGCCCCGAGACTGCTCCTTACCGCTCCCAGTGTCTGTGTGAAGGTCTTGTTTTTCACAGTGGCTCCCAGACATGGTTTTGGTACAGTTGCCATTGTGGGTCCCTTCCCAGGAGACTCCACAGTGGCTTTGCTAGCTTGCCTTCCATGCCCAGAGTGGCCTGGGGTGTGTGTTAGACCTTACCCTTCCTCTGTGCTTGGTTTTAGACTAGAAGAGAAGAAGAGAAAAGGCTGGACCCATGGCCTCCAGCCCTTTTGTCAGGGCTCCCTGTGGTCTCCACAGACTCTATCCTCTCAGCTAACCCAATCAACTGGAGTTGCCTTCATGAATACCCTAATTGTAACATGAGGCACCAAAGAAACAAGTCAGGCCTAATACGGTTGTGCAGATCTGCAATCCCAGTATTTGGAAAGCTGAGGCAGGAGAGTGACAGGTTCTGGGCTAGTCTGGGATATATGTATACATATATGTATATGTTATATGCACACATATATATATAATCATACACACACACACACACACACACACACACACACACACACACACACACAGTGAGATCTGTGTCACTAAATATGAAATATGCACACACACAATAGAGACAGACAGGCAGACAGAAAGAGAAACAGCGACAGAGCTCAAGAATATAAGTTATCTCTGAGTGCTTTACATACTGAAACAGTTTCCAGGACAGTATTAGTTATGTGCACAGAGGAGCAGTCCTGTGCTATCAGCACTTGGGAGACTGAGGCAGAAGGATCAGGGCTATGGGGTGAGTTTAAAGGCTAGCCTGGTGAGCTTAGTAAGACCCTGTGTCAAAACACCGACATGTTTGAAAGGAGTGAAAATGAATGCAGCCCATAAGTTAAAGCACGTGCCTAGTGACAATGGGTTCAGCTAGACAGGGGGAGGGCTTGAACAAGGAAACTGCTGAGACCCCTCAACCCCGTAACACTATTAGGGTCTTGGCCACATAACTGCCAGCTCAGCAGCTCAGGAAGTGAAGTGCATGCGAATTCATCAGCTCCTGGAAGAAATCCCCATGTTACGTGTGTGACCTAGAAAGCCTCATTAGGAATCCATCAAAGGGCTAACTGACCTGGATTCCTTCAGAAACAGGCCTTCCCAAACACCAGCGTCCTACGAGATTCTACAAGGTGTCTTTTCTAAGGAATTTGTAGTGGTAGAATTCATCCTACCCAAATGCCAGCCAGAACAGGCTTTTGAAACACAGACTGTTCTTCAGAAAATATAATTCTGGATCCCACAAATATTTGCTGAGAAAGTTCCACATGCCCCATACGAACTAAGATGTGTATGAGCCGCACAGACTAGGTCTTTGCCCCCAGGAGTGCTGCTTTTCAGAGAGCAGACAAGCCAATAAATAGCTCCAGCGGCGAGTCATGTGTAGGGCATTACCAAGGGAGGGCTGGAATCTGGCTGGCTGGCATTACACACTCTTATGGCATTCCTCCTCCCCCCAGTGACAATCTGAAAGAGATAGGTAGACATTCTTCAGGATCTGGCAACTATCTTGCTGCCATACATAGGAGGGAGAAAAACCAGCAGTGACCCCATCTGTCTGTGCGGGACTGGCATAGACCAGACAGAAGCAGAAAACCACTGGCAGGGGACAGCAGTTGGACTGGAAAGGTGTCAATGAATTTGCTTCTGGAGTCTCTGAGATGTCAGAGGTTCCATGAGCAGTGCAATGTAAGGAATGCTGCTGCTGCTGCTACCGTAGGTCGATTTGTTCTTGTCTGGCTCAGGCGTCTAGTGCCTCTGCCAGTGGGCTCACCATCAAGTGGGGAAACATCTCAACCTCTTCACATTGTTTTATGTTTTTGTTACATTAATTAATTAATTAATGTGTGTGTGTGTGTGTGTGTGTGTGTGTGTGTGTGTGTGTGTGTGAGAGAGAGAGAGAGAGAGAGAGAGAGAGAGAGAGAGAGAGAGAGAGAGAGAGAGAACACCTTGTGGGAATCAGTTCTCCGCTTCTACCATGTGGGTCCTGGAATCCAGTTCAGGCTGTCAGGCGCCATAGCAAGCACAATTACAAGCTACACCATCTTGCTGGCTATCTCTTCACATTCTTGACAGCCATTTGGCCTGTTTCTATCAGCCTCCCCATGACTGCATAGAGAATTTTCCCCAAACTCCAAGCCTTCCCCACCTCAATGCATGTTCCAGAAGTCACTCCTAAAACATCCTGTTAACCATCAAGCCACCAGTGACTCTCCCTGGTTCCCTCTCCAAGAATCAGAGGCAGACCGGGTCCTGCAATGGCTTGTCTGATTTTTCTATTGGCCAAAGCTAGTCACATGCTTCCAGGATGCAGATGCTAAGAACATAACTCAGTAACTGACTTCCTCCATTTTCCACAGTTCTATAACCTCCCAATATTTGGTGAAATTATGTATCCATTGAGGGATTGACCCACTCATTAGGTCAGAGCCCTCAGGATCTGCTCACACTGCAGTGGTTTGCATATGCTTGGTCTAAGGAGTGGCACTATTAGAAGGTGTGGCCTTGTTGGACTAAGTGTGTCACTTTGGGATTGGGCTTAGAGACTCTCCTCCTAGCCACCTTGAAGACAGTCTGCTCCTGGCTTCCTTCGGATGAAGATGTTTAAGTTTCAGCTCTTCCTGCCTCATGCCTGCCTGGATGCTGCCATGCTCCCACCTTGATGATAATGGACTGAACCTTTGAACCTGTAAACCAGCCCCAATTAAATGTTGGCCGTTATAAGAGATACCTTGGTCATGGTGTCTCTTCACAGCAATGGAAGCCCAAACTAATACACACACACATACCCAGAGATGAGCTTCACTGGTCACCTAATCGAGTTGACAGTCCAGATTAACTAAAATATCAGTCAAGGCCCGTCTCTGAAAAGTTTGTATTACCACAAATGCTATGGGGACCAGACCAAGAGATTGCATTAGGACTCAACATTCTAAGCCATGCCTGTCATGGCATGAAAGGCGATGGTTTTCTGTGTGTGTTAACTCATCGTAAACATGTAATCTTTTAAGCCATTTTTCACATCTTCACCGAGATAATTTGCATATCATATTTATCCATTTTAACCATCCAACTTGATGACCTTTAACAGATATACAGCTGTACAAACATCACTACAGCATGGTTTTAAAGCACTTCCATCCCTAGAGGCTCCTTAGTCCTCCTACAGGGTGCAGTGAATCTTCACTCCTACTTTATCCACAGACAAATACTCCTTTGCTTCCTGATTGCCTCCTCTGGAATGTCATACAAAGTAGGTCCATGTCTGTGGAGTTCGTGTGTGGCTTCTTCTTTTCTCCCTATTAGTATTTATAACATACTAGGGCTTATTATAGCATATTCAAACGACACCTCCTTTTATTGATTCTCCCTCTTATGCTCACCCATCCACCCACTCCCTTTCTGCTTTCATATTTCAAGTGTTCAACTGCCACCCACCTTACGCAACACTTCTTTTTAGCCTTGTGTTCTCCTTTCTAGCTCCCTAGCCTGGACCTACTCATTCCCACGTATATGCATATAGAAAACATTGTAAGCTCCGATCTGCATGGGAGAGAGAACATGTGGTTTTTGTTTAACCAAGCTTAATGTAGCACTTTCTGTTCATCCATTTCTCCATAAATTTCATTTATGTTTCAGCTGAGTAAAATTCCATTGTGTATGCACACACACACACACACACACACACACACACACACACACAGAGTTTCATTACCCATTCATCTGCTGATGGACATCCAGGCCAGTTCCGTCCTGTTGTTACTGTGAGTGCAGCAGCAGTAACTATGGAAACACAAGCACTTCTATGGGAGGACATGGAGTCCTTTGGCATTTCTGGATCATATGGCAGCTCTGTTTTTAACTTCCTGAGAAACTTCCAGACTGTAATAGCCCCTCTCAGTCACTCTCCCACCAGCAGTAAATAACGGTTCCTTTTCCTCCAACCTCACTGGCACCTATTGCTACCTATTTTCTTTTTTTTTTTTTTTTTTTTTTTTTTTTTTTTTTTTTTTTTTTTTTTTTTTTTTTTTTTT
>CM052708.1:99111683-99122700 GCA_028551405.1 Uromys caudimaculatus
TATCTCCAGGATAGATTTGAGCATTTCCTTTGTCTGTTTGATTGTGTTTTCTTGCACTTCTGCCTGTTTGTTTGTGTTTTCCTGTAATTCTTTAATGTATTTTTGCATTTCCTCTTGAAAGGCTTCTCGTTGTTTATCCCTGTTCACTTGCATTTCTTTAAGGATGTTATTCATTTCTTTCTTAAAGTCTTCTATCATCCTCATGAGAAATGATTTTAAATCTGAGTCTTGCTTTTCTGCTTTGTTGGGGTATCCAGGGCTTGCTGTGGTGGGAGAGCTGGGTTCTGATGGTGCAGAGTACTCTTGGTTTCTGTTCTTTATGTTCTTGTCCTTGCCTTTTGCCATCTTGTTGACTCTGTTGTTAGCTGATCTTACTCTGTCTGGTTGTGACTTGCCCCTCCTGCAGGTCTCTGTGTCAGTACTCCTTGAAGACCAGCTCTGTCTGAGAGGTGTTTGGGTTTGGAGAGCTGTGGCACCGGGTCTGACCTCGGTCCCTTTGTCTCTTGCTTTCGGGGCAGTTCCTGGTGAGCTGTGGGGCGTGTCTTTGGCCCTCTCCCGGTTTTTCTGAGCTCCTGAGAGGGATCTTTGTCTGGGCACTAATTAGCTGTGGAGCCCTGTGGCCCAAGCTGAGGTTCCAGCCACCGCCAGAAGTTGCTGTCCGTCAGTCTCTGTGGCCCGTGGAAAGCAGGCGGAATCAGTGAGCTCTGGGGCTCGTGTTGTCCCCGCTAGGGGCTTTTCCGCGTTCCTGCGAGAGAAAATTTTCTCCTGGAGCTTCTTTACTATGGAATCCTAGTGTCCCAGGGAAAAGTTCCTGCCTCAGCCGCCCGTGTTGGGATCCAGGGGCGTTTCTAAGCCCGCCTACCTCGGTCCCTGTGTCCATGTTTGTTCTTTTGTGACTGAGTTAGCTCACTCAGGATGATATTTTCAAGTTCTATCCATGTTCCTTCGAATTTCATGAAGTCATTGTTTTTAATAGCTGAGTAGTATTCCATTGTGTAAATGTACCACATTTTCTGTATCCATTCCTCTGATGAGGGACATCTGGGTTGTTTCCAGCTTCTGGCTATTATAAATATGACTGCTATGAACATAGTGGAGCATGTGTCTTTATTACATGTTGGAACATCTTCTGGGTACATGCCCAGGAGAGGTATAGCTGGGTCCTCAGGTAGTATTATGTCCAATTTTTTGAGGGTCTACCAAACAGAATTCCAGAATGGTTGTACCAGCTTGCAATCCCACCAGCAATGGAGGAGTGTTCCTCTTTTTCCACATCCTCACCAGCATCTGCTGTCACCTGAGTTTTTGATCTTAGCCATTCTGACTGGTGTGAGGTGGAATCTCAGGGTAGTTTTGATTTGCATTTCCTGATGACTAAGGCTGTTGAACATTTCTTTAGGTGCTTCTCAGTCCTTTGAGTTTCCTCAATTGAGAATTCTCTGTTTAGCTCTGTTTCCCATTTTTTAATGGGGTTATTTGGTTCTCTGGAGTCTTACTTCTTGAGTTATTTGTATATATTGTATATTAGCCCTCGATCGGACATAGGATTGGTAAAGATCTTTTTCCAATCTGTTGGTTGCTGTTCTGTCTTATTGACAGTGTCTTTTGCCTCACAGAATTTCATGAGGTCCAATTTGTCAATTCTTGATTTTAGAGCATAAACCATTGGTGTTCAGGAACTTTTCCTCTGTGCCCATGTGTTCTAGACTTTTCCCCACCTTCTCTTCTAATAGATTCACTGTATCTGGTTCTATGTGGAGGTCTTGGAACCACGTGGACTTGAGCTTTGTACAAGGAGATAGGAATGGATCAATTCACATTCTTCTACATGTTGACTGCCAGTTGAACCAGCACCAGTTGTTGAAGATGCTGTCTTTTTTCCACTGGATGGTTTTAGCTCCTTTGTTGAAAATCAAGTGACCATATGTGTGTGGGTTCATTTCTGAGTCTTCAATTCTATTCCATTTACCTACCTGCCTGTCACTGTACCAATACCATGCAGTTTTTATCACTACTGCTCTGTAGTACAGCTTGAGGTCAGGGATGCTGATTCCCCAAGAAGTTCTTTTATTGTTGACAATAGTTTGTGCTATCCTGGGTTTTTTGTTATTCCATATGAATTTGAGAATTGCTCTTTCTAAGTCTATAAAGAATTGAGTTGGAATTTTGATGGGGATTGCATTGAATCTGTAGATTGCTTTCAGCAAGATGGCCATTTTTACTATACTAATCCTGCCAATCCATGAACATGGGAGATCTTTCTATCTTTTGAGGTCTTCTTTGATTTCTTTCTTCAGAGACTTGAAGTTCTTGTCATACAGATCTTTCACTTGTTTTGTTAGAGTCACACCAAGATACTTTATATTATTTGTGACTATTGTCAGGATGTAATTTCCCTAATTTCTTCCTCAGCCTGATTATCTGTTGAGTATAGGAGGCTACTGATTTGTTTCAGTTAATTTTCTATCTGGACACTTTGCTGAAGTTGTTTATCAGCTGTAGCAGTTCTCTGGTGGAGTTTTTCAGGTCACTTAAGTATATGATCATATCATCTGAAAATAATGATATTTTGATTTCTTCCTTTCCAATTTGTATCCTTTTGACCTCCTTTTGTTGTCTAATTGCTCTAGCTAGAACTTCAAGTACTATAATGAATAGATAGGGAGAAAGAGGGCAGCCTTGTCTAGTCCCTGATTTTAGTGGGATTGCTTCAAGTTTCTCTCCATTTAGTTTGATGTTGGCTACTGGTTTGCTGTATATTGCTTTTACTATGTTTAGTATGGGTCTTGAATTCCTGATTATTCCAAGACTTTTATCATGAAGGGATGTTGAATTTTGTCAAATGCTTTTTCAGCATCTAAGGAAATGACCATGTGGTTTTTTTCTTTGAGTTTGTTTATGTAGTGGATTACATTGATGGATTTCTGGTTATTGAACCATCCCTGCATCCCTGGGATGAAGCCTACTTGATCGTGATGAATGATCATTTTGATGTGTTCTTGGATTTGGTTTGTGAGAATTTTATTGAGTATTTTTGCATCGATATTCATAAGGGAAATTGGCCTGAAGTTTTCTTTCTTTGTTGGGTCTTTGTGAAGTTTTGGTATCAGTGTAACTGTGACCTCATAGAAGGAATTGGGTAGTGTTCCTTCTGTTTCTATTTTGTGGAACAGTTTGAAGAGTATTGGTATTAGGTCTTCTTTGAAGGTCTGATAGAATTCTGCACTAAACCCATCTGGTCCTGGGCTTTTTTTGGTTGAGAGACTTTTAATGACTGCCTCTCTTTCTTTACAGTTCATGGGATTGCTTAGATGGTTTATCTGATCCTGACGTAGCTTTGGTATTTGGCATCTGTCTAGAAAATTGTTTATTTCATCCAGGTTATCCAATTTTGTTGAGTATAGGCTTCTGTAGTGGGATCTGATGATTTTTTTTTAATGTCCTCAGTTTCTGATGTTATATCTCCCTTTTCATTTCTGATTTTGTTAATTTGGGTACTGTCTCTGTGCCCTCTGATTAGTCTGGCTAAGGGTTTATTTATCTTGTTGATTTTCTCAAAGAACCAGTGACTGATTTTGTTGATTCTTTGTAAATTTGAGTTTGTCATAGAATATTTTGATTTCACCATCTATGGTAATTGATAGTTTTGCTGGGTATAGCAGCCTGGGTTGGCAGTTGTGTTCTCTTAGGGTCTGTATGAATTCTGCCCAGGATCTTCTAGCTTTCACAGTCTCTGGTGGGAAATCAGGTGTAATTCTGATAGGTCTGCCTTTATATGTTACTTGACCTTTTTCCCTTACTGCTTTTAATATTCTTTCTTTGTTTGGTGTATTTGGTGTTTTCACTATAATGTGACGGAATGAATTTCTTTTCTGGCCCAATCTGTTTGGAGTTCTGTAAGCTTCTTGTATATTTATGTTCATCTCTTTCTTTAGGTTAGGGAAGTTTTCTTCTATAATTTTGTTGAAGATATTTACTGGTCTTTTAAGTTGGGAATCTTCACTCTCTTCTATACCTCTTATCCTTAGGTATGGTCTTCTCATTGTATCCTGGATTTCCTGGATGTTTTTCGGTTAAGAGGTTTTTGCATTTTGTGCTTTCTTTGACTGTTGTGTCAATATTTTCTATGGTATCTTCTGCATCTGAGATTCTCTCTTCTATCTCTTGCATTCTGTTGGTGATGCTTGCATCTATGACTCCTGATTTCTTTCCTAGGGTTTCTAACTCCAGAGTTGTCTCCCTTTGTGATTTCTTTATTTTTTTCTATTTCCATTTTTAGATCCTGGATGGTTTTGTTCATTTCCTTTGCTTGTTTGGCTGTATTTTCCTGTAATTCTTTAAGGGATTTTTGTGTTTCCTCTTTAAGGGCTTCTAGCTGTTTACCTGTGTTCTCTTGTATTTCTTTAAGGGAGTTATTTCTTTCTTTCTTAAAGTCTTCTGTCATCATCATGAGATGTTATTTTAAATCTGAGTCTTGCTTTTCTGATGTGTTAGGGTATCCAGGGCTTGCTGTGGTGAGAGAGCTAGGTTCTGATGATGCCAAGTTGTCTTGTTTTCTGTTTCTTATGTTCTTACCCTTGCCTTTTGCCATCTGGTTATCTCTGGTGTTAGCTTGTCTTGCTCTCTCTGACTGTGTCTTGTCCCTCTTGCAAGCCTCTGTCTCTGTACTCCTTGGAGACCCGCTCTCTCTGAAAGGTATTTGGGTTTGGAGAGCTGTGTTACAGTATCAGCTCTGGGGTGCAGACAGAAATCAGAAGGATCCTGTCCTTAGCTGTTCCTTGGTTCCTGGGTCCTGATGGCTCTGTGAGGGTTCCTCTGTAGCCAGGAATTTGGACAGAAGTGGTGGTCTTGCCTGTGCTCAAAGGTGTGTCGGCACTCCTGGGAAACCAGCTTTCTCCTGGCACTATTTGGGTATGGAGTCCTGTGGCAGAGGATCAGCTCCCCGGCTGCAGAAGGAAACTGGAAGGCCACTCCTTTGTTCCTGTATCCTCAGGTTTCTGTGTGGGTTCCTCTGAGCAGAGGTGCTGGTCTTACCCCTGCTCACAGGTCTGTCCACACTACTGGGAAGCTAGCTCTTTCCCTGAGCTTTTTATGTATGGAGCTCTGTGGCTCACGCCATAAATGGAAACTGGAAGGCCCCTGTCCCAGGCTGCTCCTCGGTCCCTTTGTCCTGAGGGTTCCCAGGTGGGTCCCTCTGAGCAGAAGAGCTGGTCTTACCTCTGCTCACAGGCTTGTTCACATTCCTGGAAGGCTAGCTCTCTCCCTGTGTTATTTAGGTATGGAGCCCTGTGGTACAGGGTTAGCTCCCCGGCTGCAGAAGGAAACCAGAAGACCACACCTCAGTCCCTGTGTCCTGAGGGTTCCAGGTAGGTCCCGCTGAGCAGTGGTGCTGGTCTTACCCCCACTCACAGGTCTGCCCACACTCCTGGGAGGCTAGCTCTCTCCTGGCACTATTTGGGGAGATACTCTTAAGTCTGTAGCAGCAGTGACTCAGGCTCCTAAAGCCTAAGGATTCAGCAGTGTCCCTACCTGAGGTAGCACCTGAGTTCCCACACATCAGGAAAGCAACTGTGTTATTGAATGGAGACACCTTCTCTGGCCTGGGTGGAGGGTTGGCTCCATTGCTTTGAACTACTCTTGGGAAGGTGGCTCTGCTTAAGTCATGCTAAAGAGATGGGTGGACTAATTAGACATGTTTCTAAATCATTCAGAAGATGTACCTTTTCCTTTAGTTCTTCCCAGGTCCTTTCCAAGCACACTTTCCTTTTAACACTTTAAGCTTCCTCTTTATCTTGGGGTTTTATTCCTTTGAAGAGACAACATGATGATAGCAACTCTTTTAAAGGCAAACATTTAATTGGGCCTGGCTTACAGTTTAGTTCAGAGGGTTAGGTCCATTATAGGCATGGTGGGAAGCATGGCAGCATGCAGGCACAGCATGGTGCTGGAGACACAGCTGAGAGTCTACATCTGGGTCAGCAGGCAGCAGGAAGAGAGAGACACACTGAGCCTGGCTTGAGTATCTAAAACCTCAAAGCCCACCCCAGTGACATACTTCCTCCAATAGGGTCACACCTCCTAATAGTGCTACTCCTGATGAATGTATGGGGGCCATTTTCTTTCAAACCACCATATTCCCCTAACATTTTGGATTTCCTTACTTTCTCTACAGCCTTTCTGCTCACCATGCATCTGACCTCCTATGGCCTTTTTCTTTCTCTTCTCCTCCAGGCAGCCATTGAGGCTTTACAACTTGTCTGCCTTCAGTTTTTCTTTTAAGCTTTAATACAATTATTCCTGTGCTTCTATTGGACTCTGCCCCTAAAATCTTTTATTAATGAGACTAAGAACCCCCAAGGTGACCTTAATTTCCTCTGCATCACTATAGCAGAATCTTGCCATGTGGAAGGCCCCTTCCACACGGAGTCAGAAGGTGATTGATAATTTCATCTGGCTGTCCTTGGTGAAATTGGTGTTCAGTTGCTTGGGGTAGTCAGTGTTCTGGTGTGCTTCCCCCCCCCCCCCCACCTCACCTTTCTTCCCTGACCAGAACTGATGGGACTGCATTTCTACTCCATTTCTTCTCTCCACCTCCATAGCACCAAGGTCCCTGGTGTGTTTCTCCCCTTTGGGTCTCAATGGCTCTTAAGTCCTACTCAGTGATATGACATGGGAGTGACCCAGAAACTGATCACCACCATGTTGTTCATGGAGGTGTGTAAGAGTCTGAAGTGGATGGCACTTGTCCTGGCTTACCCACCAACCATTCCTGGACACATTGCTGTTGGGAAGGCTGAGGAGAAGCCCTCTCCTCACTAATGTTGTGGTAATATATGCATTAGGATAGTTTCTGTTAGCACTCAGGCACTTCTACTTGCCTGCCCTCAGGGAGTCATAGGTGAGGCACATAAAAGCCTTCCCCTCCACCCAGCAGCTCTCTCTCTCTCTCTCTCTCTCTCTCTCTCTCTCTCTCTCTCTCCTGTTCCCTCTTTCTATCTCCTGGTCTGTCTTCTTGTCCCTACTCTGAGATGGCCTCTTGTTCTCCCCCTCTCTCCTGTAAACCTCTTACACTAGATCTGTTGCATGATGTAATTTCTTACCGGCACTCCTTGGTACCCATCTCCTTTGCCACTTTATTCCATCATGTCCCTTCTTTACTGAAGATGCCCAGTAAATCTTCTCTGATGTTTGAATTCTTGGGACCCTCATGATTTTGTGCTCAACTGTGCTCTAGATTGCTTGTGCATAAAGACTGTCTAGGAAGAACAAGGTGTCAGAAGCCCCTCTCCCTGGCTTGGGACAGGCAAATTGAGCTTACATCTGGTCCATATGCCTTTCACTGACTTGATACTGCTGAAACTGCTGACTCATGGATGGTTTTGCCTGCCTGGATGCCAATTATCACTGTTTATAGCATATTTGATATGCTGTTTGGATAAAGGGTTCTTGTGTTGGAAAGAAAAAGAAAAGCAGTTGTCTAAAACATGGTTCAGGAATAGAATGTTGAAAGGCACTGAGGCGGGAGACCTCTGCCTGGGCCACCAGGGCTCCATAGCCAAATACCACACTCCCAGGAGTGTGGGTAAGCATGTCTGCTCAGAGGGACCCACCTGGAATCCCCAGGACACAGGAACTGAGGAGTGGTCTTCTGGTTTCTTTCTGTGGCTGGGGAGCAGATCCTGTGACACAGGGCTCCATACTCAAATAGTACCAGGAGAGAGCTGGCATTCCAGGAGTGCCAACACACCTTCAAGCACAGGCAAGACCACCACTTCTGTTCAAATTCACTCAATCAAGAGGGACCCTTGCAGAGCCATCAGGACACAGGAACCAAGGGACAGCTGGGGACAAGATCCTTCTGGTTTCTGTCTGCACCCCAGAGCTGATACTGTAACACAGTGCTGCAAACTCAAATTCCTCTCAGAGAGAACTGGTCTTCAAGGAGTATTGACACCAAGGCTTGCAGGAGGAACAAGCCATAGTCAGAGAGAGTAAGACCAGTTAACACCAGAGATAACCAGATGGCAAAAGGCAAGGGAAAGAACATAAGGAACAGAAACCAAGGCTACTTGGCATCATCAGAACCCAGTTCTCCCATCACAACGAGTCCTGGATACCCCAACACACCAGAAAAACAAGACTCAGATGTAAAATAAAATCTCATGATGATGATAGAAGATTTTAAGAAATAAATAAATAACTCCCTTAAAGAAATTCAAGAGAACACAGAGAACAACTAGAAGCCCTTAAAGAGGAAACACAAAAATCCCTTAAAGAATTACAGGAAAACATAATCAAATGGGTGGAATTACAGGAAAACACAATCAAACAGATGAAGGAAATGAACAAAACCATCAAGGAACTAAAAATAGAAATAGAAACAATAAAGAAATCACAAAGGGAGACAACCCTGGAGTTAGAAACCCTAGGAAAGAGATCAGGAGTCATAGATGCCAGGATCACCAACAGAATACAAGAGATAGAAGAGAGAATCTCAGGTGTGGAAGATACCATAGAAAACATTGAGACAACAGTCAAAGAAAGCACAAAATGCAAAAACCTCCTAGCCCAAAACATCCAGGATATCCAGGATACAATGAGAAGACAGAATCTGAGGATAATATGTATAGAAGAGAGTGAAGATTCCCAACTTAAAGGACCAGAAAATATCTTCAACAAAATTATAGAAGAAAACTTCCCTAACCTAAAGAAAGAGATGAACATAAATATACAAGAAGCTTACAGAACTCCAAATAGATTGGAACAGAAAAGAAATTTCTCCTGTCACATTATAGTCAAAACACCAAATACACAAAACAAGGAAAGGATATTTAAAGCAGTAAGGGAAAGAGGTCAAGTAACATATAAAGGCAGACCTATCAGAATTACACCTGACTTCTCACCAGAGACTATGAAAGCTAGAAGAACCTGGGCAGATCTCATACAGACCCTAAGAAAACACAAATGCCAGCCCAGGCTGCTATACCCAGAAAAACTCAATTATCATAGATGGTGAAACCAAAATATTCTATGACAAACTCAAATTTACACAGTATGTTTCCACAAACCCAGCCCTACAAAGGATAATAGATGGAAAACTCTAACTCAAGGAGGGAAGTTACACCCTAGAAAAAGCAAGAGTAATCTCCTTTCAACAAATCCAAAAGAAGATAGCCACACAAACATAAAAATAACATCGAAAATAACAGGAAGCAACAATAACTATTCCTTAATAACTCTTAACATCAATGGACTCAATTCCCCAATAAAAAGACATAGACTGACAGACTGGATCCATAAACAGAACTCAGCATTTTGCTGCATCCAGGAAATGCACCTTCATATTAAAGACAAACAAAACAGTACCACAGAGTAAAGTGATAGAAAACAATTTTCCAGGCAAATGGTCCCAAGAAACAGGCTGGAGTAGCCATTCTAATATCGGATAAAATCGACTTTCACCCAAAAGTCATCAAAAAAGATAAGGAAGGACATGTCATACTCATCAAAGGAAAAATCTACCAAGAAGAACTCTCAATTCTGAACATCTGTGCCCTGAATGCAAGGGTACCCACATTCATAAAAGAAACTTTACTAAAGCTCAAAGCACACATTGCGCCTCACACAATAATAGTGGGAGATTTCAACGCCCCACTCTCATCAATGGACAGATCTTGGAAATACAAACTAAACAGAGACACAGTGAAACTAACATGTTATGAACCAAATGGATTTAACAGATGTCTATAGAACATTTCATCCTAAATCAAAAGAATATACCTTCTTCTCAGCACCTCATGGTACCTTCTCCAAAACTGACCATATAATTGGTCACAAAACAAACTTCAACAGATATAAGAAGATTGAAATAATCCCATGCCTCCCATCAGATCACTACATATTAAGGCTAGTCTTCAATATGAACAAAAACAACACAAAGCCCACATACACAGGGAAGCTGAACACAGCTCTACTCAATGATAACTTTGTCAAGGATGAAATAAAGAAAGACATTAAAGACTTCCTAGAATTTAATGAAAATGAAGATACAACATACTTAAACTTATGTGACACAATGAAAGCAGTGTTAAAGGAAAACTCATAGCTCTGTGTGCCTCCAAAAAGAAACTGCAGAAAGCATACACTAGCAGCTTAACGCACACCTGAAAGCTCTAGAACAAAAAGAAGATAATACACCCCAGAGGAGTAGAAGACAGTACATACTCAAACTCAGGGCTGAAATCAACCAAGTAGAAACAAAAAGAACTATACAAAGAATCAACAAAATCAGTCACTGGTTCTTTGAGAAAATCAACAAGATAAATAAACCCTTAGCCAGACTAATCAGAGGGCACAGAGACAGTACCCAAATTAACAAAATCAGAAATGAAAAGGGAAATACAACATCAGAAACTGAGGACATTAAAAAAAAAAAACCATCAGATCCTACTACAGAAGCCTATACTCAACAAAATTGGATAATCTGGATGAAATGGAAAATTTTCTAGACAGATACCAAATACCAAAGTTAAGTCAGGATCAGATAAACCATCTAAGCAATCCCATAAACTGTAAAGAAATAGAAGCAGTCATTAAAAGTCTCCCAACCAAAAAAAGCCCAGGACCAGATGGGTTTAGTGCAGAATTCTATCAGACCTTCAAAGAAGACCTAATACCAATACTCTTCAAACTATTCCACAAAATAGAAACAGAAGGAACACTACCCAATTCCTTCTATGAGGCCACAGTTACACTGATACCAAAACCTCACAAAGACCCAACAAAGAAAGAAAACTTCAGACCAATTTCCCTTATGAAAATCAATGCAAAAATACTGAATAAATTCTCACAAACCGAATCCAAGAACACATCAAAACGATTATTCATCACGATCAAGTAGGCTTCATCCCAGGGATGCAGGGATGGTTCAATACCCGGAAATCCATCAATTTAATTCACTACATAAACAAACTCAAAGAAAAAAACCACATGATCATTTCATTAGATGCTGAAAAAG
>CM052708.1:99132303-99197367 GCA_028551405.1 Uromys caudimaculatus
TCAGTGCTCCTTGAAGACCAGTTCTCTCTGAGAGGTGTTTGGGTTTGGAGAGCTGTTGCACAGGGTCCACTCTGGGGTGCAGAAAGAAATCAGAAGGATCTTGTCCCCAGCTGTCCCTTGGTTCCTATGCCCTGAAGGCTCTGCAAGGGTCCCTCTTGATCCAGTGAGTTTGAACAGAAGTGGTTGTTTTGCCTGTGCTCAAAGGTGTGTCAGCACTCCTGGGATACCCGCTCTCTCCTGGAGCTTTGTGGCCCAGGCTGAGGTCCCCAGGCACAGGCCCCTGGTGGCCCAGGCAGAGGTCTCCACCCACAGGTAGAAACCGGAAGGTTCGAAGTTTTTCTGTCCCCGGGTTCTCTGGCCCTGGATCCCAGCAGATCCGGGTGGGTCTGGGTGAGAGGTCTTGCTCCCCTTAACCCCACTCATGGCTTTTCCAAGCTCCTGGGAGGGTATCTTTCTCTGGAGCTGGTTGGCTATTGACTCCTGGTGGCCCAGGCAGAGTTCTCCACCCACAGGTGGAAACTGGGAGGTTCAGAGTTTTTCTGTCCCCTGGTTCTCAGGCCCTGGATCCCGGCAGATCCGGGCAGGTCTGGATGAGAGGTGTTGCTCCCCTTAGCCCCACTCACGGCTTTTCCAAGCTCCTGGGAGGTTATCTTTCTCTGGCTCTCATTGGCTACGGACTTCTGGTGGCCCAGGCAGAGAACCCAAGTAAGCTTTAAACATTTACTTTTGAGACTTTCATACATGAGCTCTGTACTCACACGATTTCTATCCCACATTCTCCTCCTTTCAATGATTCCTGTACTACCCCACTCCCTCTCTATGTCATGGCCCCCTTTCTTAATTATTATTTTCACACACACACACCCTCCCTACTGAGTACATATAGTGTATGTGTAAGTGCCTCAGGCTGACCACTTGGGATGGATAACTATCAGTGAACGTATCCCTGAAGACTGACTCTCCTCAACAGCCATTAATTGATTATAATGCACCTGGGGGGAGGGGTATTGTGAGAACTCCATCCACTCTGGGTCCTCCATGATCTATAAAATAAGCCAAATACAAATTATAAAAACCTGGGAGGTGACTTTTTCTGTTTTAAGGTTATTTTTGTAGTACTCAACAAGATGATTTTTTTTTATATAATCCTACCTTTAATACAAGTTAATTTTATATAAACTTTAACATATTAAAAATAATTGCATTCATTATTTTCTTTCTTTTTTTTCTATATACTCAGTCTTACTCATGCTGACCTCAAACACATGAATTTTGTGACTTAGCAATTTAGTGCTAGGAAAAATGACTTCTAAATAAACAAATTTGTTTTTTTCTCACATATAACTACTAAAAAAACCCCATCAAACAATAATGAAATATTACCATTTATCCCAAATCCTACAGTCTAAATTTAGCCCCATAAGGCTACCCTGATACACCAAGAAAATGGGAGCGAGTGCTGAAGGGTGGCTGAGGCATTTCAACACATTTTCTGCTCTTCAGGAGACTTGAAAGGTAGCACAAAACTGCCTGTAACTCTAGCTCTGGGGGATCATGGCCTTCTTATGGCCTCTATGGACACCTGCTCCACAATACACACACACACACACACACACACACACACACACACACACACACACACACACACACACACACACACACACATCTTCATAAAAAACCCACAAGGGAATTTGGGGGCTCTTTAGTATGGGCATGTGTTTTATATCTAAGGAAGAGTGTAGCGTCATGCTTGGGTCTTGAATAAATTCCTCCATATGGCTGTAGCTAATGAGGGCTCTCAGGGACTCAGACAGCTTCTGAGGGTTCTCATTGGAAGTCTTGCAACTGTCTTGGCTGCTCAGAGCTTATAAATCACAGTGCTTGGGGACTGCTTGGTGGCATGCAGGCAGATCAGAGCTGTCACAGTTCATGGTGGCAATCACCTTCATTTATTGGTTTGTTGTTCCGAGCAGACAGGAACTGGCTCATCTTACTTCTAGGCAATCCCAGCACGGAGGCTGGCAGCTGTCCCAGAAGACCGTGACCTCACCCTGCCCGAGTACTGTTCCTGCGCTGTGGGTTACAGAGACCTCTGCTATGTTTTCTGTGCTCCGAAGCACCTTGTGGAAGGTGTTTGCTATTCTGCCAGTGGAGCTTGACAGACAGGAGAACCCAGAGTGTTATTGTTGTTCCAAACTCTGACCTCCCAGCTAATTTTTAAAGGTAGATGAGATGGCACTGCTGAGTGGGATCACAGGTTGTTACACAGAAACAAAGCTAGCCAGGTTGTCAGGTAAGGGTTCCCTCAACCCTGTCTTATAAACAGAACAGAAAACCAAGATAGGGCCATGTTACTTAGGGTTCTCTAGAGTAACAGAACTTATAGAATGGATCTCTTTATAAATATATATCACACACACACACACACAGACACACACACACACACATCATAAAATTGGAAAACATAATATACAAGAAAAAGACTAGTAAGATTTTGAAAAGCCCAAACAAAGCACCATGAGACAGAAAATCTACAAAAATATCATTGAGTTTGCTTTGTGTTGCCCACCACTGCTGGGCATGGGGCCTCCCACCACTGCTGGCATGGGGACTCCCACCACTGCTGGGCATGGGGCCTCCCACAACTGCTGGGCATGGGGCCTACTAGCTACACTGAGGTGTGATTAATACACTCAGCTAGACTTCTTTGGAGAAAACTATTTTTTCTTTTGCAAGCGGTTGACATTTGGAGATAGCTTCTTACATAGGGATGGGAGTTCATGTCTCCTTCCCCATTTCTGAGCTGGGACTCCATCTAGCCTAAACCTGTCCAGGCCCTGCCTACTGCCATGCTCTCTAGAGTTCACGTGTGTCAGTCCATCCCCCTGGCCTACTGCCATGCTCTCTAGAGTTCATGTGTGTCAGTCCATTCCCCCGGCTTATAACCCATCTCTTCTTCTGCAGTTCCCTGGGCCCTGAAGGGATGGTTTAATGAAGATTCATTTTCTTGATTGATGCTTGATGAGGAAGGGCCCAGCCCACCGTGGGCAGTACTGTCCTTGGGTGAGTGGTACCCTGAGCATAAGAAAGCAAATTGAGCAAGCCAGGAAGTAGCATCCCCCATGGCCTCTGCTTTAGTTCCTGCTCTGATTTCCTTTCGTGATGACCTGTAAGCCGGATGATGAAATGAGCTCTTCCCTCTCCAAGTTGCTTTTGGTCATGGTGTTTTACCACAGCAACAGAATCCTAAGACCAGGATGGTGCTCAGCAGTAGGGTGCATGCCTGCCGTGTGTGAGCTGCTGGGTCTAATCCACAGATTTTAAGATGTACTATGTTTACTCATACCCTCAATGGATTCCTGTAGGACAGAGGAAGAATGCTTTGTTGATTATGACCTTCTGAATGATTTAAGATCAATAAATATGCTGTCAATTGTGGGGCAGTGGTCTGTGGCAGGCAATCTGGCACCTGGTTGAGCATAGGCTGAAAACTCTGGGAGACCCAGTGGAATAATTCACAAGGGACTGGAAAACGTTTTTGCCAACGCTCCTGGAAGACTCCTGTAAAAACAGCTACAGCTTTCACAACCCCTCCAGAGAGGCCTATCATGTGAGATTTGTCACACAGGAGCAACACCAAGCCCTCCCACATGCAAATAAGGTGCCCCAAAACCCTCAGACCAAGCCAATGGGAAGTACCTGTTGTCAAACCCCTGACCCCTCCCAAACAGTATATTAGACTGCCCCAACCTGTATAGGGGAGATCCCCATCCAGAAGGAATAAAGGTGTGAGAACTACTCCGTCGTCCGAGAGCTTCTATCATAAGAGCTGTAACACTGCGGCCTGGGAAGAGATCCACTCTCCCAAACACCATCAGAAGCTTCCCGCACTCCTCACAGGCTAGTGGGTCTCTCGTGGGCTCAGCCCGGGCCTGACTCAGCGCAGGGTGGAGGGTGCAGCGTCTTGGAGCAACCGAGGTGGCAACCGCAGGGACTGAGGTGGAGGAGACTCCGTCCCTGCTCACACTCTCCCATTTGCCGGAACCCTGGCATTTGGCCGGCCAGAGATTCCTGCGGAAGGTTCCCAGCATGCAGGCCAACAGTCAATGACTGATAGTCTTGCCTCACCGAGGATCTGCCAACATTTGGTTTAACAGATCTTCAAACAACTACCAGTAGTTTGTTTGGAAAATGTAGCAGATTTACGTCACAACAAATTAACCTTATGCATTGAGATACAATGTACATATTTATCAGCAAGACTGTTTAGTACTTTGGGTTCAAGTGACTCCCAGATCTCATGTTAAAAGCAGTTCCTAAAGCTTTCTGGGATTGCGTTGTCTGTAGTGACTAGACTGCCCTGTTGTGTGGAATGTACGCTCAGATCTATTAAGGTCTGCAGGTCTCTTTGGAGCCTTCCTATCCTCCACATGCTAAGAGCACAGGAGATGAGTTTGACATGAAGTGTTTTGAATTCACAAAGATGAGGGATGCTTTATAGTCTCTTCATATCTGATTGGCATAAACCCCAAGCTAGTTCTAGGCAAGCAAACACATTTGGGACAAGACTTCCTATGAGAACTATCTCGATCTCTGCCTCTGAAATAACATTCTTTTTCTAAAAAAAAAAAAAAAAAAAAAGATGTATTTATTTATTTTTGTTTGCATGTGTGGTGAGTGCTGTGTCTACATGGAGGCTGGGAGGGAGGGAGAGGGTGCTGAGTCCCTTGGAGTCAGTTATAGTCAGTCGTGTGCTGCAGGACGGTTCTGGGAACGGAGCTCAGGTCCTATACAGTACCCTCTTTGAGGTCTAAGCCATCTCTGCAACCCCAGAGGCACTGCCAAGTAACATGAAGCAGAGCAGGGGGGAAATGCAGAGTGTAAGATAGCCGATACGTTCTTTAACATATATGCCAAATGGAGCTGGTATTTTCCGAGACAGGCGAGTGGTACAAATACTATACAAACCATAGTAGCCGGGGCCTGCTGTAATCAGTTAAAACATCCGATAAAACAAACTTTACAGAAGCTCAATGTTTTCCTGCCAGAGCTTTAAACCTCTAGTAAAATAAACATGCACAGTGAAGCTTCTTGCAGCTGCAAAGACTTATTCTTGTAGTATGCTAATTATAAGTGTTGTATAGGAAAGAGAGCTGGTCCAGTCCTATGACCTGGTCTGTATCCGGGACTGGCAAACCCACAGTCACACCTGGCTACTCCTGTGGACAAAGGTTTGTTGGAGTGGTGAACTCTCGGTGGCTTCTTTTGCTAGTCACAGAGGTGACAGAATTCATCAGTGGTCACAGAGTTGTGGAACTCGGGGACAGACTTTTAGATAAGGCATCTCAAATCATTATGTGAAAGAGAACAGAAGGGAGTGGAGATGTGGCTCTGCAGTTAGAGAGCTGCCTGCTATCCCAGGACCCACACCAGGCAGCTCACAACTGCGGTAACTGCGCCAAGGGATCCAACAACTTCTGGCCTTGGTGGGCACCCACCCACATGTGATCTACACATACACAGATACACACATACACATAAATAAAAATAAATCTTAAAAAATACCCACAGGAACTTCGGTTTAAAAGTATCATTTTGAGGGGCTGGAGAGATAATCTCAGTGGCCAAGAGCACTGGCTGTTTTCCTAGAGGACCCAGGTCCAATTCCCAGCATCCACCTGGTGGCTTACAGCCAGTTCTCGGGGACCCCATATCCTCCTCTCACCTCCACCACTGCCTGGACTTGGTACATAAACACACATGCAGGTAAAGCACCTGTATACATAAAATACAATTAAAAAGTTACCATTCAAAATATTTAAATTTACTTAGAAATCTTAACCACTTACAACTATCAAAACCAGCATATTTTAAAATAGATATTTAAATACTGAAGTAGGAAGAGGTGTGAGACTTCATCAGTTATACCACTTAGCAGTAAAGAGGTATTTAATGGAGTGTACTGACTGGTAGAAGATCCAGGTCAGAGTCTGAACAGCACCTGCAAAGCCGTGTTAAACCCAGCATGGACCACTGCTCCCTCTGTCTCAAGTGGGACACTGAAACCTCCTAAGGGCTGAATCACCATGCCTGCCACTGATCCTGTGACTGTGACCAACACTTCTCTCTCTTCTCTGGCAGCACACTGACACAACCCTCAGCAACTGAGCCAGTGGTGTGCCCGTCCTGACGGGGTGACCGTGACCCACACAGAGGAGTTTGCTTACACTAGAGTTACAGAGGAAAAAAGGCAGAAGGAGAGAAGGCCACACAATGAGCACACACTGTGTTAGGAAAAAGAACAATGAACATGAAAGCTCCTGGGCACAGCCATCAGCTTAGACAGCACGTTCACAAGCAGGCTGTTATTACGGTCATATTGTCACTGTTGAATAGAGATGGTTCCAACAGAAAGAACGGAGGGCCAAGGTGTAAAATGACCATGAAATCAGCAGGCCGCTGAAGACATCCTACGTGCTAATAAGCAGCTCCATTACAAAGAGCCTTCATGATCTGAGGTAAAGAGCACACAGAAAACTAACAGACTGAGAAGAGGCCAGCCTCAGTGCACATGGGGCTGTGTAGGTCACTAGGACACAAAGCAGAGGCTGGTGCAGAAGGGCATTGATCCGCCACAGTGATTTATTGAGGCATTAATAATACAAGTATACATCAACTGATCCACAGTCAAAAGTGGCAGGACCCTAAGAAATTTACAAGCACTTAAGTAAATCAAAATACATATTATTTTGTTCAATTTGACAGTCTTTTGTGTGGGGGACAGAAGGCTCATAATAGACAGGGTCTCAGTAATGCACAGTGATTCTGATTGGACCTTTTGTACAAAACCTTGTTCCCAGTAGCATGCACCTACCAATAAAGACTTCAGTACAAAAATTAACCCTAAGCACTACATTTAAGTAGAAATGAGATATAATTCTGAACGTGTGTTTTCCCCGAAGAGCACATAAAAGAAAAGGATAAAACAAACAACAAGAAAAACCCAAACCACACAGCAACACAAAGCTCTGTATGAAAGGTCTTACTAGTACAGTTCCACGTGGTTTGTACTTAAGACAGAAGCTCCCGTCCACAGTGCAGTGGGGGACTCCCAAATCCTTTAAGTTAACAGAACCCGGATGGGAACAACAAGGAGAAAGAGGGCCAGAGAGAAGGGGGGGAGAAAGGGGGGTGGCGGTAGGGAGGAGGAGGGACAAATGGCATACCATCACAAAACAGTTTAAATGTTAATAAAAACAGGAAACAGAACCGAGGTCTGGAGGGGCAGGTGGGTATTGATGCACTTGGTGAATGTGCTTGCACACAGCTGGCACACGCAGGTCCCTAGGTGGCGTACCGCTTTGTCCACTGTCTGGCCATCCGGTCGTGCTCGGCTCTGTTGGTCATGTACTGTGTGGCAATACTGCCCACCAGAGGGTCGGCTGTAAGAGAGGAGAGCCAGGGATCAGTAAACACCAGTGTGTCTGTCCAGGTCAACACCAGGGAGGAGCGCCCTGAGTCCTGGCCCGAGTTTAAGGTCCACAGCTGCTTGAATACCCACACTGCAGGTTCTCTGCTTGGCAGATGAGTCACCTACCTGTGTATTACCAATACCTACTTCCCGACAGCTTCCTTCTCTCTCCCTGTCCTCACCACATACTTCTCAGGCTGTTTCCTGGTTTTATGTTTCGGAAAGCACAGGTAGGCTGCGGGAGGGGCCTGCCCCAATAGATGTGGGGTTCTCATCACAGCAGTGTCTCCCAAACTCTGTAAGGATGGCCACAGCTAAGTGGAACATGGAAGTAAGCAATGGTTGTTCTTTCCTCTGACAAAACAGGAGGGAGAATGCTCCTGCCTTCTTCAATCCAAGTCCATATGGCCCAGGATTACAGAAATATTGGTAACTGCTTAACAAACCCATTGCAGATCTCCTGGGGCTGACAGGAGGAAGAAGCAAGAAAGGGAGTCAAGTGCACAGGTAGAGCAAGTGGTCCATGGGGCCTGCAGCCAGCCTGCTGCCCTTGGCCATAGTGTGTGTGTGTGTGTGTGTGTGTGTGTGTGTATCTGTATGTATCTGTGTGTATCTGTGTGTTTGTATCTGTGTGTGCCTGTGTGTGTCTGTGTATCTGTGTGTGTGTGTGTGTTTCTGTGTGTGTGTATCTGTGTGTGTGTGTATCTGTGTGTGTGTATATCTGTGTGTGTATGTGTGTGTGTGTGTCTGTGTCTGTCTCTGTGTATGTGTGTGTCTGTCTCTGTGTGTGTCTGTGTGTGTCTGTGTGTGTATCTCTGTGTGTGTGTGTCTGTGTGTCTGTGTGTATCTCTCTGTGTGTGTGTGTGTCTGTGTGTGTGTATCTATGTGTGTGTGTCTGTGTCTGTCTCTGTATGTTTATATCTGTGTGTGTGTATCTGTGTGTGTGTATATCTGTGTGTGCCTGTGTGTGTGTCTGTGTATCTGTGTGTGTCTGTGTGTGTGTGTATCTGTGTGTGTCTGTGTGTGTGTGTGTGTGTGTGTGTGTGTGGTGGGGGAGGGGGCACCTTAGTGTTTATTGGGAAAAAAAGTGAAAGCAATTTCCCAGCATCAGCAGCCTCCTGGAGAGCCTGTCATTCATCTGGTTTACTCTGGCTCTCTCATTTCATTCTTCCCCTTGAAGTTTATTTCCTCTATATTTGGTGTTGAAAATGTGGGTTTATCAGAGCAGTTACTTGAAAGGGGATTCACAGGATGGCAGCAAGAGTTAAAGTTGAATATAAACCAGTAGAGAGTGTGGAGGACACCTGTGGTCAGCACTGTCTGTGACCAAGCAAGGCAGATGCCACAGGAATATCAGGTTTCCCCCATCAGCTAAGCTCAGAAGCCCCACTAAGATGAAGCCTGAGTTATCTTGTTTTAATTACCCCAAGAAAGAAGTCAGTTCCAACTTTCACTGGGATCACAGCTCTGCTCTTCTATGACTCCTTCTCACTTGCACACCGAGGACACTACCTCCTCAACCCCGCCCAGCCAGGAGCCATGATCCAGAGCAGCAACAAAGCAGATATCACCTGGTGCAGACCAGCCAGGTTACCTCTTAAAATTGTTGTCTTTAAGCTGAAGCCAGGCACCAACTGTGGGGGCCAAAGAGCAGCCGGTACCGTGTTTCTCTGCCTTGGATTAAATGACTTGTTCCAGGATCTGGCAGTTTAGAGTGCAAAGCTGAGGGTCCCTCAGAACACACGCTTCATTCTATAAATCTTGTGTTAGGGACACACTTGGTCCATCACACAAATGCCCTAGCCGAGTGAGGTACAGACAGTTGTCAGCCACTATCCTGGAGGAGCAGCCAGTGTTCTTAATGGCTGAGCCATCTCTTCAGCCCCAGTAAAGAAGCTCTTGATGTTAAAGGTTGGAAGAGTGAAAAGATTCACGATAATGGCGTCAAAGAGTACCTTGTCAAGATGGCCGGCAAGGAGCCAGACCTTGACTTTCCTGGTTGTTAGCTGTGACCCAACTGGAAGATTCTCACAGGCCTCAGTAGTCAAGGAGCCACTAACAGCAGAGCTGAAGGAGTGTTCAAATGTGATGTATCCTGCTTTATCTCTGGAGCAATCTTCTTAGGAACAGTGGTTTGATGCTTAGCCATGTGTATGGAGAGCCCAGGGCAGATGCACCTTCTGCTTTCCTCTTAGTGGACACGTTTCTCAGATGCAGGCACAGACTGAGTTCATCACCTTTAAGAACTGCAGGCACTCACCCCCCGCAGACATTTGTTTTCCATTCTCCATTGATCATATTTGATTCCGACTGTTTGCCATGAGAACTACCACTACACACCAGGCAGGGTGGCACATATCTGTGATCCCAGGACACAGGTTGCTGAGGCAGGACCCACATGAATTCAAGGCCACCCTGGGCTACACAACAACACTGTCTCAAAAAACTAAACTCCAAACTGAACCAAACTAAACACACAAACAAACACACAAGAGCTGCTTTTCCAGTCTGGAATAGATATGAGGATCTAATACACTGCAGGACCGGAGCGTGTACATTTTAAGCGTTGGCAAGTATTGTCTAAACATTTTTCAATAAAAGAAAGAAAATGTACTGTTCTGGACACTCAGCAATTATTACTAATTAAAATTTCCCCCTATCTTAATAGAAAAAAAGTGCCTGTCTTTGCTGTCTTTGTGTTTAACCTGATGCTAAGATCTAACACTTCTTGCATTTGCTCACAATTTGCATCACATTTTCTGTAAGCTGTGTGCTGTGTCCTCTGTCCATTTTCAAAGGTTCACACTGATATTGAAAAAGGACTGAAGTTCAGCGTTGGTCTTAGCCAGTATCTGCTTCGGCACTTGGAAGACCTGAGCCAAATGTCTCCTTCAGTTTGACTTTCCTGGCTGGAGTACCCTGGTCACATACAATACAGGTCACACAAGGGAAAGCCCTGGTGTGCTGGACACTGAACCCGAGGCCATGCTCACATCTGACAGGCTGTCTGCTGAGGGGCTACATCTCTAGCTTGGAACTGTCCACACAGTATTTACACAAGTGCTCACGTGAGCAGGAAGAACAGCTGCCCTGTGCTAAAAAAGACTTTGGGAACAAAACAGATCTTGCTAGTGTCTGTTACAGATTCTAGCACTCCCAGGAAGGGCTTGCTAATGACCAGTGGCAGCTGGCTGCAAGTCTAGGATGAGCAACCGACAAAATGACTGGGCAAGGCAGGAAAATCACAGAAACATTAGTGCAAAAAGCTGGAGCGTCAGTGTGGGACAGCCTCACTAACACTTCATTGCCACCAACAGTCAACCCAGAGGAGAGGCGCCCTCAACCTTCCTGTCTCTGCTGCTGACTGACAGCACCTTCTCCATCCATAGCAACCTGTACGCATGGCCCAAACCCTGTGCTTTTCATCGGCTGCAAACCAGTTTCTAGTCAAGCACTATAAGCACGCAGATGGGCCACATAGCAGTTCCCAGGGCTAAGAAATGATATGACTACATGGTAATCACACACACACATGTTAATAATAAAATTGCAAAGTCTACTAAAGTCTTAAACCCCCATATTTCCTACTTCTTGAATCGCAGAAGTTCATATGATGGGAACATTTAACTTTGTCTTAGGCTGTTCACTGGTTCTTAGTACAGACTTCTCAGTATTTAACCACAATAAACCCTAATGCATGTCTAAGGACTACTCTGCTCACCTATTATGTGGTGTTATCTCTTCTCCTTTAATCTAGTTTTGAGGTCTCTTATCATGTATAGGTTAACATCTTTAAGTGATGAAAGCAGTCAATCTTTAATATTTTCTGGTGTGATGTCATACTTACAAGGACCACCTCCACTTAGACATAAAACTGTGTGGAGTGCATCTGGATCTGCACTTGAGTGTTTTTTTTCTTTTTAAGTTATTATTTACTCTCTCTCTTTCTCTCTCTCTCTCCCTCCCCCCCCTCTCTGTGTGTGTGTAGGTCAGAGGACGGCTTGCAGGAGATGGTTCTCCTTTTATCACATGGGTCCTGGAGACTGGCTCAGGTCACCAGGCTCGGCAGGATGGGTTATCTCCTCAGCCTCTTTTTCAAGCAACCTCTCTTCCAGCCCAAACACTCTGTGGTATTGGGCTATATACCTCAATCACTGATTGTTGTTCCCTGGCTCCTGTTAGCACTTCACTGTTGCAGGTTTTGGAGCCTGGGTGGGTGAGCCTGTATTATATCCACTATCTTTCCTTTTCTGAACTTTCAGAACACTGATGTGATCAGATCTGGAGCAATCAAGTTCTTTCCCCCCAGTCCACAAGGCTCCTGCCTGTCTGCAGCACACTGCAGTGCTCTCTAGAAGTCCCCTGCTCTTGTAGTTAAACTAGTAAAGGATTGAGTTGTTATCAAAAAAAGCTGGGGTTTTGTCTGTTGGCAGAACTTACACTAGTAATTAGGGGTCTAATAATGTAAGGCAGAAAGATTGTCTGAAAGATGTATTTTAGGGGTGCCTGTGTATGACTCAGACTCAAAGTGTGACTTAACGAGCTTGTTAACTTTCCATTGCGGTGACACAATGCCTCAGCAAAACAAGTTAGAAGGAGAAGACGGTTCCTCCTCCCAGGCTCCAGCTTGGACTTGCTCCATGATGTTGTCCGTGATATGTTGGCTCATTTTATCTGGCAGAAGAAGGAGGCGGAGGATGGAGGAAGTTGTTAAAGGAACTCACAGCATCCAGAGAGAGAGAGAGAGAGAGAGAGAGAGAGAGAGAGAGAGAGAGAGAGAGAGGAACCCATGCACCATTCATGGCATGTCCCCAATGACCTACTTCTCCCAGTGGCCCCAACTCCTGAATGTTCTACCACCTCCCAATAGGCCCATGGGCCAGGGACCAAGCCTTTATCACAGTGTCTCTAGTGGATATTTGAGATCCAAACCACATCAAGGAGAAAATGACTTTAATTAAGTGGTAGACATACTAAAACTAGATTTAAATTGAGAATAAGAAATAAAACTGAGTACACCCAGTGAGATTTGCTGTTATTAGCTAAGGGTTAAGGATGCTAAAAGAAGTGTCAAACATTCCATGTTCTACGGACAGTAATATTTCCACTTGGGACTAATTAGAGAGAAGATGCCCTGTCTGAGCTGATTCCGGAAGTCTTTAACACACCAGGCAAGGGAGAGCCAGGAAGCCTGGGGAAACAGGGTGCTCCAGCTTTGGGAGTGAGGTGTGTGCTGCTATGGGGGTGTGTGTGTCCTATTTTCTTTCTCTATAACGATGTGAGAAGGTGCTTTTCCACAGGAGGGCAGTATTGCTGGCAAGAGGGGAACTTGAATGTGGTCCCTTGCTGGGGTTGAGTCAGGTGAGCTGTGCAGGCAGCTGGCCTGCTAGGCGATTTGCAGCTGCATCCAGGACCACTGCTGTCTTGCTTGTGTATCAACAGGCCTCTGTCTGGCAGAGGGCGCTCCAGTGGCAGAGACTGGTGGAGAGGGGTGGTATGTAGCCTATCTGCTGGGCAGTTTTGAACTTTGTAGGAATTTGAACACAGCCATTATTAAAAGTAAAATCATATAAACTTATAATATTAACAACAAAGGTAGGAAAACCTTACATACACCCCGTCCATTTTTGCCTTCTCTCTGTTACTGCCACTGTCTGGGCTCATCTTTGGGGCTCACTTGCATGATGCAGTATGCCTCCGGACAGCTTGCTTGATCTGCGTATTCTACGAGGGTCATGTTGGAAGCTTGAAATTGGGATATGCTACAAACTGGACCTGATCCATCATTTTGTTGGCTACCAGTCCTAGACTTAGTGAGTGAAGATTCACGGGCTGACAGTGCAGATCCTACTGCAGTGTGCTGTGTGCCGAGAGGGCTTACATTTTAACTTGAACACTCCTTCAGGAATCTATCCTCACCTCTGAGACACCCAGGGAGGCCTGAAACTGTGCATGGGACTGAGGCCTACACACAGCCTGTTTTTCTGTGTGCTGACAAGGTGACCAATGGCACCAGAGAGAGTGTCCGTGGCCTTCCCGTCACGTCCGTTCTCACACGTTCACACTCATCACCACTGAGTAGAATAGGAACTGAGCATAAGCCACGCAATAGTGTGGCTGACCCACAACGAGGGCAGCCACTGGATGTGGAAGGGCTGGGAAGTGTTCACAGCATACATAGTTTGTGAAGTCTCAGCTTGCTACTGAGAACAGCATGGAATTTAAAGTGGGTGAACTGCTAATTTCTGGAGTTTTAATGGTTTCAGAATATAGCCAACTGCAGTAACTGCAAGAGCAGAAAACAGCATTGTGTGTAAGAGGGGCCTGTGTCTGAACAAGGACGGTGCTGATGCTGACAGGTCAGTCTCCCACGTCCTCCTGAGCACGCTGACTCATTTCTTAAATGAAAATATGATGCAGCATTCATGCAGAAACTACATTCGTTTGCCAGACATAGCCATTGGATGCAAGCAGACAACAAGTGAAGGAAAAAGCAGCCCGGGCTTTCTACAAGAATTATTTGGCCACACGGGACCTGCATGAAGAACACTGCACTGTGCTCTTGTTTGCAGATCATGGACTCATGTTCTTCCTAACAGAACATGAAACAGATTCATGAACACACAGGTATGTCTCACGCTCAGTCCCTGCCTCTGCCAGCTACCAAGCATTTACTGGGGAAGGGGTGGTCAAGGAGCATCTGGTCCTGAATGTCAGAGAACTGGGAAGTGAGCTTGAAACTTCCTCATGTGATATGGCCTCTGGCCCTGTCACCAGAAGGCTTGGAGAACATGTCAGGGTTTATGAAAGATGCCAGAAAGACAGTAACTGTGGGAGGGTGGCCTCAGGGACATTGTATGCACACTCCTCAGCTCCCAGCCCTAGGGAGCCAGACCCTGGAGAGAGGAAAGAGGCAACTGAGAGTCACACAGAGGGAGGAGGAAACGCTTCCAGTTGAGTATGGCTTTGGGACCTATCAGATAGACCATTTGAGAGCTGAAAGTGACTTGAGCATTGCAGGATCTGCCAGACATTGTCCAGGGACAGAAAAACATGAGTCAGGGAGATAGCACAGCCAGTGTGGAGAGAAGAAGTCTGCTCCCGGGGTTTGAGACTGCTCAGTGAAACACATTAGCCACATCCTCAAAAGACACTGTTATGCACTAGAGATAGCTCCAGTTCTGCTGGTAAAGTGCTCACCATACAACTGTAACCACCTGAAGCTGCAGCACATGATCTCGGGGAACCCAGAAGGATCCCTAGGGCTTCTGGTCTGCCAGTGTAGATGAAGCAGTGAGTTCTAGGCTAAGTAGAAGACACTGCCTCAAAAGAATTAGGTGGAGAGAGACTGGGGAAGACATCTGACACCAACCCCTGGCTTCTACATGTGTTACACACAAAGTTGACTACATAAGTAACACACACAATATATACTTTTAAGAGTTCTGCAAGTCTCTATGTTAGCGCATTCAATCAACGTGATTTGGACCATGGAGTGTGTGGTTGAGAGCAGATCTGTGGAGCTCAGCACAGATGACACATTTGCTAAAAGCCCCTGGTAGCAGCTCTAGGCTGTTAATCAAAACTTCCCAATAGTGCCTCAAAAACAGAGACCCACACGTTACTTGGCTCAAATTCTATAGCCCAAAGCTTTATATGCAGCAAGCAGCCTAGGAAATAAAAATGTCAAGATATTAGAAGAGATACTGCTAAAACAAACAAACAAACAAACAAACAAACAAACAAACAAACAAACACCAATCTCAAGGAGATATAGTTCACATATTGTACAATTCTCCTGACTAAAGGTCACACGCCAATGCTCTTTTAGTATATATATGGCTATGCAATCTCACCAGTTGACTTCATTATTTCTATCCTTTCCCACAGAAGCCCATTAGTAGTCACTTGTCTTTCAGACACCCCTGCGGCCTCCAGACACCCCTGCGGCCTCCAGATGACTGCAGACTGACTGTACAGTGGTGAGCCCAGCGTGCATCTGGTTGCTCCTGACCCCTTCCTTCTTGGCTATTTCCCAGGCCTGTTGCCTCTTCCTGATTCAGATACTCTACTCAGACAAATGCTCATGTTCTGAGTCTCATCCTAATATGACGTTACCTAAGGGTCATCTGCTCCACGAGAATGTACTTCAAAGAAAACAAGAGGCCACTGGGAAGCATAGAGAAATGAAGTAAGGGGAATGAAAGAGCGTTTGTTATAGTTACTGTAGAGTAGACGAGATCTAGAATCACCAAGGAGACAAGCCTCTGGGCTCGTGGGTGAGGGATTTCCAAGGCTGGGGTAACTGGGAGGGGAAGACCCATCCTGCTGTGGGTGGCTCTGCTCCATGAGCTGCAGTCATGGACTGAATGGAAAGGAGAGGGCAGGTTGAGTACTAGTGTTCATGTATTTCTGTTTCTAGAGAGTGGATGCCATGTGACCGATGGCTTCGTCCTCCAGGTGCCAGGACTTTCCCTTCAGTTGTGAGCTAAGATAAACCTTTCCTCAAGTGGTTTCTGTTGGTAGTTTGTAACAGCAATAAGGAAAGTAACTAATACTCTGTGTGTGTGTATGTGGGGGGGGGGGGGCAGGCAGTGAGGAGAGGGAGGGAGAGGGGAACAGAGAAGGGGGAGGAGGAGAGGGAGAGTAGGCTGTAAACAGAACACTCCCATGTGGATTATTCCACATTTCACCTACAGAGGCCTTAATCCACATTACATGGTCAAACCATAAAACTTGTGTGTGCGTGGGGGTGGGGGTGGGGGTGGTGCTGAGGAGTGAACCCAGAGCCTTGAACATGCTAAACAGGTGGTCTGTCACTGAGCCTAGGTACCATGACAGAGTTTGCACTAGAAATACAAATACCACTTTTAATTCTGCATTGAAAAAAGGAAAAGAGTGGGCTAAGGCCCTGATTTGTAAATGCTCGCATGGTGGGCAGTCACAGCTTCGCAGACTCTGAGTCTCATTTGGAATACGCTCTGGAGGCTGCATTTTGGTGTTAAAATTAAATGTGGTGAGGTGAACTAAATCACACAATCCCATTTAAATTGTAAGTTATTTTTATAGCAGCCTTATGATGTTTAAATCACTCTCCTGCCCTGAAAGCCTTCACGGATACTTAAAATATCTCCACCTATTTTTCTATAACTCACCACATTTGTTTCTGTTAGAAATATGCTTCCTGTATTTGCATAGAGATTATATGTTTAGCACAGTACGTGGGTGGGAAGAGGCTAGGAGTAACCAACCCGCTTTCTCTTTGCTTACATCTGCATGAGCAGTTACACTTTCTCACTTGTAAATGAGTTATCATTTGTCTAGCTTATTCTTAACACTGCCTCAACGGTTCTGAGGGACACATTTTTGTTTTGCATGGCTAAAGTATCTTTTGTGCTTCAAGTTTGGCTCCGCTTCTGTCTGAGTAGCTGAGAGGACAAGTTTGGTGGTCACACTTACTATCTTACTTCATTTAGGTCTAGAAGCACAAACAAGAAGTGCAGGCTACAGGAATCTGTGCCTCAGTGACTGCTGGAGGCAAACATCAATAGAGCTGGTACCCCTCTAATCATACCCACTTGTTAGTACTTCCTACACAGAATGCTTTTACTGAAGACGCTTGCTTCATCCTCAGACAGTCACTTTGAAGTTTACTGAAGTCTTGAAAGGATGCAGTGCAGATAAAATGAAAAGGCTCATAATAAAAGAAATTAAGGAGACTATGAGGACCCACTCAGCACAGGCTAGAACTTCAGCTAGGCAGGGACAAAGTGGGGAGGAGGTGGATCCGAAAGGAGACCCGGGCATCTGCAGAAATAGTGATTGTCTTTCTCTTGCAAATTAGGTTTAACAAGCACCTAGAGAGCTTTACATATTTAAATTACCTGGCCTGATAATAGCACACACACACACAAAATCAGTAAATATTAATTATGTATGCAAAGATAAGAAGAAGCACTGAATACCAGGATTTGCCTTAAGATATCTGTAACAACTGCCCAGTGAATTCATGTCCAGTGCATGAGCTAGACTTGAAAGCTCCTACTGGAGGGGCAGGCAGGGATCTGTGTTTCAATCCAATAGAAGAGAGGAAACAACCAGGGGACGAAGGACAAAGACATGCTCCAGGTGACGGGGCTGCTCACTCTCTATCCCCGAAACCTCCTTTAACTTCCGGTGCAAGTAAGTGGATTAAGATCGGAAATAAAAATTAGCTCAGTAATTTAAGTCTAATTCTTGCTTTGATTAAGCTTAAGCCTCTGTAGTTTCTGTGACATAGGAGTGCACCCGGGTAATCTAGTGTGTGTGGACTGGGACAGGGAGGAGGGCAGGTCAAGATCCTGGTTGACTCCAGGGCAGGAAGCAGGATGTTTCCAGCCTTCCCTACCCAGTGGTTCTGAGATTCTTTGCCCCTGGGAGTAAGGCTAACTGCTTAATCAAACACACTTGGAATTCTTAAAAGGCTCATGGTTATACTAACAAGCCATTCTCAATTTGCAATGAAGTTATAAACTAAAATTAAAATGAATAACTAAATCTCTAGGGAAAACATTAATATAAAACTTCAGTGGTTTAATGCCATTAGCTGGTGATTTTTGTCTGTCAAAACTAAGGTTAGTGATGCTCAGCCCATATGTACAGCAAACATGCTGTGTGCTTGTGTTGAGACATTAATTTCCTGTGCCTTACTTTGCTGACTTCAGTGCAATTTCTTTTAGTTTTTTGGTGTCTGTGGTACAGGTGCGTGTGTACATGTGGTATGTGTGTAGAATCCAGAGGTCCACACGTTGGGTGTCTACTCTTTTCCACTTATATTTTTTTCTTTTTGAATTCAAGCACTTTTTATTATTTTCAGTAAAGTTGCATAGTAGTTTCCCCACTTGAGAAATTTTTCTCTCATATATTTCACACCAAGTATAATTTTCCCTCCCTATCCTCCCTCTCCCCCAACACCCCTTTTCTCCTGATCCACCCCCCTCCACCTCCTCTCAGAAAAGAGCAGGCCTCTCAGGGGCATCACCCAAATATGGCACAGCAAGCTATAATAAGCAGGTACATATTCTCACATCTCGGCTGGACAAGGCAACCCAGTAGGAGGAAAAGGTCTAAAGGCAGGCAAAAGAGGCTGCCACTGTTAGGAATCGCGCCAGAACACAAGCTGCACAGCCATAACATACATGCAGAGGGCCTAGGTCAGAGCGCACTAGGCTCCCTGATCTCTGTGAGCCCGCATGAGTCCCAGTCAGTTGGTTCTGTGGGTCATGTCCTTGTGGTGTCCTTGACCTCTCTGGCTCCTCCAATCCTTCCTACCCTCCTCTGCAGAACTCCCTGAGCTCTGCCTAATATTTGGCTGTGTGACTCTGTGTCTGTTCCCATCAGTTGCTGGATAAAGGCTCTCTAGTCTCTCTGATGAGGATTTTGCTAGGCTCTGGTACCAACACATCCTGTAGGCAGGAAAGACTGCAGGTCAGAGATTCTGTGGCTGGACTGGTGTCCCGGTGAGGATGGCTGGTTCAGGCTCCTTGTCCCCCATTACTAGGTGTCTTCGTGTCGACCTAGTACAGTCCACGGACTTTCCATTGCACGAGGCTTCTACAGTGCTCTGAACTGCTTCCCACTCCAGTTGTCTCTCCCAGTGCTCTCCATACTGCATCCCGGATCCCTTGCTGCCTTCTCCATCTGCCCCCAGTCCACCCAACATCTATTCTACTTCCCATTCCCAGGGAGATCCTCGAGTTTCCTCTTAAGCCTTCCTTGTTACTTAGCCTCTCTGGGTCTGTGGACTGCAGGGTGATTAACCTTTGCTTTACAGCTAACATCCACTTACAAGCAAGTACACATCACGTTTGTCTTTCTGGGTCTGGATTACCTCACTCAGGATGATTTTTGTTTTCTAGTTCCACCCATTTGCCAGCAAATTTCATGATGACATTTTTTTTTAACAGCTGAGTAATACTCCATTGTGTACCACTTTTTAAAAAACATCCATTCTTCAGTTGAGGAACACCTGGGTTTGTTTCCAGTTTCTGGCTCTTACCAATACAGCTGCTGTGAACATAGCTAAGAAACTGTCTTTGCAGTAGGATAGAGGGTCCTTCTTAGGGAGATGAATTCCCAATTTTCTGAGAAATAGCCACGCTGATTTTCAAAGTGGCTGTGAGTTTGTTTGAGCTCCCACCAGCAGTGGAGGAGTGTCGCCCTTACTCCACAACCTCACTGGCATGAGCTGTCACTTGAGTGTTTGATCTTAGCCACAGGTATAAGATAGAAGCATTTTTTGTAGGCTCCAAATGGCCCAAATAACCTAAAATTGCCTGCACATTAGTGGATCCTGAGAGGCTAAGTTTCCAAGGCATTGCTTTGGCTACTAGAGACATTTTAATGTGACTTCTTCTGAGCCAAACCACAAACGCCCTTTGAACTCTCCTCTAAGGGGTATTCAATGTCAGCTGTTGACCTCCTTGGTTCAATTATTCCTAAGGGAGAGATTTGTTTATTTCTAACTTATGAGTATGTATGAGTGCCTTCATTTACGTATGTGTAACATATGTGTGGCTGGTGCCCATGAGGCCTGGAAGAGGACACTGGATGCTCTGGACCTGGGGCTATAGATGGGAACTGAACCTGGGTCCTCTCCAACAGCAGCACATGCTCTTAACCACTGAGCCAGCCCTTCAGTCTCCACACATCCTCTGGGATGCTTTTGCAAATTCAATTGTTTCCTTTCTTCTTCAGTTAGACCAGATGTTTATAGATAAGAACATCCAAACTTTTATGTCTTGATTTTATACCCTGTACTGAGTTCATTATTTAGTTCACAATCACAGTTTCTGAGAAAGCTAGTCTATGTCTAAATCCAGAGAACTAGTTAATGGTTAGAAAAATGAATGCAAATGGAGAAGAGGCATTTAGAAAAACAAACTCAAATCCCAGAAACAAAGGGCAACTTTTAAGTGGCTAGTATACAATCTACTTCAGTTTATTCACACAGACGATAGCTTACATTATCAGTGAACAAATCAAGGGCATTTGTGGTATGCTGCCATGTGCAGAAACAGGTCCCAAAACTAACAGAGCAGCATGCATAGCTGCTCCTGCACGAGCACACAGATCTTCGACAAGCATTCTGCTTTCACAAGTACAACACGTACCTTTCTCACACTCTGGGCTTCAGTAACAGGGCACATGCCAAGTCATGTATTAATTTTTAAATATATAAGTAGGCTTCCTCTGCGTGCATGTGAGTGCCTGCATGGTGTGTGTGTGTCTGTGTGTATGTGTGCGCGCGCACGCCAGAGAAAACCTTGGGTGTCATCCTCAGATGCCATACTCTTATCTGAGACAAGGTTTCTGGCTGACCTGGATCTTGCTGGCTGGCCAGAGGGCCCCAGAGATCCTGTCTTTGTTTTCCAGGGCAGGGATTACAAGTGTATATCACCATTCCTGGTTTCTAAACCTGAGTTCTAGGGATCAAACTGGGTCCTCGTGCTTACAAGGTAAGCACTTTAGCAACAGCCATCTCCCACCTGCCCTACAGTCTGACTTTTTGATTGTTATCAAACCACTCATTTACTCATCTCTCCATCTACTCTATGGCTCACACTTGGGTTGTTATACTTGTTGTTTTGTTTTTGTTTGTTTTGTCTTTTACTTTTTTCCAGACATGGTCTTACCATGTAACTCTAACTGTCCTGGAACTCACTATGTAGACCGAGCTGGCAGGTGTATATCTCCATTTTTGGGTTTTAGTTAATTCCACATGTAGTCAATCAGGTTGACAACCAAGATAGTCATCACATGACTCCTGAAGGAAAGCATCCTGTGACTCTTCTCTGGTTACTGGAGACCCCCAGTGACCACATAAGTACAGTCCCCAAATGCTATTACTAATCTAGAGTCCTAAGAGCTTGGCCTAAGTTTCTTCCAGTGGAAACTGTTTCTTTTTATTGAGAGTGAACGCAGGAAATGGTGATTTGGGAGAACACTACTGAGGTCATTTGATACAGAACTAAGGTGTAATATCAGACTTCATTGTGTCCATGTTCTGAACAAGCTCTCAGGGGTGAGGTGACAGCATGGGCCTGACAACAGTACTAACTACTTAAACCAACCAATGCCCAGGACCCCCGCAGCTCTGTTTAAAGCCACTGGGCTCGACAGCACGGACCAAGGAAACACTGCAGCCATTCCTGGCTTGTTTCTGCTCTGCCTTGTAGTTGGTTCATACGAAGCTATGCAGATCTCTTGGATGATGTACAAAAGAAATAGCACACATTTAGAGAAGAACTCAGACTGTCTACCAGGAAGGCACAGAGGGGACAAGACGACTGCATTTTTCCAGGTGCCTAGGTGGATGCTAACACAGGCCTTCCTTTTGTAGTCACCTCCGGAATTGGCTCCCTAAAGCCACAACTCAGCTTCAGTAAAGCTATGGTTCATTACTTCTAAACTGTTACTAACTCTATTTTGGAGACAAGGACTTCCTATGTAGCTCAGTCAGTCTGGAGCTCAACTAACCTGGCCCTCAGCTTCCTGAGTGCTGGGAGTCACAGGCTCAAAGTACTACTTTATTTTCTGGTTCTGTATAAAATTAACACAGAACAAGAAAGTATAAAAGACACACATTGCTAATTGTTCATGATGAAAGAGATACCCTAAGTTCAGGAATAAGCCAGCAGTGACTGCCATGTATTAGAGAAGATAGGTGCTTGGGAAAAGGACATCTAGAAATAGGTGCAGGAACAGCTGCTCAACCGGCTTGACTGAGGCCACCAGAGTTGAGTGCAATGTCCAACACACTTCCACAACAGCCAACAGAAGCATGCACATGGCTGAATGTGGGTCAACTTGAGTTGACCAGCCATTTCATTCCTTAAGCCTTCATGTTTTGTGATAAGAACAATTAATACTTACATATGAATGAAAACTATCATAATGTTTCTGCAAAGCTTTCGTTTCTAATCAACTGAAATCTAATGCTAGGCTTTTTCTCAATTTGTTTTCTTTTGGCTATAAATTCTGTTTCCTGCTTTTTAAGTTGCTGGTGATATTTGACTGGACACTAAGCAAGGAGACTTTTATTTTTCTTAAAACTTATAATTTTCCTCTGTGTGTCTACGCATGTGTGAGCAAGCACATGCCACAGCACATATGTGGGGTCAGAGCATGTGCAAGTGTCCTAACTCTCCTTCCCATGTGGGTCCTAGAGACTGAGCCCAGGAAGGGGCTTCCCCGAGCCCCCTGGAGGATGCTGTGTGCCTCCTGTTCTTTGAGCAAGTCTTGTTTAGGCCCTGTTTGACCCTCCACAGCTACTTTGATGGTTGTCGGGTGGACTTGTGACCCACAGCTAGTTTTGTGTGCTGCTAGGACAGAGAGTGTCTGAGGGCGCCATGGAGACTTACCCAAAGTCTAGAGGGACCCGTGTGTCAGCCCCCTTACTGGAGCTCTGTGCATTTCTGCCACCTCGGTTTCCCCAGGCATCTATGTCCTTGTATCAGAAGAGATCACTGAGTTCTGTCAGTTTTCTCTGCTCAGCTATTGCCTGGCTAGCACCTCAGGCATGAAGCCAGAGCACGAGCTGGGTGGCTTGCTTTCCAGATTCTAGTGTTCTAGCTGCTTAAAGCACGTATGGAAACTGGATTCCTAGTACTCGTATGTATCCACATAGACAGTTTAAAAACAACAATCTGGATATTAAAGTGTGTCCAGTTTAGTTACTACATTTACTTAAACTCCCTGTAAATAACTAGTTTTACTCCAGGTGTGTCCAATTTAGTTAACTACATTTACTTAAACCTCCCTGTAAATAACCAGTTTTATTCCTGTTTTAAATACAGTTCATCACTGACCTCAAGAAATTTGATATCTAATGGTATACAGATTTATTTTTTTGGGTGGTGGTGGAGTAGGGGAAGGGTTGATAGGGATTGAAACCAGGGCCTTGTTCTTGCTAGGTAAGCATTCCCCCAGAACTATATCCCTGGCTATTTAGTCTCACATATCTTCTCTTTTATACCTGTGACACATATTCTACAGAAGCTAACAACAACAATACAGTAGGGTGGTGCACGAGGTGGAGGCAGAAAGGCTTGCTTTGAAATAAGCTTCTTTTGAATATTCCATATAGTCAGACGGCATTGCATGGGGGGGTGCTTTGCTTATTGTGGGTACTGGAAACAGAAAAGCAGATTTTAATTAATTTTTAGTTGACAAGATTATCTTGAATATTTAAATGACCCAGATTACATGCTTATATGTCAGAAGCAAAATGTAATAATCAAATTTGACTTATAATTTTGACTACTCATTTTCCTTACAGATAATAAAATCCATCACGCGTGAGAACTGCAGACTTATAAATCCAGGACAAAGCTGTGTGAAGACATTACAAAGACAACAAGATTGCTGTTTTAAGCATTTCAAAGGCCTGGTCATCTCATCTTCCACAGCTAGGGTGGGCTTTCTGTTGAATACATTTTATGCACTCGAGCTTTCAAAGTGTTTACAGGGGTCTACATACACCATGTGTTTCCACCCAGTGGCCCTGGAGGGGTCAGGAGTACAGGTGTCAACTCATAATTGAGTACACCTATCTGAAGTCAGCAGCTGGTTAGTGTGGGTCAGGTCAGGACTCTAATATTCCTGACTGTTGCAGGAAATAGTAAAAAAGAAAGCCAGCATGTTCCCCCGCTAGTGCCAGCAACTGGCGGGCCGCAGAGCTCAAGCCGGGCCACAGGGCTCCTGCCCGGTGCATCTAACTCAGCAGTCCCTCTACCCGCCATCTCTCCAGCGGGATACCCCAGTTCCTCTCGCTACCATGCAGTGCCCCACGCATCCCAGGGTCAGCCATCTCAACACCCAATTACCCAGTAGAATTAAAACTCTTAAGTATATAGTTAACCAATCAGATTTTGTATCAATAAAAACACAGTTTACAAGATGCCAATACAATAATTTCAGAGCTAATTGATAATGATAAAAGCTGCCCACCTAGATTAGACAAATTATCCCCAAATTCTAACCTTTAATGATATCAAGACTACCGGGGGGTGCTACGCCAGTTCACTCCGGAAGCCATCTTCCTTCCTCCTCCCTCCCCAGATGCTCTGGGTCTAACTCTTAGCTCCGCCTCCCTGTTCCCTGTCCAATCACAGGACTCCTATTGCCCTAATGTAATTGGAGACAACTTCCAAATGTAAACTGGCTTCCCTGACTTCATTCCTTTTAACCTTGCATTGGGCTCATCTGTGTGACATTGTGTGATATAAGAGGAATTACAAGGTTCTTGGAAAAGACACATACCAGGGGCAAGTCATGATTTGTTTCAGAGAAGTCAGGCACGGATGCAGAGAGTACCAGGACAACAGCTTAGAGCCAGACAATAAAAACATCTTACGGTGCATATCAGTATCAGACCCTACTATCTGTGCTCAGGAGACTCACAGGGATGATGGCGTCAGGTGCATGGCACTGCTGACATGTCTGCAGAGCAGGGCATCTGATGTTTACACTCCCTAACTAGGTGAGAAAGCGGTGTGGCATGAAGGAAGGACGAGCTGACTTAGACCGCGAGGGTCTCCAGTGTCTCCATAGTTTCAGACTGAAGACACAGAAGCATGGAGCGCCCAGCCTGGTGCCGGATGAGGCCAGCCTGCCCGAGGGAGTGGGTGGGGGTTGGTAGGAACTATGTACACACTATACACCACGTATGCAGAGCCAAGGGAAGCCGCAGCTCTGTATAACAAATAAACAAACACAGTGCCAACCGACTGCAAAGAGGAACAGAGTGTAGTCAGGCGATTTCTCTGCTATTTTACACTAAGGTACACACTGATTTTAAAATTTACAAAAATGAAAGTGAAAATAAGTATGAACTACATTGGATGGTTTTTCTTTGTTGTGAAGTATATTTTAAAATGAAATGTTTTGTTATTTTATCTAGTAAAATTACTATTTTTTAAAATCACGCGTTTAAAGCCATAAAACATGTAGAAGTAATTCCTGCTACATTACCATTACTTGTGAAAACAAAAGCCATTGAGATGTAGATGATGTCTGAAAAATAGGGTGTGATTGTCTGATGTGGAGAAGGTGATGACTGCAAGTCATGGCCCTGTCATTCAAGTCCAAAGGCATAACTTCCTACTAGCTATTGTCCAGTGTGTAGCTGTCACATGGTTCACTGGCTGTAAGAAGCCATATAGGCTCAAGACCCCCAAGAGCAAGTTCTCACATAAAGGGGGTTTATTTGCCCCAGAGGGACAGAGGGCAGGGAGTATGAGACACAGACAGGAGACAGAGGATACGGGAGAAGCAGAAGGGAACCAGGGAGAGGTACTTGGCCCAGAGTAGGTTAAAGGATTGCCCCTATACAGAAAGGAGATAGGTGTGGCCACAGGCAAATGACAGTTTATGAAGGTACAAGGGGAAGCCCTGTGTTAGGATGAAGTGTTTAATTTTAATTGGTCATGCTAATTAGGTGAGCCAGAGCATGCTTTTGACTGCTGCACTTCAATCGTTGATAGCTGGACCTTGGTAGTCAGCCTCAGGAGGAAGACACGGCCAAATAAGGAAACAGACCTCGGTACCTAGCTTTATAAACATAATCTAATGGTTTTTAGGAAGCAGAGGGAATGAGAGAGAAGGGCAAGGCCTGTCAGAGCCATGCTTGACATGCTTCTGATGGCCAAGCTCCCTTCAATGACTAGTTCTCCTGAAGTAAACAGGGCTCTGGGGGTCTATGGAGATGGCTCAGTGGTAAAGTGCTTGCTGTGCAAGCATAAGGACCTGAGTTCTGATCCTGCCACCCACATAAAAGCTGGCCACCACTCCAGGTGCCTGTAACCCCAGTGCTGAGGGTAGGGGCAGGAGGCGGGTGCATTCCAGGGCATGCTGATCAGCCAGCTAAGACCCAGATTCACTAAGCCTGTGTCAAAAAAAAAAAAAAAAAAAAAAAAAAAGTCTGGTATGGCTCAATGGTTAGGAGCACCGAGTGTTCCTCCAGAGGAAGAGGGTTCAATTCCCAGCACCCACAAGGCAGTTTACAACTGTCTGTAACCCAGTCCCATGGGATCTGACACCCAACACCTTTTTCTGACCATGACACAAGGCATACATGTAGTACATAGACATACACGCAGATAGACACCCATATACATTATATATATATGGCGGCGTGCAAACCCATCCAATGTCAACCTCTGGCATTTACACGTGCATGCACAGGCATGCCATGTACATGTACACACACACACACACACACACACACACACACACACACGCACACACACACACACAGCTGCAGTTTATTCTTTCATTTGTTTAGCTTTTTACTTTTTTTCTGGGTGCATGAAAACAGAAGAAAACTTAAATGTAAAGAAGAAATTGGTATAATATGAATGAGAAGTAGCAGGAGATCAGGAGGGTGGGGAGCAGAGGAGAGGAGTTGGGGTAGGGGGAGGCCACAGACGTGGGAGGGCTGGGGGGGGGATAGAGAAGGGGCAGAGCTCTGCAAGGTGTCATAAGCTGTCCCGCAGGAGGCACTGTCACTCCCTGCTCAGTCAGGGGCTGCAGCCCAGGGCTTCCTAGCCAGGGACAGTCACACACTGGGCTCAAGGTGAGGTCTGGAGTGGAGATGGCGTGTGTGATCAGACACATACCGAGCCACGTTACTGAGACGTAGTGAGGAGCCCCCTGGACCTCTGGTGTAGGTCACTGAGGAGCAGGTAAGAAAAGAGGAGCAGAGGGGTCCCACCAGGCACGGCAAGCACTGCTCTACCTGTCACATAACCTCTCCTGTGGCTGAGGACATGGGTCACTCTTCTCTGAAGTGCCTTTTCTATCAAGATTCTGGAAGGAGACAGACAGAAGGCAGCACTGGACAGAGCACAGTGAGAATGAGACTCAGCTGGCCATGCTGCCATGGCCATAGCCCTGAAGGCTGAATAAAGAGTGTTATGTTTTTTTCTGTTCTCATACCCTGGCCCCAAGGACATCAGACACCACTAATGAAACCATGTACTAAATGCAGGAACAAATCTGTCAGGCCAAAGACTCTGAAGAGTCAGCCTGGGGATGCACATAGCCGGGCGGGGCATTCACCCAGTACAACTGGTGTCCCCGTGCTCGGGTGGGGGTGAGTAGACTGAGATGGTAGGATACTCATGAAGGTTGAGCGAGACGGGGATGTGATGGCCACAGAGGCACTGTACTTACTCAAACACCCCCCCCCCCCCCCATTAAATAAGAGGGCTTGAGACTCCGACTGCTGGGCTTGGGGGATCCTTCCTAGTATACTCTTACCAGGTTTTAAACTGATATAAAGTGAACACTCCTGCTACAATATTATCAGCCATGTACAGACATTTTTGACAGTCACTTCTATTAGAGTGACATCATTTTCCACCAATGGGACACAGAAGTCACAGGACAGTATGGACTAAAGGGAGACAAAATTAAACTGTAAAATAGATTAACAAGAGAGTTGGCATTTAGAGTCTCCCAAGGCACGTGGTAAGGAAACAGGACAACCACAGCTACTTAGTAACTGCATGTGCATGTATTGTATCTTCTTTCTTTCTTTTTGCAGTTATTGGAGACAAGGCTTTCTATACCCCAGACTGGTCTTGAACTACTGATTCTCCCGCTTCTACCAGCAGGTGTGTGGCTCTAAGCTCAGGATTTTATTTTGACTTTCTGTGTGTATTGCTTTGGTGCTGGTACTCAATCTATGTCTGTACCTGGTAAGCACTGGCTCCACCAGTAAGCTGCCCCAGCCGTGCATTCCAGAAGCTTTATTCAGGGGCACATGGCAAACCTTTCTGTATTACGCTCGAGAGCCTGCTCACAACTAGAACTGCACATATGATAATAAATTTCACTGGGACAAAACTGCGGCCCATATAACCTGAGAGCTACATCACTCCTGAGAGATGTCATTGAGGCTAAACCATGACCATGGGCCACATGCAGCCAAGAGTGGCCATGTGCATTGCCCAGAATAAAGTCCGGAACTTACTCCAAACACAGTATTTAAAAAGATATATTGTAAGTACTTTTTAGTTATTTGTTTGTCTGTCTGTGTGTATGTGTGTGTGTGTGTGTGTGTGTGTGTGTGTGTGTGTGTGTGAGAGAGAGAGAGAGAGAGAGAGAGAGAGAGAGAGAGAGAGAGAGAGAGAATATATACACATGTGCAGTTACTCTCAGAGGCCATGAGATCTCTTCAAGCTGGACTTGCAGGTGGTTATGAGCCACCCAATCAGGGTTCTGGGAATTGAACTTGTTTCCTCTAGAAAAGCAGCAGCCTTATTAACAGCGAGCCATCTCCCCAACCCAAGAGATCGCATGTGTGTCTGTGAGACTTAAAGCACACACAGTATGGCTCTCAAAGCCTGAACCTTGTAGATGACAGGTGTTGTAAATGTCAAGAGGCTGGGCACTCCCAGCTGTAAACAAACCCAAAGGTGGAGGGCAGGAGGGCTATGACATGTGTTTTGAGCTCACAAGTCAAACTGTGTACACAGTTCACGTGCTGTGCAACAAATAACCTCCAGGGAAACACATTTGCTCAGAGAAACCATGACAGCAGAAGCAAAAACTACTTAAAAAGTGTGGATGAAGTTACAGGACAGGAGGAAGTCTATTACACAGATTCTATGTATGCCGAAGGATGGTCATGTGGGACTGTGGAATGTTCAAAACAGGGCCATGCTAGCTGATGATCACAGTAAAACAGAGCATACAATAAGGAAAAAAATTAGCATGCTAACTCACATATATTAATTAAGAAAAACAGATCTCTGACTTAAATACATAATTCTTTCCTATTACTTGAAAAAGAAAGTTCCTTTAATACTAGCATGGAAAGAGTGAACAACTTGAGGTGTTAAATCAGTACCATCTTTAATTACCTTCACTTAAAGAGTAACGATGAACACACCCATTAAAATCCAACCCAAGTGCTCTCGGCTCAGACATTCTCCAGGCAGGGCAGTTTAGTCTGAGGAGACAGACCAGAGTGAGCAAACAGTCTTTGTTTATATTGAGGATTTGTGTCTCTTTTCCAATTTCTTCCTTTCTTTTCACCCCCCACCCCCCGGCTCATTATGTAGCTTAGGCTAGCTGCAATTTAACAATCTTCTTGTCTCAGCCCCCAAGTTCAGGGACTGTAGGCAAGTACCACTGAACATTCTCTCACTGTTTGTGTTTTCTGGGTCTTCCACTAACAGTGGCCAGATGCACAGCTCTGATACTTTTGCCCAATTCTTTAATGAACGTCAGACACAAAAGGTTTAGATAATTTGGAGGAAGAAAACATCCAAGACACTGGCTGTAGCAGAGAAGACTTCAGTTTGGGAGAATGTATGAGCCAGCACTTGGGGACCTAGGCTGCCTAACACTGACATCAAGTCATTGTTGGCAGCACGCTGGCCCCCTCCTTAGCACTAAAATAAAACAAACAGAATAAAATAATAAAAGAAACTAAAAATACATAAATTGTGGTTTATAGGAGGGAAACTCTAGCAGAGTGCCTGGTAAAAGGCAGGCAGGAAAATCTTAATTCTAAGTTCAGATGTAAAACCTTTTTAATGCAAGCATCTTCCAAACTGACAAAATCAGAAAGAATTGCTGCAGGGAGAGCAATACAATTCGTGTGGCAACAGCTAATCTCTGTCTGGATTTTCACTGAGAGGGGCCAGGGAAATATGCAGAAGAAACAGCCAAGCACAAGGTCAAATCCAGGGTAGTTAGCTGAGGCCTGTCTACAAGCACGAGACCACAGTGTAAGTCACCGACAGGGCAGAGTCCAGCTGCACTGAGTCCCCAGAGCAACAGATACAAGCGAAATGAAATGTTTCACTCGGAAAAATATCTTAATATTTATTTCCTTTTATTTTCGTGCATGAGTGTTTGCTTGCATGTGCACTTCTGCTGCCTTCAGAGGCTAGAAGGGCATCAGATCCTCTGCAGTTACAGCTGGGTGTGAGCTGCCTGGTGGGACTGGGAGTGCGACCCGAGTCATCTGCAAGAGCAGGTGTCACCTCTCTATCCCCCTTACAAGTTTTAATAAGAGGATCATCTTAAAAAGAAAGCCTATTCAATTTTTGGGACCTACGTAAAATATTAAGGGCTAGGTAGCAGTTACCTGGCTAGCCTGCCATTAGAAGGAAACTTTCTCCTGTGTTTCTGCTGTTAGAAAGGAACCTTTCTAGTGCCAAGACTGATTACATATTCTGTTGTGTTCTGTGTCCTCGGAAACCAATCACGACAGAAGTCAGTAGAACTGTTTTGTGTAGCTACCCACAATAACCAACCACCCAGAGCACTTCCTGCACCCATGTATACGCTTTTATGGTATAAGCTTCCCTAGGATAGACCCCCAACATAAGAGAGACACCTGCACCAATATAAGAAACTATTTGTAATACGTCTTGCATTTTGAGTAGTGTCAAGTAAAGTTTAAGCTCCCCAGACAGCCCTGGGAACTGACATCCTACTTGGCAGGGAGAGACATGTACATCAGTAACTGACATCCTGGTTGGCAAGTTAAGACATGAATGTTTGACAAGTCCCATCCTGGAAGACAAGTTAATACATGAATATTAGACAAGGCACGTCCCCTGCCGCAGCTTAACACCCCAACCAATGGGAGCAGGATACGTGTACAACAGAGACATGTTCCTACGGAAATCTCCTATCCGTAAATTCTGGTTGGTGAAATAACTTGACACAGATGTTTATGGATTTTGAGATTAAAAACCCTGTAGGATCTTAACTTGGGGTCATGGTCAGCTGCTGAATCTGGACCATGGCCCTGGTCAACCAATCCTGGGGTGTATGCTCAATAAACTATCCTTGTCTGACTGAGATCAGTGTGATTTGTGAGGTGATTCCTGGACCCCAATACCAATGAACTAAACTGCAAAAATTCCAGCCACTTTCTCACAGCATTGAGTTGCTGAGAGCATCATCTAGTTTTCCCATAGCAGTGAGTTGCTGAGAGCATTGTCTAGACAGAAGGCAGGTGATATGAGCTCAGGATACTTCTTCTGAAAGCAGGTCCTCATGGCTGACTTGGGCTAACAGACCACACACCATCAAAACAGAAGCAAGAACAAAGAGAGCTTCCTTACAATATCATGTGACAGAAGGCAGAGTACTGCAGGAGTGGGCCTGCAGCGACAGTCACTGTCATTCAGTGTTACCTGAGAGGACTTTACGATCTGGTGAACTAACTAAAAATATTTCACAATGGGAGATAGGAGTTCATAAAATACTGAAAAAAGCAAGTTCCATGGGAAACGTGAACAAAAACTACTCTGGGATTTCTGTGTTTTCCAGTCAACCCAAGGATGGAGATAATCCACAGTTGGCTTGTCTTGTAGCTAATAGAGTCGTCAAACGCACATGATCATATGTAGAAGACATAGGGCTGAGAACCTGAGCACTAAGCACAGCAGTGGGTTATGCTGGCTTTCTGGCAAGCCCTACTTCCTGATTCAGGGCCATCAGCTTTCGCTAACAGCTTACCAGGATGCCGACTGCTCCTTCTGAAAGTCACATCTGTGCGGTGCCGCCTTGGCTGTCATAAGGTTTTAATAGCCCACACTTCTCAAATTAACATGTCTGTTGGTATCTAATTAAAGATTAAGCTATTCAATTTGAATTTTTATTATTATTTTGCAGGAAAATTTAATGCATTCTAAAAATACATGCTCTCATTTAAAATGATTATTCATTAATTTTATCACATTATCTTTTAAGACTTTTTGGTAAATAATAGGTTTAAAAAGATAAAAGAAAAGAACCAATTTAAAAAGAACACAGTTACATGGTATGGAAAGTTAAAATCAACAGTAATAAGCAGCAGAGTAGCTAGCTAGCAGTAGTGACAGGTTCGAAGTTGCCCTGTTCCAACCTGTACCAGGCCCAGGTCACTCACCAGGGTTGCAGTCTGTAAGTAGTGAGCAGATGGACAGAAGGACTTTAGAGATGGTCAGAGCCGGGCTCCAGTTGTCCTTGAGGATGTCCAGACAGATCACGCCCTGGCTGTTGATATTACAGTGATAGATTCTCGTTCGGAAGGTGACCTAGGAGAAAACACAAAGTTGCTGTAACACTAACAGCAAAATCAGGACCCAGTGCTTCTGCGGATGAGCCCTGGGTGTAGCCGAGGAACTGACATGACCACAGGAATGTCTATGAGCACGAAATGGGCTTTGACTTGTGAAATGGTTTTTAAAAATCTGGTGGATTCTAGTTGCTTTACTTTTTACATTTAGAAGATCCCCAAACTAGAAAGCTTGGGAATAATGCAAAGATAAATAAAGTTTTAAAACATGAATGAAGATATGCAAATATGTCACGTACCCTTTTAATACAACTGTATGTTACCACTGTATTTGTTACTGTTTAACTGTATTATCTTATTGTATTATCATAATTTACACACCTATTCCTTATTAAATTTTATATTTTGAGTGTGCTATTAATAGTCTTTTGTCTTTGACAGTATGATCACTATTATACTTGAAAGTTATGACATAAAAACACTTCTAGGGAGGATGGGACTCAGTGGTTAGGACACCGTTGTTCCTGCAGAGGACTCAGGCTTAGTTCTCAGCACTGATGGGCATGGTGACTTACAACTGACAGCAACTCTGCGTCTGGGATCCACTGCTCCTTTCTGTTCTCCGAGGGTACCAGGTACACATGTATGTAGTAGATACAATACTTATACATATAAAATTAAATAAAATAAAAACCTTAGAAGAAATATCTAATATTGAAAACAAGTCCAGCTTAGTTTTGGCTAAGCAGCAGTTAAGATTTAAATGTTACTTACTTTGTACGACTATAAATTTGTACTGCTCTATTTTATAAATAAATCTTGGTGTTCTAAGGACCAGTTGTTGGTACTCTGAATTCATAATGTCTCAGAACCAGGAAAAAACACACATGACAGACAGCCCTCTGTGGAATCTACCACTTGATCAGGGATCCAATATCCATTCAAACATTAGGAGCTGGTGTAATTTGTATGATGCCACATTCCGGGAAGGTTGAGCAGTGGTTAGTAAACAGCGTACCCTATTCCTGGCCAGAGCAGAACCCAGCACCATGCCAGGCCTCTCCACAGCACAGGCACATCTCAAATGTCCAGAAACCCTGAAGAAAGTAGAACCAACCTTCTTCAAAATGCACAGCCCAGTGAGCTGTGAGAATGCCCGGAAGCCACAACTAAAGACCCAAACCGTCAGAGGGCAGTAAGTAGGCAGCACTTGTGCTGGGGTAGGTTTGGGGCCAAGGAAGGGGAGGAAGGATGGCAGACAGGCTTCACGGATACCGTTGCGGAGAAGGCAGATGAGATCGCAGGTCTGTATGTGGCCAGGGGTTTAAACCCAGAGCCCGTGCCTCAACCAGGACACTCCAGTGGCGAATCTGTCAGAAAGTAGACCCCTTAGAGGAGAGAGCAAGGGAACTGACTGTGAAGGCCAGAGTTCTGGACTGGGAGAAGCACGAACTCTCACTGTGAACAGATTCATCACACACACACACACACACACACACACACACACACACACACACACACACCACTAAAGAGCTGACACCACTTTGTGACTTTTAGAGCAAGTATTTGCAAAGGGGCTGCTGTAAAGGGGGCACCATATTATAACAGAATGCGTCATGAAAATAACAATTTGGAATCAGTTGTAGCTAAACAGCCAAAAATTATACAGTAAAAGCCAACATATCAATGAAGAAATGACATGTTTATGATCACAGAGGAAATTTTCACTTTCACCGTTAGGTCAATCCTGAAAATTTAAACCACAAATAAAATCAAGGGACTGACTGAATGATGACAAACACTACATTTGACAATTAAAGAACACATTCGTGTCAATCATGTATGAAACACCTACAAACACTGGCTACGTGCTGAGGTACAGAGCAAACCCAAGGTCTTTCAAAGAATGGATATTAAAACCATAATGCAAAATCAGAACCTACACATGAAAGAGTCCCCTGTGCCCCCCTGGCCATGTTTGGAAACAGGAAAACATATTAATAATCCCTTCTCTGGTTTCTTTCTGTTTTTGAAAAAGAATCTAGCTGTGTAGCATAGGCTGGCCTCAAATTATTGCAAAGCCTGTTCCAGCTTCTCGCCTGCTTGCTTACTAGCGTGCACCGCCAAGACCAGGATGCAAGTAGTTCTTTGACTAAAATCAAACCCGCCCCACCCCCCGCTAGCCTTAGCTACATGAGAATGCAGATGTTGGACTGGCAATATAACACTCTGTCTTTCTAGCCCAAACAACACACAGTTAAATAGACACACACCATTTTAAGTGTGTATGTTAGAAAGTGAGAAACTCACTGAAAAACAAGCCACGTGTCTGACCTAGAAAAATAGAACACGGGAATAAAAGACACAAAAGAATAATGAGATGACAGAAGTCAGTGAGCACAGAAGGCCCAGTGTTATTGCAAACCCTAGGAGAGGCCAGCCTGCCCCTCCTGAGTGTTAGATTACAGAATGAATGTTTGTTACAGTCGTTGTGAATGAAGAGTGGCTCATGAACCCGTGACATGGAAAACACCCTACCAAGAATTAATTAATTACTCTAGGTTAATTCTCAAAACAAGGCAGTGAGCCAAGTATCAACCCACTGTAAAGTTAAGGAAAGGCTTATGCTCTGCAGTATCTGAGCCTCGGCTCTCCACCCACACTTTGCCTTTAATTCTGGGAGTCTCATAAATTCTACTGTAAGAACTAATGCTGAGAGACCACATACATTCTTTGTCCAGCTTCTTACTATTATATATGCTGCAGAAACAGGCATTTATGTATTCCACTGATTCCTGGGTCTATTTTTATCTTATACTTACATTTATTTCTAGGTGTACTCTTGTGTATATCTCCACAGTTAAGATATAGAAGGAGCCTATCATAAATACTTAGTACTCTCTTTTAAAAATCTTCTCTTTGACAATTTTATGCATTCATATAATATATCTGGATCATATTCCCTCTGTCTCTCCCCTCCCACTCTTCTGTGAACATTTCCTAAAACATCTCCGCCCCACATTCATGGGCTGTCATTTTGTCTTTTGTAATCCACTGAGCCCAGTGCCAGCAGCTGGCTGGAGAGTTGGCTGTCTTGTTGGGTTGGTTGTTCATGACTGCAACTACAAGTCATATTGAGAAGACAGAGTCTCACACCACCTCCCACAACCTCTGCCTCCCACACTCTTTCCAGCTCATCTTCCTTCTCGCTCCCTGAGTGCTGGGCATGGTTACAGAATGTGCAGACTTCCGATATGAACAGTAACTGTCTTCTCTTAGTTCTTTACTTGCTGGCTAGCACAGCTCTCTTCTCATGGCTAGAATGCTTCAACACTGGATTGATGCAGCACTGAGCCTTTCAAACTTCTCCATTCACCCAATAATCTCCTGAGAGTCACCACATTTTTACATGTCCCAATAATTTATTTTCTATTGCTGAGTAGTATTTCACAGCACACATGTGTCACTTTGTCACTGTTCTATTACTGTAAGGATACCTATGACCAAGATAACTCTTTTAAAAGAAAGCGTTTAATTGAGGGCTTGCTAACAGTTTCAGAGGGTTAGTCCATTATCATCATGGCAGACAGGCACGGTGCTGGAGCAGTGGCTGAGAGCTTTATATCTAACCCAGAGGCAGCAGGCCTGGCATGGGCTTTTGAAACACTCCCAGAGACACACCTCCTCCAACAAGACCTCCTGATCCTTCCAAACAATTCATAAACGGTGTGGGGGTAGGGGACTAAGCATGTAAACATATGAGCCTATGATGGCCACGCTAATTCAAACAATCACAACCACTTACTAAGTAAAGGACATCTGGATGTTCAGAAGACAAAATAAAACAATCAAAAGCAAAGAAACCCTGTTTCCTCACACACAATACAGAATATTTCTATGATTACATGCGGGGTGACAATTACCCCTCACAAAAAATTATTTGACACCAGCTGGGTTAATTCAACTCTGACAACTTACCCTTGCAGGGACGTCAAATGCCATAGCTTAAAGAGTCAGTCCTTTACAGGACTGCCTCTACCTCAGACTTCACTCTTCAGTCTGGGCCTGCAGAACTCAGAGACAACTACCTACAGCTGGAGTCTTTCTCAGTTCTTTTCCTGCATCTGTTCACCTGCTCCTGTAGCTTGTGGAACCCCGGCAAGTCTGCACACACACCCCTGCTATGTCATAAATGACAACACAGAGGATGCTGGCGTAAGGCCACACTATTGCTGCGGGAAATAATAAAAATGGTACCATCCTGCGCTATACCCAGCTACTCTCTGCCCCTGGTCTCTCCACCTCTGGGCTAGACCCATGTGGTGGTCTTTCCAGCTCTGGTTCGCCTGCCTCAGAGTCGCTTGTACCTTCTCAGTCACCCACCCCCTGCTGCTAGTTGTCACAAATCCCCTTAACCCAGTAAATCAAAACTCTAGAAGCTTATAATTAATCAGTCATTTATATATCAATAAATTCTCAATTCACAAGATGCCCACACAATAATTTCAGAGCCAATTGATAATGATACAAGCTGCCCACCTAGATTAGACAAGTTATCCCAATTATTCTATCCATTTGGGATATTCATAGCTACCTGTGGCTATTTAAAGCCACACAGAATCTAAATTTTCCAGTAGATCATTTCAGGAGATATGTCATAAAAATTAAACTGGTAATAGGAATCTAATAAGCATTCAAAATTAATATTTTTACTGTTCCTATTTTTAATTTATAAATTTGAGAGAGGAAAAAAATGTATGGTCTAGTCACATGAACAAGGATGTCCTACAACAGAGGCAAAACTTTCAGTGTCTGAAACAGCCGGCACAGGGGAACAAGCCGTGAACCCGCACAGTTAACAAGGGAGTACACAGCCGCAGGTGAGCCCTTCAGAAGGATGCTTAGAGTATCAACAGATAGCAAGAACTTTAGAGGCTGTGAGAGTGCCTGCCCCCACCTCCTGACTCAGGCTCACCTCCCTCCCTTGCTTAGGAGGCTGAGTCTAACTGTTTCCTCTTCAAACTCTGACATGACCACAAAGCAAATGCCAGCGTCAGTTGACAATGACCGAGTTCTGTGCCCCAAATAACTCTCACCTACATCTCTATTTACAGCTGTCTGTCCCCAGACAGAGTTCAGCTGCTGATGGAGCAATGGCCCTCATTCCTCAAGGAGATAGGAGGACATAACTTCCAGAACATTCCCCATAAATCAGGCATTTAAAAACCACAGTTTGACTAGAAAGACACAGAAAATGAATTCACTTAGGAATGGCTAATTCCTAGGTTTGGCAGGCATGGTTTCAAGGCACATATGTGTAGTGGACAGAATAATGGCCTTCACGCCCAATATGTACATTCAAGTCCCTGGGACCCATGAATGTTGTCATCTCCCATTAAGTAAGGATCTTAATACTTGCTGATTTTTCATAGATCACTCAGATGGACCCAATATATTCATAAGGATCTCAACTGAGAGAGAGAGAGAGAGAGAGAGAGAGAGAGAGAGAGAGAGAGAGAGGGGAGCATCAGGGATGTGTTATGTGATATGAGACGATGCCATGGGTCAGGGGATGCAAATAGCTTCTAGGGGTTCAAAGAAGGGCGTCCACACTCCCAGCATCAATTCACTGAGTGGGACAATGGGCATCAAATGACACATCACCAGCATCCAGCCTCAGAGCAGGCACTGCAACAGTAACTCCTGTGTTACACCAACGGTACTGATTTTTTAATTAGTACTGTACAGAGAAGACAATGAAGATATTCAATAAACCTACAACCCATAGACAAATTGATTCCTTTCTGCTTTTAAAGTGAAAACTGTAATACATACAGTTATTAGGAAACCTAATATCTGAGAAAATGCTCTATGCCAAAAAAAATGACTGACATATGTTATCTCCTGCTAGAGATGATGGCAGATGCATAAATAGAAGGAGTTGTCCTTTTTCTATTTGCTCACACTTTGACACCACCCAGGCTACTCTGTAAAACATAGTACATCTACAGATTAATGTAAATTCATCTAGATGTAAATTGGAAGGAATATACACGATCCCATTATCTTTCAGAAAAAAACCCTAAGTTTTATGTTTGTAGACACATGGGGTGGCAGTTATTTATCTTAAGAGATTAACAATCTAATACTTATAAAGCACAACACAAAATATTTGTAAAAACTGGCTAGAAGTGAAGATTCATCTTTTATATGGTCCACAGCAGGATAGAAGTAAAATATATTTTAGCATGATTTAAATCAAACTGCCTAAAGCGTTGACAATATGGTAAATTCATGGCAATCACAGAATTGGCCTGATGCCTGTGCTCTCGGGGAATGCTTAAATAACACACAAAAGACAATCTTTTGTGGGGGAGAGGCCTGAGGTAAGATCTCATCTGATAGCCCTGGCTGGCCTGGACCTTGCTCTGAAGAGCAGGCTGGCCTCAAAGTCATAGAGATCCACACGCTTCTGTCCCCACAGTGCTAGGATTAAGGCGTGTGCTACTACCCCCAGCTCAAAAGACACATTCTTTTGGGAGCAGCTTTAAATACTATGAGAATTTCTATGTCTATTAGGAGCCAGAGTGATATTGCCTTTTATTTACAGCATGAAGTTTAAAAGCGCTGTGTGCTCATCACAGAAATCCGTAACCGAAAACAATACAAATGAGAAATAGCCAAAACTTTTGCAAGCAGCTCATATTTATTATACAATTTAATTCTCACTCACCAAAATATTATTACTGTAATTGTAAAGAGTAAGAAACTGAGTTACAAGCGTGAACGACTCATCGGACTGCTCGTCACTCAGTGGAGTTTTATAGGGAGGATAGCCCCAGATAGCCCCGGAGAGGAGGGAAACAAAAACATGCTAGCCTCCTGACTTTAAAACCTGGCAGGAAAAAGGGAGAAAGTTCTAGGTCTCAATGGGTTAACTTGAGCTAGGGAAGCTGATGAGAGAGGGTCTCTCAACAGGAATTTTGGACGGAATTCTGATGAGACAGGCAGATGTATAGTGATCGCAGAGAAGCTGCGGAGGTTCTTACACACACCGGCCAGACCTCCAGGTGTATGGGAAGATGATGCAGTTGAGAACAAGATAGAGTGACTTGAGAACTGCCACCTCACATCTGTCCAACCTTGGAATAATTTTGATGTCAGTGTTTAGAGCAGGCTAGTCTTTCCTCCACAGTATGGAGAAAACTAACAGTGGCCGGCTGGTACCATGAACTGATGACTAGTGTGAGCAGTCAGGCAGGCAGCTTACAGAGCAGGGACTTGCAACGTATGCAAACTTGAGTGTGTTACATTGGCTTGTTAGTAGATGTGACTGACGTGAGGCCATCCTCTGACACAGATTCTACAGCAGAATCTACAGCAGAACTTACAGGCTTCTCTATGAAGGGATCTGCTAGCAAGGTGAAGAAACTATTTCCCCAAGCTTAATAGTCTATTAAGTGACTATTAAGACTAATATTATTAAGACTAATAGTCTTAATAGTGACTATTAAGCATCAGTCCCCAAACCACCTGCCTTGAGGAACTTGGTTTCTCATCAGTGACGAGTTGAGGCTGGAGATGAACTGCAGGAAAGAGAAGTGGGGGCCAAATTTGCTTGGGACTAGACTGACAAATGGGGCCGGTATATAATGTTCCCCCATCTGGCCTATTAAGGACCTGCTCCTGTGAGGTAGATGCCACTAACTTGTCTTTCCTAAATGGTATCCATAATAGCTTCTATTGCTGTAATGAAATACCATGACCAAGACAACTTATTCAATAAAAGTGTGTAATTGGGCTTATAATTTCAAGGTTTGAGTCCATGATGGCAGAGTGAAGGCAAGGCAGAGGAACAGCTAAGAGCAGACTTCCCAAACCACAAACGGGAAACAGAAACAGATAATCTGAAACAGGGTGAGTCTTTTGAAATCTTAAACCAGCTCAGTGACACACCTCCAACAAGGCCATCCTAATCTTTCCCAAACAGTTTGACTACTTGGGGACTATACTGGCTGGTTTTGTGTGTCAACTTGACACAAGCTGGAGTTATCACAGAGAAAGGAGCTTCAGTTGGGAAAATGCCTCCATGAGATCCAGCTGTAAGGCATTTTCTCAATTAGTGATCAAGGGGGGAGGGCCCCTTGTGAGTGGTACCATCTGTGGGCTGGTAGTCTTGGGTTCTATAAGAAAGCCTGCTGAGCAAGCCAGGAGAAGCAAGCAAGCCAGTAAGCAGCATTCCTCCATGGCCTCTGCATCAGCTCCTGCTTCCTGACCTGCTTGAGTTCCAGTCCTGACTTCCTTTCATGATGAACAGCAGCATGGAAGTGTAAGCCGAATAAACCCTTTCCTCCCCAATTTGCTTCTTGGTCATGATGTTTGTGCAGGAATAGAAACCCTGACGAAGACAGGGACCAAGTATTCAAACATCTGTATGCATGGGGCCAGTGTCATGTAAACCGTGATATTATCTGAATGACATAGATGAAACAAACTTCTGGATACTACCAGCTGACCACGCCAAGAAATGAAGACAGGAGGCACAGAATGGAGGAAAGACAGACAGCTCAGTCCACAATCTAAGCTCTGGGACTGAATGCAAATCTGATGTTGGTTGGCCATGGCCATCTTATCTCTGGGAAGCTGCTGGGCTGAGGTGAAAAGGAAGGAAGAGGGAGGTGAAGACCCACAGTGAGCCAGACAAGTGCTGGACTTCCAGTCAAGGCTCCATGCAATATGCTTCCCAACTCTCATACTCTTCAGCAGAAGTCAGCTGGCTCTGAGGCCACCCCAGGAACTCAGGGGGCACCCCTCCCCACCTCTTTGTGCCCAATAGGCAAGGAATCAAGAATGGAAGAACTTCAGCTCACGACATCATTCCTGTCAGGAGCACACACACCCTTGCTAGCCTGCTCTCAGCTAACTCTCTCTACTCTGAGTGCTTGGGACCCCTGACTACAGAATGGTGCCAGCCACAATTGACTGGGCCTTCCCACGTCAGCCAATCAGGGCAACCTGCCCTGGAGACATGTCACCATCACCCAGGTGACTCTAGGCTGTGACTGTGGCTCCATCTACACACCCATGCCTACTTGTCTTTGAAGTCTCTTCCCTCCGCTTCTGTCCTCTTGTCTTCTCATCTTGTCTGAAGTTATTTCTCTCATTGCTATATCCACCTTATGATTATCTTGCTTCATTCACATTCTAGGAATTCCAAAGCCTGACTTTGGCTTTAACTTTTTCCTTCTTCCCATATTTTCTATAAGACAGTAGTCCTAAAAAATAGGTGAGATTTCCTTAAGGCTGTATGCATGCTACTGCCTCCTTCATGTTGCGGGAAGTATTAAAAGGATGGAATGTATATGGCACATGTTTCCCGCACTACGCCCTGGTTCTCTCATCCTGGCGGGCTGGCCAGCCATGCATTGGCAGGCAATGGCCAACCTGCTTTCATCTCCTGGAGCTCTGAGTCAGAGTGCCACGACCTCTCCACCCAGCTCGCTGGGTTCCCACTGGCGGGTCACTACCATGCCAGCCCCATGCTTCAATACCCCCATGGCCTCTGTGGTGCACATCAGGCAAACCCACACTTTGCTGCTGTACCTTTCTCTTTGGAACCCAGACGAGCTGCTGCGTGAAGGAAAACACAACACAAACTTAGTTCAGATAACTCAATCTCTGGGCGCAACAACTGAAACCTAATCTTGTAAGTTTTATTTAAATCTCATTCCTCTGGTGGCAAATTCTTGCGGATCCGCCATACCTTACCCGTTCCAAAAAGTTCTCTCTCCCTCTCTCCCTTCTCTCTTCTCCTCTCCATCCCAGAAGTCTCCTATGCGCCCAGTGATTGGCAAGTCACAGGTGTAACTCACTCCTTGTCTGAAGCCCTTCACAGGAGGGAAGAACTAGCAGATTACAAACAGCCCAGGGCTAGCCACAACACTTTACACACTTGAAAACAATTTTTTTTAATGGAAAAAAAAAAAAAAAAAAAGAGTGGGAGGTACCGGTAGTAGGGGGCTAAGGCAAACTGTGGTGACTGAGCACTGTATAGAAAGAGAGACACACACTCCGTTTTCTAGCACCCCACAGTCTTGTATCCCTAAGGAAATCTGAAGTCACCTTAAATACACACCAGGCTGCTTTCCTCCTTCCCGTGATCTGTAACATACATCTTTGTATTGGAGGAAACTGACTGCTGCAGAGCAACACAAATTTACCTCTGAAAGCAGACAGCTGCATGATGTGGGGCTTTTATAAATGGCCTTGGCTTCACTTTACAAAACCCATAGCTATGTGTATTAGCTAAACAAGGATCTCAGAAGTGAATTTCTGTAGACAGGTTAGCAAAGATGTTTATTCACGGGAGAATAACTTTATTTAAGAATTTATACAAACAATTTATGTAACATACTGATTTTTATTGCCTCTAGGGAAGAGGAGAATGTCAGCATGTATTTGTTTGATGAACAAATTAACTGAAAACATAGAACATTTACTTTTACCATGATTACAAATAGCCACAGCCCACTAAGAGCAGCTGTCAGGCTGACAGCTCCTTTCTTGAGGGGTGATTATTTCAAGCTGTCAACGGACAGTTCCAGTAAGTTCTTAAAGGAAACTACCGTTTTGTTACTTAAGTTTTGGTTTAGGTTAGGGCAGAATTGTGACGAATAATTTAGCTAGTAGAGATTACAGGCATCTTTAACATAAAATGAATCATTGCATTAGAAGATAGAGGATTGACAGATCCCACAGGTGTGTCACACATCACTACATTGTATTTTCTTTAAATAAACAGGAATGGAAAACTGAGAGGTAAGAGCAACAAACAGGTCTACATTTCCAGGAGAGTCCTGCGCTTCACTCCGACTGTACGAGAAGAATGTAGGCTTTTGCAGAGGACTACGGCAATCAGTCACTTAGCATAAAAACCTGAACTTCTCCATGCTAATGAGGTAACTAGAATGTTCAACCAATGAGCTTCCCTTCCTGGGCATTCCTTCCCTCAAAAGACATTTACTCCCTTGTTCACCCTGAGTAAGACATATGCATTTACATTTGCCATCAAATAAAGCAGTTTGGACAAGCAAGGACCATCTCTTCATCAAAGATTGCAGCGGGGAGGGGGGGGGCGGCTTTTATAAAGAACCATGCCTAAATCTTCCAGAGAAGACCTCTCTCTTCCAGGCCCTGCATTCTCTCGGCACTTGCTCTGAATCAAACCAGATTCCCTTCCCCACTCCCGGCTGGCCTCTGCCTTCCTCTTCCTGTTTGGCACGTGGACACCCTGAGAGGAAGCATGGACCAGGGACACCTGTTCCCAACTCCCAGTGGTATGCCAGCGGTGCCTGGGTACACGGGAGACTGGGACCCACAGTAATTGTGCCAGACTCCGCTGTTTTCTACCTGAGGAAACACAGACTGAGGACCCCCATTATGGATTGCCTTCTGCTTTCCTTGAGCAGCAAACTGGTACTCCTTAGTACCCCAGTGAGAGGTACACACACACACACACACACACACACACACACACACACACACAGAGTGGCAGACACACGCCAAGTCTGTACCTCGAAAGCTCTCTTCCCAGCTTCCATGCCTATTGGCACCTCCACTGGTATCTATGAGGCCATGGGATTCTGGGACAGTGATAAGACATGACACATAGGGAAGGGTATCTCAAAGGCTGATAAGCACATCATCAGAACATTGCACCTGCTCTGATTAGCAGTGGTTAGCAAGAAGCCAGATCCTGTGAAGAAGAAAGACAAACTGAAAATAAATCTAACCATGGAGCAATGCCTTCCTGGGGATATCCCTGGCTGTCTACAAAGGCGATGCCATGGAAAAGGGGTGCCCCTGAACTGTCACATCGATGACTTAGGTGGCAACTCCAAAGGCACCCTGCCTGTTCTGGCTTTCAAAATGCTCAACAATGGTTCTCATGCTGGCAACAAGCTGGCCACGAAAGAGTTCATGATCCTCCCTGTGGGCATATTCAGCTTCCAGTAAACCACGGGCATTGGAGTAGATGTTTACCACAATCTGAAAGATGTCACCAACGTGGGTGACATGACGAATGTGGGTGTCATCCTAACTGTAACATCTTGGGGAACAAAGAAGCCCCAGGGCTGCAGTTGCAAAGGGAAGGCCGACTACACTGATCAGGCCATTACCAGCATGGATGTGGATGGCTCTGAGTTCTTCAGAGACAGAAAGTATGACTTGGACGTCAAGTTTCCTGGTGATACCAACAGGTACATCATGCCTGGCTGTCTGGCTGACTTGTAGAAGTTATTCAAATAGAATTATGCAGTGGTGTTCATTGAAGGCTCCCTTGGGCCAGGATGACTAGGAAGCCTGGCAGAAGCTGACAGCCAGTGCATATGGCTGGTGATCACCCCAAGTGACCATCCCTAAGTGGATTGCCAAGGCTGTGGCTGAAACTGCCCCCGGCTCAAAGTGAACAAGATTGGCTCTGTCACTGAGTCTCTGGAGGCATGCGACCTGGCCAGTATGATGGTTGGGCATCATGGTGTTCCATTATACTGGGGGAAATGAAGATACCTACATTGGTGACCTGGTGGTGGGTCTCTTCACTGGGTACATCAAGATGATACACATGGCTTCCTGATCCTAGGACCAGGCCAAATACAATCAGATCCACAAAACTGAGAAGGAGCTGGGAACCAAGTCTAAGTTGGCCAGTAGGTCCTTCAGAAATCCCCTGGCCAAATAAACCATAGGCTGGCAACTTCCTCAGTCACCACTGGCTGCCTAGAACGGTCCTTGGTGTCACAGAGGAGGCTTGAGGTAAGCCCTGGGCTTGTTGGATCTTCATAGTTACTCCCCCACATGTCCTTGGAAACCAAGCCTGAATACTGAAGCCTTACTGGAAACCGCAGCTCTGGAATCCTGTGATTCGTGCAGACATTGTTTCTGTCCCCTTACTTCCCAGCTAGTGTCTGGCGCTCCTGATCACCAGTATGAATTCCTTGGTGGACACAGGCAAGACTCTGTGTGGTTCTATGCGCAAAATAAGGCCTCAGCAACCTGGTAAAAAATCACCTCATGAAAGGTTAACAATAGAGGATATAAGATACACCTAACACTGCTAACCAAGTTTTCTATCTATCTATCTATCTATCTATCTATCTATCTATCTATCTATCTATCTATCTATCTATCTATCTATCTGGTGTTTTTCTACATAACCCTGGCTGTATGAGAACTCAAGTAGATCAGGCTGGCCTCAAACTCAAAGCGATTGACTATCTCAGTCTCCTGAGTATCAGGACTAAAGGTGTTCACCACATGCCCAGGTCTGAATTGTAAATGATGCCATTTTTATTCCTGTTTATTGTTTCTGTTGTTCTTGTTACTGCCTGGCTGGTCACGAGGCAGAGCTTCATGCTAAGCTCCACTGTACCACTGAGGTGCACCCGAGCATACATTTCTCTTTACACCTTCAGCTTGAAGCAGGAACTCCATTTTCATGAATACTGATGCTGTGATGTCCATTTGCTTCCTTCACATGAAGGTTAGGGATTCTGCTGGTGTTAGGTCTTTTTGTGACAGAGCTGCTAGGCTTTCTGCCTCACTGACAGCATCTGAGGGAGATGTTCCCTCACTATCTCATCTGCCTTGCAAATCCTGTCCATGGTCACAGCACTATCTTGCTGAAGTAATCTCAGAAGCTTGAGGTTCTGGTGCTGCTTTAAGGAGAAATTTTTGTAGGCCAGTAAGATGGCTCAGCAGGGAAAGGCACTTGCAGTAAAGCCTGGTGACCTAAATTCGATCCCATAACCTATGTAAAGGTCTATGGAGAGAACTGACTCTGCCAAGTTGTCCTCTCACCTCCGAACACATGCCATGAACATACACTTTCCCTCACCAATCATGTACAAGCACTAATAATAAATACATTTCATAAATTTGCCTGTATTAGTCAGGGTTCTCTAAAGTATCAGAACTTGTAGAATGAATCTCTTTCATATACATAATGCACACACACACACACACACACACACACACACACACACAAGTATATATACATGGGATTTATTGGCATGTCTTACAGGCTGAAGTCCAGCTAAAGTAACAATTAGCTGTAAACAGAAAGTCCAAAAATCTAGTAGTTGCTCAGTCTATAAGCCTGGATGTCTCAGCTGGTCTTCTGCTTATGCTGGAATTCCAAATATGTAGACTCCAATGCCCATGAAAGAATGGATGTGCTAGCAAGGTGAGGGCAAACAGGCAAAGAATAAACACTTCCTTCTTCCGGTGAAAGGCATGGCCCAGATTAAAGGTGTGTTTTCTCACCTCAAGATCCAGATCAGACGAGTGTCTTCCTGCTTCAAAGGTCCAGACTGAAAGTGGATTCATCCACTTCAAGCCGAGCAGAAAATCTCTCACAGGTGTGCCCTCCATTTCTGGATTGTAGTTTATTCCAGATGCAGTCAAGTTGACAACCATGAATAGCCATCAAAATGATTTAAATAATTTTATAAGCAAATACTGTAATACTGCAAACACTCTGATATTCTCTCTCTCTCTTTCTCTCTCTCCCTTCCTCCCTCCCTCCCTCCCTCCCTCCCTCCCTCCCTCCCTCCCTCCCTCTCTCCCTCCTTCCCTCCCTCCCTCTCTCTAATATTTTGCCTTTTGAGGAAAACAAGAAAATTGCCTACTAGTTTTGGACCTAGAAAGGCTGTAATGTGCAAATGGACTTCAGTATCTTTGGAGCAGATGCGATAGATAGTATCCTCATAAGAAATATTAATTTGGGGCTAGAAAGATGCCCCAGTGGCAAAGAGCACTGGCTGCATTTGCAAGGACCCAAGTTCATTTCTCAGCACCCAGCCGGTGGCTCACAATGTCTCTAACTCCACTTCCAGGGAATCTGGGACACCTTCCTCTGGTCTCAGCAGGTCCCAGACACATATGTGGGACACACAGCTAAGCAGGGAAATATTTATACACACAAAATAAAGGTAAATCTTTAAAAAAAGAACCGTCATCCTGGTTACATCTTTTAAAGTTTTATTGATGTATTTTTATCATTTATTAATGTGAATGAATTATAATTTTATATGTCTTTCTCTTATTTTTATAGTTGAGGGCAGATGTTAACACATCTGCACTAATCTAATTCCAGGAAGAGATCATGTTTATACGTGATAGGAACAAAAAGTCTATATTTCCATACTTTACAACAGCTGCTCTGAATCATGGAAAACTTGGTTCTCTTTTCTCTGACCTTCCCTCTACCACCTGTTGTGTTTAGCTTGTAGCTAAAAGAGTGAATACGTAGTACTGAAGCCACAACAAAATATTTTATTACACAAGCAACAGCCTCAATAATCATCTTACTAGCTATTGTTCTAAACTACAAACAACTAGGAATCTAGATATTTCAGCACAAACAAATAATATTCTACTTAACATAACACTAATTTCACTATCAATAAAACTTGGCCTAGCCCCAGTCCACTACTGACTTCCAGAAGTAACACAAGGCATTCCACTTCACACAGGATTAATTCTCCTTACATGACAAAAAATTGCTCCCCTATCTATTCTATTTCAAATTTACCAATTATTAAATCCTACTATTATTTTCATAGGAGCATGAGGCAGATTAAATCAAACACAAACCCGAAAAATTATAGCGATTATTTCATCAATCGCACATATAGGATAAACAATCGCTATTCTCCCCTATAACCCTACCATAACCTTACTTAACCCAATTATTTATATTATACTTACTATTCCAATATTTATAGCACTGATAATTAATTCCTCTTCAACTATCAACTCAATTTTACTTCTATGAAATAAAACACCAATAATCATAACAATAACTTCTTTAATCTTCCTGTCGCTAGGAGGCCTACCACCACTAACAGGATTTTTACCAAAATGAATTATCATTACAGAAATCCTAAAAAATAACTGCCTAATTTTAACAACATTAATAGCCATAATAGCATTATTAAATTTATTTTTCTACACACACTTAATTTATTCAACCCCACTAACAATATTCCCAAGTAACAATAATTCCAAAATATTTACACGTCACAAGTCCAAAATATGACCTCATATTTTCTCTTCTAACAATTATAAGCACACTTACACTACCACTTTCACCTCAACTAATCATATAGAAGTTTAGGATATTATAGTTCAAGAGCCTTCAGAGCCTTAAGTAAACATATAGTTTAACTTCTGATAAGGGCTGTAAGTCTTTATCCTACATCTATTGAATGCAAATCAATTGCTTTAATTAAGCTAAGACCTTACCTAGATTGGCAGGAATTAAACCTATAAAATTTTAGTTAACAGCTAAATACCCCATTTCTGGCTTCAATTACTTCTCCCGCCTATCAGAAAGGGGGCGGGAGAAGCCTTAGTAGAGTTATTTCTCTACACCTTCGAGTTTGCAATTCGGCATGATTATCACCTTAAAGCTTTGGACTTCAACCTCTGTACTTAGATTTACAGTGTAATGCTCACTCAGCCATTTTACCTATGTTTGTAAATCGTTGATTATTTTCAACTAACCTGTTTGTGCTTGAGCAGGAATAGCGGGAACAGCACTTAGCATCCTAATTCGAGCTGAATTAGGACAACCAGGTGCACTCCTAGGTGATGACCAAATTTATAATGTTATCCTTACAGCCCATGCATTTGTTATAATTTCCTTTATAGTAATACCAATAATAATCGGTGGTTTTGGCAACTGACTTGTACACTGATAACCGGAGCCCCTGATATAGCATCCCATGAAAGCTTCTGACTTCTTCCACCATCACGCCTACTCCTCCTAGCGTCATCAACAGTAGAAGCAGGGCAGGAGCAGGATGAACTGTACGTCCACCTTTAGCAGGAACTTAGCACACGCTGGAGCACCAGCAGACCTAACAATCTTCTCCTTACATTTAGCTGGTGTATCATCTATTCTAGGAGCTATTAATTTTATTACTATTATTATTAATATAAAACTATCAGCTATAACTCAATATCCAACACCATTATTTGTCTGATCTGTAGTAATTACAGCTGTCCTTCTACTTTTATCACTTCCAGTACTAGCTGCAGGAATTACAATATTATTAACAGACCGAAACCTAAATACAGCTTTCTTTGATCCTGCAGGAGGAGGAGATCCTATCCTCTATCAGCATCTATTCTGATTTTTTGGACAGCCAGGAAGTCCTTATTCTTCCAGAATTTGGAATTATTTCACATGTAGTTACCTATTATTCAGGGCAGAAAGAGCCATTTGGATACATAGGAATGGTGTGGGCCATAATATCTGCTGGCTTCCTAGGATTCACTGTATGAGCACATTATATATTTACAGTAGGCCTCGACGTGGACACACGGGCCTACTTTACATCAGCCACTGTAATTATTGCAATTCCCACTGGTGTAAAAGTATTTAGCTGACTTGCAACATTACACGGCAGAAATATTAAATGATCACCAGCAATACTATGAGCTTTAGGCTTTATCTTCCTATTTACAGTTGGAGGATTAACTGGAATTGTTCTATCAAATTCCTCACTTGATATTGTACTTCACGACACATACTATGTAGTAGCCCATTTCCACTATGTCTTATCTATGGGAGCAGTATTCGCCATTATAGCTGGATTCATTCACTGATTTCCACTATTTTCAGGATACACTCCAGATGACACATGAGCAAAAGCCCATTTCGCTATCATGTTTGTAGGAGTAAACAACATTTTCCCCTCAGCATTTCCTAGGCCTCTCAGGAATACCTCGGCATTACTCAGATTATCCGGATGCCTACACCACATGAAATACAGTCTCCTCTATAGGATCCTTTATTTCATTAACAGCTGTATTAGTAATAAGTTTTATAATCTGAGAAGCCTTTGCTTCCAAACGAGAAGTATTGTGAGTCTCTTACTCCTCAACGAACTTAGAATGACACCATGGGTGTCTACCACCTTATCATACATTTGAAGAGCCTTCCTATGTTAAAGTAAAATGAGAAAGGAAGGATTTGAACCCCCCTAAAACTGGTTTCAAGCCAATCTCATAACCTCTATGTCTTTCTCAATGAGATATTAGTAAAATAATTACATAACTTTGTCAAAGTTAAATTATAGACTTTAATCTATATATCTTATATGGCTTATCCATTTCAATTAGGTTTACAAATGCTACATCACCTATTATAGAAGAATTAATGAACTTTCATGACCACACATTGATAAATGTGTTTCTCATTAGCTCATTAGTACTTTATTTTATTTCACTTATACTAACAATAAAACTAACTCATACAAGTACAATGGACGCCCAAGAAGTAGAAACTATTTGAGCCATTTTACCAGCTGTAATTCTTATTTTAATTGCTCTTCCATCCTTGCGAATCTTATATATAATAGATGAAATTAACAATCCTAACAGTAAAAACTATAGGTCATCAATGATATTGAAGCTATGACTATACTGACTATGAAGACGTATGCTTTGATTCATACATAATTCCAACAAACGACCTAAAACCAGGAGAGCTTCGCCTCCTAGAAGTCGATAACCGAGTGGTTCTAACAGTAGACTTCCAATTCGCATATTAATATCATCCAAAGACGGACTTCACTCATGAGCTGTACCATCGCTAGGATTAAAAACTGACGCAATTCCAGGACGCCTAAACCAAGCCACAGTCACATCAAACCGTCCAGGATTATTTTATGGCCAATGATCTGAAATCTGCGGATCTAATCACAGTTTTACACCTATTGTGCTTGAAAAGTACCACTAAAATATTTCAAAAACTGATCAGCTTCAATAATTGAAATTCACTGTGAAGCTTAGAGCATCAACCTTTTAAGTTGGTTAGAGACCTTGAATCTCCATAGTGACATGCCACAGTTAGACACATCCACAGGATTCATTACTATTATTTCATCAGTAATTACATTATTTCTTTTATTCCAATTAAAAATTTCTTCACAAAGATTTCCGGCATCTCCATCACCTATACTTCTAACAACACTAAAAATAAAAAGTCCTTGAGAATCAAAATGAACGAAAGTCATTTGCCTCTTTCGTTCCCCACAGTAATAGGGCTGCCAATTGTAGGAATCATTATTATAGTCCCATCAATTCTATCTCCATTACCAGAACGATGAATCAGGAACTGCCTTCGCTCATTTCAACACTGACTGATTAAACTTATCATTAAACAAATAATGCTAATTCATACACCAAAAGGACGAACCTGAGCACTGATACTCGTCTCCTTGATTATATTTATTGGATCTACAAACCTCCTAGGACTACTTCCACATACATTTACACCTACCACTCAACTATCTATAAATAGTATAGCAATTCCACTGTGACCAGGAGCTGTTATTCTAGGATTCCGACATAAACTGGAAAATTCCCTAGCCCATTTTCTACCACAAGGTACTCCAATTTCACTAATTCCTATATTAATCATCATCGAAACAATTATGTATCCAATCTCTAGCATTAGCAATTTGACTAAGAGCTAATAAATATCAGCTCACCAACTGCTACCATTACATTCCTCATCTTCTGCTTACAATACTAGAATTTGCTGTAGCCCTAGTTTTTCTGCAGGACTTCCCGTGCCTCTGTAGGTTGCCTAACATCAGTGCTCCAAAATGTGTATGCTACAAGCAAGCAATACTTCCTATGTTCAACCTTTTATTTAAGAAAAATTAAAATACAGTGAACAGACTCATCAATGCTGTAACACTTTCCCAAACACCTATCCTACATGATAGACATGAAAGCACACACACACACACACACACACACACACACACACACACGTTTTTATTTTCCCCTGAAACTACTTATGGGCATAAATTATACAAGTACTGATTATGCCAAGTTTAGAGGTGACAGTCAAAAGCTGGACCATTGGTCTTCCAAAGGAAAAGACCAATGTAGAATCTAAGGTCAGCCGGCCAGGACTGAGGCATGGCAGGAAATACTCTGATCCTGCCCAGTGACTGCTGCTGGGAAACATGGATACCAGAGGTATCTGTGACAGTCTCATTTGCCATTTCAATACTTAGTCTTGATTTCCACCATCTTTCAACTCTTGAGATTCCTGCCTTTGACCAGCTAAGAAACTTTTCTTCATCTGTGTTGTCCCGATGTTCACTCTGAGCCACCTATGTGCCTATGTGCTGTTCTCTCTGCGTCTCCATTCATGAGGAGCTTTCATGCTCAGATACACCTCAGCATCTCATACACCAAGACTTCTGTTTAAACTTCAGTGGGCCTTTCAAGACTTTTCCTACCTCCGAGAGATTCCGGTGTTTAGGAGAATACATGTGTCTTTTCCAGGTCCTTACAGTTCTACTGTCTTAATAACTGCTAGTGTCTATGACCTATGAAAACACTCTGTCTTCTGTGGACATCTCTCCCTTGATTATCCCAGCTCACAGTCCTCATCATTTTCTGATCCAGTTTTACATATATTCTTACATTTTTGGGTGCTCGTCTTTTTCCTCCTATGGAAATGGAAGTCTGTTTGAGACCAGGATATGTAAATCTCTTTAAACTATCCAGGGTACCAACCACTGTACATATTTAATAGGGTAGATGCATGTGTGTGTGTGTGTGTGTGTGTGTGTGTGTATTCTTATGCTTATTGGGTGAACAAATGGTACTAAGATGTCTGAATATATTTTACCAATGAAAAATTTTATATTCAAATATTAATTTAATGTAGGCATTTTAGGATGGATGTGGACCCTTAGGAGTTTGTAGACATGACTAGAAAGTGAGTTTTGATTCTGTGTAACCTGTGCTGGGTAGTTATTGACCACTTTAATAAGTTATATGGGTAAGTACAGCCTAGGTAGGTGAGACTCCTGAAAATGGCTTAGTGGAGAAAAGCCACAAATTCTGTTCCTTTTGTTTTTAAACCTGATTTCAAAATAATCAATCTGCTAACAAACTAAAGGGGCACTTACTGAACTCTACAGTTTGTGTGCTTGGATCTGTATTAGCTTCTAGAGGAGTTATGAAAGAAAAAGAACTCGCCTCTGTCCTGGCCTTAAAGCCTCCTGTCAGGACCTTGCCAAGGCTTGCAAATGGAGTTGTGTGTCTGTTGTAGCTCTCACTGTGCTGATAGGTACAGTGGCCAGCACATCTGCCCACAGTGCTAAGTCCTGTGAGGAACAGGGTTAGGATTATCTATTATTCCCAGATAGACGCTCTTTACTTTTTAATGTCTTGAAACATTGAGGTTAGAATCACTTCAAAAGTTTAAGCAGATCTACAAATAAATTAGGGGACAAAAGATCTTTTCAAGCAAGTGCAGAACAAGTAAGAGAATCACTCTTGTGGTAAATGATGATAAAATGTTTTTTTTTTCTTTTTATTGGATATTTTCTTTATTTACATTTCAAATGTTCTCTCCTTTCCTGGTTTCCTCTCCCCATCCCCCGGAAAGCCCCTATCCCATTCTCCTTCCCCCTGCTTCTATGAGGGCATTCTTCCACCCACGCACCCATCCACTCCCGCCTCCCCACTCTCGATTCCCTACACTGGGGCATCTATTGAGCCTTTATAGGATCAAGGACCTAACCTCCCATTGATGCCTGAAAAGGCCATCCTCTGCTACATATGCAGCTGGAGCCGTGGGTACTCTTTGGTGGTGGTTTAGTCCCTGGGAGCTCTGTGGGGTCCAGTTGGTTGATATTGTTTTTTTCTATGGGGTTGTAAACCCCTACAGCTCCTTCAGTCCTTTCTCTAACTCTTCGACTGGGAACCCCATGCTCAGTCCACTGTTTGGGTGCGAGCATCTGCCTCTGTATTTGTCAGGCTCTGGCAGAGCCTCTCAGGAGACAGCTATATCAGGCTCCTTTCAGCAAGCATTTCTTGGCATCCACAATAGTGGTAGGCTTTGGTGATTGTATATGGGATGAATCCCCAGGTGGGTCAGTCTCTGGAGGGCCTTTCCTTCAGTCTCTGCTCCACACTTTGTCTCCATGTTTGCTCCAATGAGTATTTTGTTCCCCTTTTAAGAAGGACTGAAGCACCCACACTTTGGTCTTCCTTTTGTATATGGGATGAATCCCCAGGTGGGTCAGTCTCTGGAGGGCCTTTCCTTCAGTCTCTGCTCCACACTTTGTCTCCATGTTTGCTCCAATGAGTATTTTGTTCCCCTTTTAAGAAGGACTGAAGCACCCACACTTTGGTCTTCCTTCTTCTTGAGTTTCTGCGAATTGTATCTTTAGTATTTGGAGCTTTTGGGCTAATATACACTTATCAGTGAGTGTATACCATGTCTGTTCTTTTGTGATTGGGTTACCTCACACAGGATGATATTTTCTAGTTCCATCCATTTGCCTAAGAATTTCATGAATTCACTGTTTTTAATAGCTGAGTAGTATTCCATTGTGTAAATGTACCACATTTTCTGTATTCATTCCTCTGTTGAAGGACATCTGGGTACTATCCAGCATCTGGCTATTATAAATAAGGCTGCTATGAACATAGTGGAGCATGTGTTCTTGTTATATGTTGGAGCATCTTTTGGGTATATGGCCAGGAGAGGTATAGCTGGGTCCTCACGTAATACTATGTCCAATTTTCTGAGAAACCGCCAGACTGATTTCCAGAGTGGTTGTACCCGTTTGCAATCCCACCAGCAATGGAGGAGTGTTCCTCTTTCTCCACATCCTCACCAGCATCTGCTGTCACCTGAGTTTTTGATCTTAGCCATTCTGGCTGATTTGAGGTGGAATCTCAGATTTGTTTTGATTTGCATTTCCCTGATGACTAAGGATGTTGAACATTTCTTTAGGTGCTTCTCAGCCATTTGGTATTCTTCAGTTCAGAATTCTTTGTTTAGCTCTGTACCCCATTTTTAAAAATAGGGTTATTTGATTCTCTGGAGTCTAACTTCTTGAGTTCTTTGTATATGTTAGATATTAGCCCTCTATCAGATGTAGGATTGGTAAAGTTCTTTTCCCAATCTGTTGGTTGCCGTTTTGTCCTATTGACAGTGTCCTTTGTTTTACAGAAGCTTTGCAACCTTATGAGGTCCCATTTGTTGATTCTTGATCTTAGAGCATAATGGCTACTCCATTTTGTTTCTTGGGACCATTTGCTTAGAAAATTGTTTTCCAACCTTTTACTCTGAGGTAGTGTCTGTCTTTGCCACTGAGGTGTGTTTCCTGTATGCAGCAAAATGCTGGGTTCTGTTTACATATCCAGTCTGTTAATCTATGGCTTTTTATTGGGGAATTGAGTCCACTAATGTTAAGAGATATTAAATAAAAGTGATCGTTACTTTCTGTTATTTTTGTTGTTAGAGGTGGAATTTTGTTTGTGTGGCTATCTTCTTTTGGGTTTGTTGAAAGATTACTTTCTTGCTTTTTCTAGGGTGTGGTTTCTCTCCTTGTGTTGGTGTTTTCCACCTATTATCCTTTGTAGGGCTGGATTTGTGGGAAGATGTTATGTAAATTTGGTTTTGTCATGGAATATCTTATTTTCTCCATCTATGGTAATTGAGAGTTTGGCTGTGTATAGTAGCCTGGGCTGACAGTTGTGTTCTCTTAGGGTCTGTATGACATCTTCCCAGAATCTTCTAGCTTTTATAGTCTCTGGTGAGAAGTCTGGTGTAATTCTGATAGGTCTGCTTTTATATGTAACTTGACCTTTTCCCCTTACTGCTTTTAATATTCTTTCTTTGTTTAGTGCATTTGGTGTTCTGATTATTATGTGAAGGGAGGAATTTATTTTCTGGTCCAGTCTATTTGGAGTTCTGTAGGCTTCTTGTATGTTCATGGGCATCTCTTTCTTTAGGTTAGGGAAGTTTTCTTCTATAATTTTGTTGAAGATATTTACTGGTCCTTTAATTGGGAATCTTCACTTTCTTCTATACATATCCTTAGGTTTGGTCTCATTGTGTCCTGGATTTCCTGGATGTTTTGGGTTAGGAGCTTTTTGTATTTTGCATTTTCTTTGACTGTTGTGTCAATGTTTTCTATGGTATCTTCTGCATCTGAGATTCTCTCTTCTATCTCCGTATTCTGTTGGTGATGCTTGCACCTCTGACTCTTGATCTCTTTGCTAGATTTTCTAACTCCAGGGTTGTCTCCCTTTGTGATTTCTTTATTGTTTCTATTTCCATTTTTAGATCCTAGATGATTTTTTTCATTTATTTTGCCTGTTGGATTGTGTTTTCCTGTAATTCTTTAAGGGATTTTTGTGTTTCCTCTTCATGGCTTCTACCTGTTTACCTGTATTCTCCGGTATTTCTTTAAGGGAGTTATTTATGTCCTTCTTAAAGTCCTCTATCATCATCCTGAGAAGTGATTTTAGATCTGAATCTTGCTTTTTGGGTGTGATGATGTATTTAGGACTTGCTATGTTTGGAGAATTGGGTTCTGATGATGCCAGGTAACCTTGGTTTCTGTTGCTTATGTTCTTGTGCTTGCCTCCTGCCATCTGGTTATCTCTAGTGCTACCTGCCCTCTCTTTATCTGACTGGAGCCTGTCTTTCCTGTGATCCTGGTTATGTCAGAACTCCTCAGAGACCAGGTGTCTCTGAGATCCTGAGATCCTGGGTGTGTCAGAACTCCTAGGAGTTAAGCTGCCTCTGGGACCCTGAGATCCTGGTGTGACCAAGCTCCTTGGATCCTTTGCTCCTGTGATCCTGGGCGTGTTAGAGTGCCCAGGAGTGGAGCTTTCTTTGGGTGTTGTGAGACTGGCTAAGGAATTCATGCCGAGGGTCTGTCCAGGGCACTGGCCCAGACCAGAAGGAACCCTTGCCACTAGTTGGGTGCGGTTCCTGGGTCCCTGCATCCTTCTGGTCTCAGTTACTTCCAGTGTTGGGACAAATTTTGTGTCTTCCTCATCTCTGATCTTATGATAAAATGTCAGATGGCAAAGAGCAAAGATTTTCTGACTACTCAATTACATTAAGTTCTGTTTCTTTCATTAATAAGAGAAATGGTGTGGTTTTAAACAAAACTCTAGAAAGGATTATCAAACAGGTTGTTTCTTATACCTCAGAAATGATGTTATGATCAACAGTCCAAGCATAGCACACTGATAATAAACTGAAGCATGTGGGGCCAATTCCTTTCTAGCAGCTTCCTAATGATTAGGGAAGAAGCAGACACAGAATACCAGCACTTCAATGCTATAGGGCCCCAGTCCTTTGAATGGCTGACGGCACATCACATACAGGGTCTCATGCAGAGTTTCCATGAAAGTGTGACACCTCTGGACCTCTCAGATCCTTTGCTACTACCCCACAGGCAACTATGGTCAGGCATATAAGCAACTACCATCTGGTATAATGCTCAAGCACATAGACTGGCTTGGCAATCATAAATTGAAGCTTTATGGGGAAGTATTCTTTATGATCAAGGAGATTGTAAACAATAGAATCTAAAAATCAATGGGCTGGGGGGCTGGAGAGATGGTTCAGTGGTAAAGAGCACTGACTGTTCTTTCAGAGGTCCTGTGTTCAAATCCAAGCAACCACATGGTGGCTCACAACCATCTGTAATGGAATCTGATGCCCTCTTCTGGTGTGTCTGAAGACAGCAGCAATACACACACACACACACACACACACACACACACACACACACACACACACACACACACATAATGATAACATCTTAAAAAAAATCAATGGGTTGTTGCCAGGTTCCCTTGAGCATATCCGCACAGGCAGAACACTCTCCAGGCTGAACAGAATCCCAGATTAGGAGACATGGAGTGGGCCTGACAGCAAATTGAGCCTGTTTTCTGTTGTGATAGTAAGAGATTTGAGATTGAACAATTTATAAAGAAAGCGAGTTAGCCTTGCTTTGGTTCTGGGAGCCAGGAGATTGTGAGGGTGTGGCTGGTGATAGCCTTCTTGCTGATGGGCACTCTACAAAGTCTAAAGGTGTTCCATGGTAAGGTAGAACATCCAAGATCATGAGACTTTCTCCAACTTAACCATCCCCAAAGGCTAATATACTACAGCTGGACTGGGCCTCTGCCCTCAAAAAACCTCACCCTGGCAATTACATTTCTGCATGGATTTTGGTGCGGATATTCAAACCTTGTAAGTGAAGTGGGTGGGCACAGAAGAGTGCCACACGTGGATTGCTGAGCATTTTTCCAGTGAGAAGAGGCACAAAAGGACAGCTCATGAAAACTATGGGCTGGGTGTGGAAAACATAAGGCTGGATGAACAGTTACTACAGGGAAGGACATCAGCTGAACAGGAGGCTTATGAAGACAATACCGCCAAGTAACCCCTGCCTAGCATGAGAACCACAACATGAAGCTCCCTTAGGATCACTCTTCTTTGTCACAACAACTGAAAAGGCAGCTGCCATTGCTGCTGCTATCCATTAATTTTTCCTGTTCCTCGACTTTTAATAATCTCATGGACTACATAAATCAAACTACAAATAACTAAAAACAATAATCTTCTAAGTTGGAAAAAATTATGTTACCTAAGTTTTATGGGCTATCAATAACAATGAAATTATGTACACACATTCTTCTCTCCCTGTTGGAGTGGCTAACAGGGTTTTGATGAGCAATGTTGCAACTGCTTAGTTTACTACTTGGGAGAGTAACCTACTGAATCCCGTTCTAGGACTTTATCCTCTACATATTTTGTACAACCAACCCCAAGTTAACCAGTGAAACATTACTTGTGAGAAAAAAATCAGAAATAATTACCTGTCAGGAGTAATTACTACCAATCAGTGATTATTACCAATTATCAATCAGGGAGACTGCTGGGGTGACAAAGCACAAGGTCAACAAAGTCCTATGCAGACATGACACAGAGCCACATGTGTGGGACAGCCTTCTCAGTAAGAAAATACGGAGAACAGAATGGGCCAAGAAGTGTTAATAGTCCTATATGGTCCATGGGCTGTTTAACATCAGTACACACTTTATTTTTTAAAATCTATCTTTAAAATGTAATATTCTGGTTTTTAAATAACTAAAACAGGAAATGTTCATGGAGGAAAGGAAGTAAGAAAAAGAATGGAAATGAAAACATCTTGTAATAAACACATGTGTGGCTTTCCTCGGAGTTCTGCTGCTTTCTACATAGCACAGGGTGAGAGGTAAAGGCAAATTCATGGGCAGGTATGTGGAAAACAATGTACACACACAGATCTATAGTTTGGTAAATACCAAAATGAAATGACAAATCTGTATTTAACTCTTAAATCTTCCCTAGAACAGAAGCTAAACACATGTGTCCCATTTACCTCAGAAAATAGCACTGGGGTGATTTGTGAAGCCAGCACTATCACCTGTAGGACCTCTTGGCTCAGATGGTGAGGGTGTAACAAGAAACCAGGAGGCCAGGAGGTCCAATTGCTGGCCTGCTACTTATTAGCGATAGGCTAGAACTGCAGTCATTCCTATTTGTAAGATCCAGCTTCCTGTGATGTCAGATTTTGAAACAGAAAGCTGTATGAACAGCTCGCCCCCTTGCAGAGATCTACTTTGACAGCAGGGTGTTACTTTTAGCCTGTTTTGTAGAAGGTATTGGCCTGATCCAGTTGTTCTGACTTTCATAATTTGTTACAGGAAGTAATTAATTTTACTAAGATATTTTAAGTAATGTTGTATAAGCCTGCCAGCAATAATACTTCATATGAAAAATATCTCTCTAATCTCCAAGTACTGAGAACATGAAAAATAGAAATGTTACTTTCTTAGTTTTTCTATTAATCAGTGTTTTCCTTTGGAAATTCATTCTAAAAAATTTAGAGGTGCAAAAAAATTTCAGTTTGGATCACCACCAGCACACTTCTATGGGTAAGACTCCTGCGTCTAAGAACCCCAGCCTCTCCTGACTCTCATGCATACATCCTGAGCTCTAACTTGAACTTCAGACCTGTGAAGCTAATAGCTGGGCACTCAGAACAAGTCCCAGCAGGTGCCCAGTGAGTTCCCCAGAGGAAATCCCATCTTATCACCGAGATCAGAAACCAGAGTCCTCATAAATGTCTTGAGTCAGGTGCCAGTAGACAGGACTGCTATTGAGAGCAGGGTGTCAGCCAGGCATGGTACTGCTTGTTCACGGGAGATTTGGCAATGTCTGAGGGTATTTCTCTTTGTCTTAAGGAGGCAAAAAGAAATTAATATTGGCATGTTGCAGGGAGGAACCAAGGAAGTTGCTATGCATGCTACATCACAAGGGACACTGTCCCCTAGCACATGGCTATCAGCACGTAGCTCAAAAGTCTTTGGTGCCAAGTTGAGAAAGGCCTATTTTATAACATCCTGGTTGTGAACTCTGCCCTCGAAGAGCCTCCTTTCGCCTATTTCTGCATGCTCAGCATCAGGATGGCTGCATGCTATGCATTTGTGAAAATAAAGATAAGAAAGAATTTGAACACTACTGCTGTTTTGAGTCGCAAAGCCTTGCTGCTTCTCAGGCCTCGGCGTGGCTCCAGCTCCTACACACTTTCCCTGCCTTCACGTTCCTGGGCTGCACCTCACTCAGGTATACAGAGTGAAAGTCTGGAGAGTGGTAGGGTTCAGGTATGTCTGCTTTATAAGTTAGCCTTTAAAAGGTATTTTAAAAAGCAAACAACCCAAGAAATCTGGGTAGGTCTCTGCTAACGTACGGAGACTATAATAAAGATGTGTCCAATGGTAGGATAGCTCTTCTACCAAAGCCCTGGGTCCACCACTCACCATCATTTCCTCCTGACTGTTTCTGCTTACTTCCTATGAGACAAAGCCCATATAATATCTGCATATGACCAGTTTATAACCAATACTGCTTCTTCCTGTCCCCTCAGACTTGCTTGAGCTAGACTCTAAAGGGCTGCCACCATATCAATTGACCCAGCTCCAAATCCGAGATTGGACTAATCCAGGCACTGGGGTTGATAAGTAGTCCTAGAGATGAACTCAAATTGCCCAGTCTCCAGGCATGAGCAACACTAACACTGCACACAACAGGTCAAGCAAATGTCACACTCTGTGTAGCAGGGGGGGTTATGCTTTTCTTTTACATGTACAATACTGTTTCCTATCCTATTTCTTAAGTGAAAATTAAAGAAGTTTTCATCTTAAGTTTACAGCCATTAACACAAGGGTCTGTTCCAAGTCTTGATCTGGGCCCAGAGGCCTTTCTTCTGGGCCTTTCTCTCAAGATTTGAGAAATTTGAAGCTGTTTCGACTTAATTCTAGTGAAGGACTTTCTCTTTATAAAACGAGTTCTTTTGGTGTTATCTTACTGTCTTTGTTCTTCTATCACCCAGGGACATTCATAAAACAGCTGTGTCCTGTGACTAGCAAGCATGGCACTTACTAGCTATTGTGTGTGGAACACTGAAGACATCGATGTAAACAGTTACCTGAATGTCCCTATGTCGCCTGCTCACAGAACTTCCCTGTGCAAGAGTGTCCTTTGCAGAGCTTAGCCCGATTATGTTGGCAGGAATAACCATCAATGCCAGCTCTCAGGGCTCAGAGGAGCTGAGAGGAAACAGCCTGAATAGATGACAATGGCTTGGGCGTCATGCATCTTATAGGAGACTTTACTTTCTCAAACTACAAACTGCAACATAGTATAAAAAGCCAGAAACACACACCATCCTTCTAAGATAGACTAATTCAAGTCCTCTCTCAGCCAAGTGGCTAATGTCCTCTTATTATACAGGCATATTTGGTTTATAAAAATAAAGCTGATATTCCTTTAACACATGACATCAAGTCCTGAAGCGCTGGTCTTTTTTCGGGGTAGGTATATTACAAACACAGTTACCATGTGTGCAGTTTTAGAAGCATAAAGACAGCAGTACCTCTTTTCTGAGACAGATTCTCACTACAGATGGCTCAGGTTGGCATCAAACTCATGATCCTCCTGACTCTTCTCTCCAAGTGCTGAGATGAGAGATACATACCATGGATATACCTTGTTCTACTTTTGATCATCACATCTACTTAAACATTTCACACCTTAAACGACAGCATGACATTTTCTAGGGTTTGTCAAAAAACCAAAAAAACCAAACAAGCATAAACCAAAGCCAAACAATATCCTGTCCCAAATCCTAAAGAGGAACACAGATCAAAACCAAGTACTATTGACTCATGGAACGAAAGCAGTGCCCTGGCCCGACATGATGCTGAGAATGCAAGGCAGTTCTAACATTAATCAGATACAAAGATAGCTTGTAAAATAGAAATGGTTTTCCTTTTAGCTTAGGGCTGAAAAATAATTCAGGAAGCGGTACTTAGCTTCAACAAACATTTAATGCCTCAGTGTCTAAAAATCAGAAACATATTTGAGAAAAACTGTCATTCCTCCACATCACCCCTCTTTCTCCTTTTGGACAGTTTCTCTATGTAGACCAGGCTGTCCCTGGACTTGCTACGCAGACCACCCTATCCTGGGTCTTTCTCCATAGCCCAGGACTGGATATGTAGACCTGGCTGGAAGACCAGCAAGTCCTCTTAACCACTGACGGACCCCTCTCTTCGACATCCTTCTTCTCATGCTTCTGAACAAAGGGCTCTTGGCAAAACTGAAGGCAGGCACTCAAACGCTCTTTTAAACAGCCTTTCTCCCCTGAATCAGCTCTCGCCTTGCCACCTCCAAACAGTCTGGTGTACGCAGCCGAACCAGAATGTAGAACTTAAGCGTGGTCCTTCTCTCAGGATTTAATGAGTTTACACTGGGAATGGAAACCCTTGCAATGGGGCTGTGTTCCATTTCCTGTGTGCCACTGACCCCCAAAGGGCCTTGGTTTTTTAATTTACAAAGTGGGAAATGATTCTCTTTATGTAAGGTTTGTATGGGTTAAATGGATCCAGCACAGGTCTGATCTACCAGACACTGCTTGTTCTGGCAGGAATCCTGTTCTTAGGGAGTTTTGGTGAGAACTGCAGGAAGGAAAATACAACAGACACAGAAGTACAGAGTGCATGAGCAAGACACGACAGAGCCAAAGCCAGCCCGAAGGTCACCGTGGCAAAGTTTCAGAACCTAGGGACACTTAAATTTGTCACATAGGAAAGCCTCTTTGAGGTGGCATTTGAATAGAAATGAAGGGGGAAATGCTGTGAGCCAAATAGAATTGTGAGAGAATTCCAAAGCACAAACAGAGCTGAGGACAGCGACTTGGAACTGGAGAGTCTCCTGTTCATTCAACAAGCCAGAAGTCACTGAAGGGTTTTAGCAAAGCCTAAAGACCTCCACCATTAGGTGCTGCTACCTAGGGGCAAACTTTGCAGAGGCAGAGACCAGATAAGAGGCAGCCACAGAAATGCAGGGGTGGAGAACAGTGGATGGCCTTTGAGCTACATTGTCACTAGGGACAGGCAATGGAAAGGCTAAGGTTCATTACTAGCTTTGAGGACTAAGCCAGGATTTAGTCAGAACAGTCTGCCTGAGAGACCCAGGATAGCTTGAGCTTTTAGTCCGAGCCAGTAGGGAAGCAGTGTGGCCATTTCTGAGAAAAGAAAGACTGGGAGGTTTTGTCTGCTGGAATGGGGTGAAGGTATCAGATCAATAGTATTTCTTTAGATGTATTAATTTGTGATAACTACTGACATTCATGTAGACATGCAAAGGAGACAGTTCAATACATAGAAGAGTCAGGATCCTGGCCAAACTTGAAAGAACACATGCTTCTTCATAATAATCCTGTGTTCTTAATGCAAGGCTGGAGTTCAGAAGTGGGCAGCTGGCTTTACACAGTTCTTTGTGAAAATTACAAGGGACACATGCACTCTTTTCTTTTTTTTTTAATTAATTTTTTTTGATACTTTGTTTACAATTCCAATGTTTCCCCTTTTCTAGGTCTCCTCTTTGGAAACCCCCTATCCCCTCCCCATCCCCGCCTCTATGAGGGAATTCCACCTCCTACCCACCCGCCCACCCATTCCCGTATTCCCACCTTGACATTCCCCTTTACTGGGGCCTCTAACACCCTCAGGCCCAAGGGCCTCTCCTCTCCCTGATGGCCAACGAGGCCATCCTCTGCCACATATGTGGTCTGACCCATGGATCCCTCAATGTGTATTCTTTGGTTGGTGGTCCAAACTCCAGGACGATGGGGGGGGTTCAGGCCCATTGACTCTGTTGCTCCCTCCATGGGGCTGCAAACTCCCTCAGCTCCTTCAGTCCTTTCTCCAACTCCTCCATCTGGGACCTCACTCTCAGTCCAGCGGTTACTGTAAAGTGAAACTTGGGCATTCTGAACTTTTGGGCTAATATCCATTCATCAGTGAGTACATACCATGTTCCTTCTTTTGTGACTGAGTTACCTCGCTCAGGATGATATTTTCAAGTTCCATCCATTTGCCTGCAAATTTCATTAAATCATTGTTTTTAATAGCTGAGTAGTACTCCATTGTGTAGATGTGCCACATTTTCTGTATCCATTCCTCTGATGAGGGACATCTGGGTTGTTTCCAGCTTCTGGCTATTATAAATATGGCTGCTATGAACATAGTGGAGCATGTGTCTTTATTACAT
>CM052708.1:99197867-99227867 GCA_028551405.1 Uromys caudimaculatus
GGTCTTCTTCGATTTCTTTCTTCAGCGACTTGAAGTTCTTGTCATACAGATCTTTCACTTGCTTGGTTAGAGTCACACCAAGATACTTTATATTGTTTGTGCCTATTGTGAAGGGTGTCATTTCCCTAATTTCTTTCTCAGCCTGTTTACCCTTCATGTATAGGAAGGCTACTGATTTGTTTGAGTTAATTTTATATCCGGCCACTTTGCTGAAGTTGTTTATCAGCTGCAGCAGTTCTCTGGTGGAGGTTTTCGGGTCACTTAAGTATACGATCATATCATCTGCAAATAGTGATACTTTGATTTCTTCCTTACCAATTTGTATCCCTTTGACCTCCTTTTGTTGTCTAATTGCTCTAGGTAGGACTTTAATTACTATATTGAATAGATAGGGAGAGAGAGGGCAGCCTTGTTTAGTCCCTGATTTTAGTGGGATTGCTTCAAGTTTCTCTCCATCTAATTTGATGTTGGCTACTGGTTTGCTGTATATTGCTTTTACTATGTTTAGGTATGGGCCTTGAATTCCTGATCTTTCCAACACTTTTATCATGAAGGGATGTTGAATTTTGTCAAAACATGCACTCTTTGTGCTGCAGTGGTAAGGGCACTAATGGCAGGTGCATGACAATCACCTAGGCAGGGTGTGGTGACAGGGCTTCTTTCACCTTCCTTTTTCACAGGGAGCCTTTACCCTGTCCTTTAAGGTAAAAACTAACAAGGACGTGTGTGTGTGTGTGTGTGTGTGTGTGTGTGTGTGTGTGTGTGTGTGTGTGTGTGTATAATTTCTCTTGTTGGCGTAGCATAGTTAACAGCTTGTGTTTGCACATCATATTCCATTATAAGCATCGAGGTTAGACTTGAAAAGGAAATCACTGCCATTGCTTCCTCCCTTCAAAATAAGTTACACTTCAAGTTAATTCAGAAGTTAAAGATGTACTTCGTACCTTTTGTAATAAGAATGATCTTTAAAAGCTTCTTAATATGATGCTTTGAGACTTGATCGCACCTAACATTTAGAGAGAGCGCGTGAGAGTGTATGTCCACGGCACATGAGTGGAGGTCAAAGGGCGATGTGCAGGGTTGGTTCTCCTGTTCTCCTGTGGGTCCCAGGGGCTGAACGCATCTCGTCACACCTGATGGTAAGCACTTTTATTCACAGAGTTAGCTTACTAATATTTTTCCTAATTTTGTATACACAAATACTTCTGTGTATATATGTAATTTTAATATTATTTTTAAAAGCACCTTAGGTGTACACTCTACCATCCCTTTCAGAGAATATCTAGTGATAAATACTGTTACCTAAAAAGGTATTTTCTAGTAATAGGTGTGAATATTGACACAGCATGGTTGTCATGTACACAGGATGCTTGAAGAAGTGAAAAAGAACAAACACACTTAACTGTCTGTGTACCTGAAAGCTCACTCCCCAGGGAAAGCAGAGAAAGCTGTGTTTCTGTTCTACAGACAAACACCTGACCTGTTACCTAACCTCATCCGTTAATTAACATGTATGTCATTAAACTGTTTGGAACACAAAACATCAGAAGGAATGCCATCACATTTTCAGACTGCTCTGTTTTATGTTTTTGTTTCCTTTTAAAAGAAAAAGTATATGTACAGGAATATAACATAGTCCGTTACTACATTTTCTGCTGGTTTTATGTGAAGTGGGATATTTTAGAGAAAGTACTTTCATATTCTTTCCCTCCATGGACAACTAGAGAGCAGGACATGAAAATTCAAACCATTCCACTCCTTGCTGGTGTCGAGTGAGTGCAGGTTAGAACACGGGGAAGGGGGATATGCTATTTTTCATATCTCAGACTGTTAGAGATGAAAGAGTAGCAGAGTTCTGTCCCACAGTCATGCGATGACAGCCATGATGTGAACTTACAGTTCTACTGCAGGGTAAATTTGTTAACCTTTATTAAAAACTCTATAACTATGCAACCGCCCCAGAAATTTCATGTCATTAAATTTAGAATACAAGAATACAAAGTCCAGGACAGCCAGGGCTACACAGAGAAACCCTGTCTTGAAAAACCAAAAAAAAAAAAAAAAAAAAAAAAAAAAAAAAAAAAAAATAAATAAATAAATAAATAAATAAATAAATAAATAAAAATAAAAAAAAAGAAGACAAAGTATGTTCATTACTAGGGTGACACCACATCAACAATTATAAAAGTGGTGACGGGTGCCTAAGTATTCAAGCCCAGGAGGGCGGCTCTATTTTGGTGCATTTGTCCAATGGAGCACTGTGTGTACTCTAGGACTGTAACATAGTGACATGTTCATTGGAAGTGTGTAGCAATAACCATGAAGCCATGGAATGTGAGGGACAACTCTGATCAAAGCTTGCACATATGTGTCAGCATGATGCATATCAATCTGGACATACATGAAGAAAGAATGAAAAACTCCAGATAGATACACTAAAACTGTGTGAATAGTCTGTTTGGAGATTAAATTACGTTTTGCTTGTTACAATTGTACTTTATTCTGTAACAAATATGTAGAATGCTAACTTAAAATTTGAAAACAAATGTACAGATTTTTAGAACAGAAACACTTGCAATGTGACTAAGAAAATAAATTCCCACAAAATACAAAGCTATTTCTACTTCATAAATAAATATCTGAATCCTAACACTGAAAAACTACAGGTGACACTGAAAACCATTAGACATATCCGTTGACTCCACTTCCCTTTTAGGTCGTGAGGTATTCTTCCTAGACAGAGGCTCAACTTAACAGACATCATCACACAGAGAATGCTGAGTGTGCACATGACCGACTTGCTCTTCAAGTGGATGCAGTACCTCCAGGCTCTGAGTTCCTATGCAAGACAAGGTGCTGCAAACCCCTCTCTGACCTTCACACTGCAGTTAGCTCTTACTGCAGGATTGAAACAGAACTTGCAACAACTACAAAAAAAATGTATCTTGTTTGACTAATCTTGCTGGCATGGATAGCTAAATAGATAATGAATTATATTTATGTACCTCTGTTCTCGACAATAATTTTCCTACGTGTTCAAGATTATTTTTTAGATTGCAAGGAAAAAATGATGCATCAAGCAGAAAAAGAGCCCAAGGTGATACCGCAGGAAACAGGCAGGACACAGATGACATGGAAGGTGGCTACATGGGAAGCAGAGGTTGGAGAAGTATGGACATGCTTTAAAAGCCCCATCTCTACTAACTGCTTTCTCCTTTGAAAGGTGTCTATCTGCCCAGAAGCCCAGCTCTAAAACTGGTAACTTACAAAGTAACATTTTTGCTTTTTCAAATTTCCTGTATGATTCTGGAAAATGAACATTTAAATTGTGATTCCACCTGCCAAAGCTGAATTTTCCCTTATCGGCTGTCCAGTCCAAATCAGGCAGAGTGTGTGTGTGTGTGTGTGTGTGTGTGTGTGTGTGTGTGTGTGTGTGTGTGTGTGTGTGTATTGTTATAATTCAGCTTTCTTTGGACACTTTGGACAAAGAGAAGCCAGTGTTGTGGAAATGGACCAGTCAAAAGTTAACTGCTTAAAAGTGAGTGAGGTTAGGTTTTTCTCACAAAGAACAGACACCTATATCCCTGCAGCTCATAGCTTCATTTTCTACTTCTGTCCCATTCGGCCATCCAGGTTAGCATCCACACTGAGGTCCTGGCACATCTGAAGACAGCACATTCCTTTCATGCTCTGTTCTCGCTAATGAACCCTCCAGGGCAGCACAGAGAATATGGTCTGAAAACTGCTGTTGTACTTTCCTTGCTAAGTCGAATCTAAGTTCCCACATCTATGGAGAGCACTCCAGGAGGGCTAGGACACGCCCCCTCAACAGAGAATCAAGTGAGCTAATGAAGAGCTTGTGACCAGCCACCTCCACCATTCCAAAGGTCATCAGACATTCCTACAGTGACAAGCTCAATTGTAACACTCTCAAAAATGTCTCATTAAAGAACCCCAGCTTTGTAGCTCATGAATTCTATTTATATAAATATAAAGGAGGTCTCACCTTTCTATCTTTATTGATCAGGACTACCCCCACCCCATTCTTATACTTAGACATGGCAAACTCCATCTCTATAGTTTTATTTTTATCTTATGCATATGGGTATTTTGCCTGGATGCATGTCTGTGGAGCACATGGAGCATGGAGCATCTCCCAGGGAGCACAGAAGAGCATGCTGGATGCCCAGGAGCTGGAGTTGTAGACAATTGTTAGCTCCACGTGGGTACTGGAGAGTGAGCTGGGGCCTTCTGGAAGAGCAGGTTCTTAGCCACTGAGCCATCTCTCCAGGCTCCCCTATCTTGCAGTTATCACATGTCATTCCACTGTCTCAACGCCTCTTCAAATGAAATTCTTTTACCCAGTGTAGTACTTCTCACTTTCAGCTTTAGCAGACCTAAAACCCACTGTCATCCAGGTTGTGGGTGCACATCTGAGATGCCTACTCCACTAAATAGGTCACCCCAAGCTCGTGAGATACAGACACTTGGCTACATCTTCTCTCTTTTTCACTCTTCACCCTAACTTGCAGGGGCTGCCAGAGAAAGGTCCACATGCCCCTGCAGGTGGCTTACAAGCCATTCCAAAGTAAAGTGGAAGGATAAATGGCTCCTGTCGTTCTGGTTCCTCTATGGTTTGGTTCTGGAAACCTTAGTCTAGGTGGCCTCTGGGCCAGCAGTCCGGTAGGCTTGCATACGTGCATTGTATAATGTGGTAAGGAACAAAGGTTTGGGGCTGACTTCCTCAGCTCAGATCTGGACACCCTGACTGACAGTCCCCTGCACAGTGCAGACAAGTTGCTGGAGTTGTTACAGTTTTGGCATCAAAATGCTCTCTGGGCATCAGTGAAAACGAAGGAAGAGAGCCAAGCAAAAACAGTGATGTGGGAGGAGCATGGGAAACGTGAAGGCCAGGCCAATCTACAACCCAGCCATGCTTGTGTCAGATGCGCAGAGACTCTCCTGGTAACTAATAGGCACAGCCAGTGAGCCCAGGGTCTTTCCTCTGCCAGAATGCAGTGTTTAAGTTCTAATAGCTTAAGGCAGCAGAGAATACACACACACACACACACACACACACACACACACACACACACACACACACACACATGTTTAGTATGTACATATCACAACACAGATTATTAAAAATGGATGAATACATCATACTGACCTTAGGGGGTTTAAATGGATAGTCTGGTGAAAAGGTAATGTCAAGAAAGAACACCCCTCCTTCATAGACAGATCCTGGGGGTCCCAATATAGTTGACCTCCATTCATAAATGTTGTCTCCTTTGGGTCCAGCACTGAAATAAGACACACAAATGAGATGTGCTTAGAAATTACATAAAGTTTGGAATTAAAAATATATATTTATGGGATTAATAAATTGAGCCATTTCATAAAACATAATAAAGTTAACACATTAATTCTATCTATCTATCTATCTATCTATCTATCTATCTATCTATCTATCTATCATATTGTTCCTGTCAACATCATTATTCTATAAACAGAACATGCTGGTATTATGTAATCCAGCAGAGCCGAAGTTCCTGTTGCACTGCTCACAACCCAAATACTATGGAACAAGTTTCCAAGGACACTAGCTTTGTATAAATATGAAATTATATGTGAAGACCTGATCAGGGTGATAGCCCTGGGGGCATTGACACAGAATTTCCAAGTGAGAAAGGCCAAGGCAGAACATCAGGCCTGAACCTTCCGCTAAGCACTGAGAGCACAGACTGTTTCCTGACAATCACAGGAAACAGCCTCTATTCAGGAGACCTAGCCAGTCAGAACTTCTTCCTCCTACCCCATCTCCTAGATAAGACATGTTATTTCATGATTGTATTTTATAACTTCTTCTTTGTTCCTCCCTAGAATAAAAATTCCTTGAGGAATAGATTTTAGCTGCTAACTACACATTTGTTGGACAATGACAGGCTAATGGCTGCACAGTCATATGACTGTGAGTGGCCAACAAATTCACTAAGGAGAAGAAAGCCCAGTGTGAGTGTGAATGGTGTTACTTCTTTCCAGTGAGCGTCAGTGCCGCAGTATGAGTGGAATTTAGCTTTTGATGCCGGGGCCCAGCTCAGTGGCACAAGGTTTGCTCAGTGTTCTTAATCTTCAGAGCCACTGTTTCCCCTGTCCATGATAACCAGAAAGGTTTCCCAGGGTTGTTTTGTTTTTGTTTTATCAGGTTATTATCTACAACGAAATCCTCATCAAGTAATGGAGTGGACAACATTACGAATGCTTGGGAAGAGTTTATTCCAAATGTCACTACAACAAAACTGATCACAACCAAGATAAGATTACCCAGTGATAGAAACTTTGAATGTAATTCCTCACTAGCAATGGAAGTAGAAGAGAAAACCTTGTTTCCACGGGCAACAGAAGACGTTCTCCCTCCACTTCCTTCTGGAATCCCTTCCCTGCAAAAGTAAAACCTTTATAGTTTGAGTGACAGTTCTTTTTTTTTTTTTTTTTTTTTTTTTTCGAGACAGGGTTTCTCTGTGTAGCCCTGGCTGTCCTGAAACTCGCTCTGTAGAACAGGCTGGCCTCGAACTCAGAAATCCATCTGCCTCTGCCTCCCAAGTGCTGGGATTAAAGGCGTGCGCCACCACTGCCCGGCCAGTTCATGTTTATTAACTGAGAAATAATATTTAGATCATGTAAAACTGACCAAATCTTAGGGCCCAATCATAAATTCGTATCAATTAATAGGAAAAAGATTAATAATCTATTAGAAAGACATCAATAGATATTTCTAAAAGGTGGAAATAAAAATTAAAATACTTAGTTTCATCAAAATTGGGAAAATAACAATTCAATTGGTAAAAATAAATGCTTAGCAAGCAAAATGGAGTAGTGACAAGGACTTGGCAAAACCTGATTTCTACATACTGCACATAAACATGTTCAAATGTGCTAGAGAAGAACACACCGCTCTTCATGAAGACAGGAAGAAGGGAAAAATCTGTGCTTTGTAGCATTGTGGGTGGACCTGGAAGGTGTAAGCTCAGCAAAGTCAGGCATAGAACAGCAAATGCTGTGTGTTCTCACTTATGTGTTAGTTAAAGCACTGGGCTCATAGAGGGAGAGAATAAAACAGCGGCTTTCAGAGAGAGTATGAAGAGAGGCTGGCTAGTGGGTTTGAGCCATACTTATATATGAGTGATCCCAGAAAATGGAGCTGTATCATCAGAACCATGTCTCTTGGTTGGGCAGAGATAGACAGGAAGGAGCCAAGGAAACTGCAGCCATATCTTGGCAGCTGTGTCATCCTTTTATGGTTAGACATCCTTGAAGTTCCAGTTAGGGTCTTCCTGCTATATCAGGAACTAAGGCAGTAGATACGTTCCTAGTTGCCACAAAATGCATGAGAAGGCTGGTGTGCTCTCAAGACTGTGGCTCCATTATCATTTGCATTGTGTTTCTGACCCTCTCTTTCCTTTCCTCCACTCATGGTCTTTAAAAGAGGATCACCATGCAGTGTTGGCACACACCTTTAATCCCAACACTCAAGAGGCAGAGGTAGAGGCAGAAGCAGAGGCAGGTGGATTTCTGTGAGCTCAAGGCCAGCCTAGTCTACAGAGTGAGTCCCAGGACAGCCAGGGCTACACAGAGAAACCCTGTCTAAGAGAGAAACCATCCATCACAATTTGGGAAAGAAAAAGGTCACATTACCCCATCAACAGCCACCCATTTAATTGGCACAAGACCTTAAAGCACACGACATGTAATGCTCCTCCTCCTCCAGCCCATCCAAAGCTCTCCAGAGCACACACTGCATTGCTCTGCTTTGCTATGGAAAGCTCTGCCTAAACTGCCCATGCCTCTTGGCAGAATTCTCTCCTTTGAGAAGACAAGAACTCAGGAAGACGTCTTCTCTGGATGATATCTTTCAGGGGTGCCACTGAGTAACAGAAACCAGTTTTAATGTCCTGTATCATAAGAGGACAACTATAGATGACAAGGGTTCATTAAATGTCTCAAAGTATCTAGAAGCAAACTTTTTCTTTTAATGTTCTAAACACAAAGAAATGGCTCATGTCTGAGGTAAAGGACACAGCAACTACTGCTCTTATCACTATACACAGTTATACTGAGGTGTCACACACCTTGTTATATGTATATGGCCATTTCAATTAAAATTAAAAAACCATATTAATAAAGAATGCAGACTTCAGTCCAATTGAACATACCCCTGTTACACAGCAGAGTGCCTGCACTCATATTCCACAGACATGGAGGGGCTCTTGCAACAGCAATGCTGGCAGCACCTACATCCCGACTGGAAACGAATGACCTTACCCAGAGGAAAGCCATCTAGTAGTGAGACCCCGCAGGAGCACATCAAGTTCAAAAGTGGCTGGAGAGGCAGCACAAGACAATCCAGTAAAAAGAGACTATATTGTTGGCACAACTATGGGGTAAAACAAGAAACTGAATGAAGGAAGAGTTCAGAGGAGTGGTTTCTTGGTCTTCTACCTCTTAGTTACTTTTCTATTGCTGTAATCACAACACCACAAACAGGGCAACATAAAAGAAAGCATTTAATTTTGAGCCCAGGGTTCCTAGAGGGCTAGAATCCATGACCATCATGGTAGAGAATATGGCAGCAGATGTGATACAGGAGAATTTGCTCCCAAGTAGAGGCAGAGGGCGCTACTGTAGTGGACTTGGAAACCTCAAAGCCTGACTCCTTCCACACAGCTCCTTCCACAGGTTACCCCTCCCAATAATCCTTTCCAAATAGTTCCACCAATTGTAGACTAAGTACTAAAATACATGAGCTTATAGGGAGCCATTCTCATTTACACCTACTTCTTATTGTGTGTGGTAGGCTTAGGAGCAATGTTTGATAATCTAATTATATAATGTCAAGTATGTTCTTTTATATGTATCAAATTTTTACATAAAGAAAAAGTATGTGGGCTGGTGAGGTGGCTCAGTTGGCAAGATGCCTGCTGCCAAACCTAATGTCATGAGTTTGATTCCCCAGGAACTATACACTGGAGAGAACCCATTCCTGTAAGGTGTCCTCTGACCTTCATATGTACACTAGGACATGTATATAAACACACACATACACATCCATATACACAAAATAAACACAAATGTAATAAGAATAAGAATTGGAAAAAGTATATTAAAAGGGCTATAGAGTGCTATGTGAAGCGAGCAAGTTCTGTGATCCTACTGCATGTTAAAAAGTGTCCTTCCCAGCTGTAAAGTTTATGAACTATAACAATAACCAGCATTGGCAAGATGCCCCCAAGGGTACAATAGTAGCGCTTATATCTTAAGAGTAATTAACAACCATTTAGTTAGACTTAAGGCCTCCTCAATAGAAGAGAATTCATGCCTGGTACTTTAAATCCAGCCGACTCTGCATGGCGCTGAGATAGTGGACCATAGAGGAGAACCTATCACTACAAGTGCCGCTTTCTTAAACCAGTGTAATTCCCAACTGTGTTCTAAATACCGATCCTGATATTCAGAAATAAGTGTTGCTTTCACCGCTTCCCAATGAAGCTTTTTTTGCAGCATTTGGAGACAACTACAGACATCCACATGTAGTCATAAAACAGATAACAATTGATTTTGGGATGCCCCAATCCAACACCCATAACACAACCCCTACACTTAAGGCTCACGAAACATCATAGAAAGGGGGACAGAAAGACTGAAAGAGAGAGGTCTAGGATGCTTGTTGTCAGTAGGGTCTACTACATGAGACAGGAAAGCCACACCCATTAAATATGAAAAAATGTGGTTGACTAAGCAAGAGCTATACAATGACAACACAAGTTGACCTAAAATGTGGATGAGGTAATCTCACAAGGCACTACCCACGGATGAAGAACCATTGGCCACTAATGGCTGCTGGGGAGGGGGATCAGTATTCTCTAGGGACAAGTTCCTTGATAGATTATTGAATCTTAAGTGGTCATCCCTAAACACATATACAGATTGCAACACTAAAAGTTAGCAGGTTTTACACACACACATACACACACACACACACACACACACACACACACACACACTCATACATAGACACACAGGTACTCACCCCACTAAACTGGTCACAAATTTGAGGGAGGTCATGGAATAAATTGGAAGAGGTAGAGAAGATGAAAATGAGGGAAACATAATACTCATGTGTGAAATTCTCAAAATCAAAACAAAACACTACACTGACCCAGGCCTGAGAGTGTAGCTCATGGGTAGAGCATTCGTCTACTGAGCATGAGGCTTTGTGCTCAGTTTCCCACACCATAAATAAATGAATATATTTTAAAAAGCCATGGACTGGAAAGATGGACTTCAGTTCACAAGCGACAAGGGTTAAGTTGAACTGGGGAAGCAGAGCCACACAGATCTAGCAAAGATAAAGAAGCTCCATTCAATTTTATTTCAATTATTTGGTCTCTCTGTCTCTTTTTTCTATTCTTTCTTTTATTTTTAGGTTTATTTTTATTTTTAAGTGTGTGTTTGGCCTGAATGCAAATATGTGTGTAGCACATGTGTGCCTAGTGCGTGTGCTGGACCCCCTGGAACAGCAGTTACTGGTGGTTGTGAGCTGCTATGTAGGTGCTGGGAAACTAACCCAGGTCCTTTGGAAGAGCAGCAAGTACTCTGAACCACTGGGATCTCTATTGAGCAATGCTTTCTCTAAAATATAATAAGTAAAATCACAGTTAACCTAATGCATTGCAGAGGGAATCAAGTACACTGCAAAGGGACCAGACAACGTTCTGCCCATCTGCCTGACTGCTGGTGGTGAGGCACAGACGCCTGCATCCTGGCTGGATGACAACGTTCTGCCCATCTGCCTGACTGCTGGTGGTGAGGCACAGACGCCTGCATCCTGGCTGGATGACAAGGAGCTTTTGTAGCAGCAGCCTCTTGCTGCCAAAAGGAGCACACTCTTCAGATGAAAAGACACATCCTTACATTCTGAGCTATAATTAAACCCACAGTGAACAGAGAAGTTTATCAGAGGAGTTTATCTTAAAGAGAGTAAATTATAAGTTATAGTTACAACATTATCTCAAGGCAGATGGAAAAACTCAGTTAATAAACACACAGCTATGTTAAACAGTATGTCAAAGACTTTCAAATGTGAAGTCACTTTGAGAAGTTTTAGGATGATCTTCTAGGAATGGAAACCACAGGTAGTCACAATAATATAGGGCCAAGTTAAGTTATCACCACACAGTGCCATTGACAGAGGGACCCAGGAGTAGAAGGCAGATACCTTAGCAAGAAGGGCACTCACTGTGGATTAAACTCAATTTCTGCTCACAAAGTTGCATCTGACTTTCAGTCAGAAACCCAGATTTTATTGAAGTCAACTGTCTATATTGCTGAAGGTGACTAAATCAACACAGCTGATATTATCGTTCGGGGTTGTTTTATCTGGCCAAGGTGTATCTTTTAAAGACATGTTTATTCAGTAGCAACAAACTGTCTTTAAAACAAATAGGCACTTTCCAAGGCCCATGGATGTCATTGCCAAACACACACCTAAATGACAGACTATGACTTAGCCGCTGTCTCTCCTGCCTACACTGGCAAACACACACCTAAATAAGACAGACTGTGACTTAGCCGCTGTCTCTCCTGCCTACACTGGCAGTCCTTCAGTTAGGAGACGGCACTTCAGCTTAGGTCTCCACCTCACTCCTGTTGGCATGTTGCAAGTGAGAACCCCTTGGAGTGAAAAAAAAACAAAACCAAAAACCAAACAAACCAAGCCTCTTGAAGTGTGCTATATAACACAGCAGCCAAAAGGCTATGAGAGCCTGGAACGCCATTAGGGCCAGGAGCCATGTGCTGTGAATGCACAGGGAAGTATGCATTATAAATAAACATAATCTAAGACAGTGGTCCCCAACCTTTCTAATGCTTCGACCCTTTAAAACAGTTCCTCATGTTGTGGGGACTCTCCCCTCCCAACCATAAAATTCTATTGCTTCTGCTTTATAACTGTAATTTTGCTATTGTTATGGAATCATAATGCAAATATCTGTGTTTTCCAATGGTCTTAGGTGATCTCTGTGTTGTTCGACCCCCAAATAGGTCATAAAGCACAGGTTGGGAACTGATCATCTAGGATCATAACTACATGCTCAAATGGTAATATTTGGGATATGCAAGGTTAGATATATCACAAAATCTTCTGTGCTCTTAGAAGCTCACAGCACAGTAGGACTCCTAACAAAGACACCCTCTCTCCCCAGTGTACCCTCCTCATCACCTTCTAGGAAGAAGAACAAAGGACCCACCTCTGGAGCAACTCTCTGCACGTGCACAGGGAATGGAGGATGGGTATCAGAGAAAATCAAAACTCCTCCCCCTGGGAAGTTAGGATTGGCACAGTACAGCACTTTTGCTCAAGGTGGCATTCTTGGAACGTAACCCAAGACCTCCAACCCTGTAGCTGAGACCTCCGTGTCACCCGATGGAGTAACCACACTGTTCCTGCTGTCACGGCGGGAGAGCAGAGCTCCAGACCAGCACCTGCAGGCCTCTGAACCTCCCTTTAATCCTGGGCAGCTCTCTGAGGCATTAACCCGTCACCTCAGTTTCAGCTACCCTTCCATAGCCCATTTTCTTAGTGCAACCAGAAACTCAATGGGAGCCACTGCTCCTGTCTCCCTTCTTCCTCACACATACCCACCTCTCACCCAACCCTAGTCTCTGTGAGAAATGGAAGTTCTTAGGGCACCTACATCTTCTAGAAATACTTTGCTATCTGGACTTAAGAACACGCTGTTTAGGTCTGCTAGGCAGTGCAGGAGTGACATTCCTTTATAGTGAACCCTGCAGCCCATGTGCTGGACAGGAAGACCAGGACCCTTAACATGGCTTTGATTTTTTCAGCAGTGGAAACAAGCTTTGGACAGGAGTGCACACTACTGCCTGCTCCCCCACCCCCTTACACAACGGTGGGGACTCTACCACTCAGCTATATCCCAGACTTCCCATGTGGTGGGACAACAGAGCAACTCTACTGCACTCTGCCCTTCACAGTTCTGAAACAGCCAAGTTGATTCTCAAAAGAACCCTTTGTTCTCTAACTGTTCTAGTCACAGATGAGAGAGTAACACTCTGTGGCACCATGATACACTCCATGGCAACCCTCAACGGTAACGCTCCTCCATGGTGCCATGACGATGCTTGCGGTGCTATCCGGTAACGCTCTCTGGTACTGTGGAAACCGTTCTGTGGTACCATGGCAGAGCTCCATGTGCTAGGGTTCCACTCCCTGCTGCCGTGGTAACACTCCATGGCAAACTCCAAGTGTAGCCATATTTGTTTTTAGCTAACACTGCAGCCATCAAAGTAGAAATTCCCTTGAAGAGCGTAGATACAGCATATCTTGGAAGCAGCTAAAGATCCTTTGGATAGTTAAGAGCTGTGGTTTGCACACAGACTTAAGGGAGGGCAAATGCCTCTGATATACCCAATCCACTTCTCCTGGATGAAGATGCTTTCATCTCATATGTAAGAAAACGGTAAGCAAAAATTTTATTGGTATAGCAATGACCTTTTATTCTTAAAACGCTGGTTGTGATAGCTCACAACTTGCATACTTTTTCTCCCTTTGGTGTCTCTAACACCACCATGGGACTCTAAGGCTCACTGTCACTATGTTTTTGTGCCAGGGTCAAGGTTAGGAGAGGAGAGGATGGTGAGTCGGCTGGGAGACTGACATCTGAAGGGGCTGGCATATGCCGACAATTCCTGGGCATCTGTTGGAGAAAAAGTAACAGGCACCCCAGCCACAGTTCTGGTAAAGGAATTTTGCACCAAATTCCAGGATGCAGGCTCTCAATCCTGGGACTGCCCAAGCTTAGGGACTCTATAGTTTAGGACAATTTATCAAACACCTACTGTCTCAGCTCCTTTACATCTTCCAGAGTGGCTCCATTTCACAGGCACAGGGGCCTAAGGCAGTGATATGTGGAGTGGTCACAATAGTGCCTGGCATGCCAGCGTGGACAAGCCAGGATGAGGTTTAGGGTGTTGCTGTGATGGGTGACAAGAGACAAGAAGAGTTGAGTGGGTTTGGAAGCTTGCATCTCTCTTGATCCTGGGAAGGATAAGGACAGAGGAGAACTTCTGTTTAAGGATGCTGACCTCCCTCTCTGCCTTGCCTCTCACATACCTGTTGTATAGTGTCCTGCAAGCTAAAGTGTCTGTCCCCCGTGCCTATTTTCACTTAGCTTAGCCCCCAAAAAGAATTCAAAAAATGACTGGTAATGCCAATCTCTGTCGACTAATAATTTAGTAAAGAAAAACAAACAAACAAACCCCAACCAACCAAATCAAACCAAACCAACAGCAAAATCCCAGCCAGAATCTCAAAATCAGACCAAATGAATCTGAGCCAGAACTGACTTAGCACCTGAACGCATCATGATACAAACACCAGTACAGCAGAGAGACTGAGGGCTCGGGGTGTGGCTTTTGGCAGATGTACTTAGCTAGAAGCTATATTCTTAAGCTCTCCAGGTGACAGATGTGCAGGTGACTGTACACATGAGAGGAGACAGCACTGATGGAAGGTTCTAAGTAGGGAACACAAAATGAAATCGTTTGGTCATTGACCGACAGACACTAACATTCTTAGACCTCAGACTCTTATTTCTCTGTAAACAGGACAGCATTGCTAAGGAGGTCTTGTGAATCGGACTTTTCATTGTTTTAGATTAATTAAAGAATTTTGGGTGTGGGTGTATGTGTGCCATGGCCCACATGTGGAGGACAGAGGATAGTTTGTAGGAGTCAGTTTTTTCCACGTGGGAGCCAGGGTGAAACTCAGATGGTCAGGCGTGGCTGGAAGTGCCCTCCCCCTTGGAGCCATCCCATTGGTGCAGAACTGGATAGTTAATATGTATATATTTACAGAATCAAGTGCAGAATTGGAGAGTAATTTGGTTCTCTAAAAGTAGCAACTTGCAATTAAAGTAAGCTCCTTCAAATCATTGCTACTCTGTAAACGCCAACAGTCTCTAAAGTGAAAGGATAAAGAGATCCAAGGGCTTAGCAACAGTGACCCAGTTAAGTGTTAGAACTGATTCCAACCTGAACACCATGCAGAGACAAGCATCTGTGTCTACCTAACACCAACAGGGAGACTCAGTGTGGATGGTACCACAGAAAGAGTGAAAGTCTACAACCAACAATGAGCTAAATTATTTCCCTACATTTCTGCATATGAGGCTAGAGCTGGCCAAAAATGACAGACAAGTACCGTAAAGGTACACCAGGGAAATCGTGGCCTGAAGAAAACACACATGCCTTAACATCACTGAGACACTTAGCGATTGATTTACCTACCTACTGAACAGTTATTCAGCACTGTGTTTCGTGGCCATTCTGACAAGGCGCTGTGTGCGAATCCTCCTCTATCACTAGAGCTCTGGGACAGCTTTATCTTCAAGTGAGAGTGCCTCGCTTCTTCCTCCTGAAGCTCCTCTTTAAATAGTGGAAACCTAGATTCCCAAAGCTTTTCTTTCACGAAACCAGACCCTGTGCTTAAAACAAACAAGACAATCATGCCTGCAGGGCTCATTCTTTACCCCTTCCTTCTGGAGCCCAGCAGCCTTGGGGGAAGCAGGGCCTGTGTGTTGTTGGAGAGGGTAAGATTAAAGGGGGTAAAAACCAGGATGGATGGGGGTGGGAGCAGTGCCCAGCACTGCTGAAAGCTGCCTCAGCTGGAAATGGGACTTCAGGGGAAAGAGAGGATGGGCAAGCAGCTAACCTGTTGGCTTTATTTTCCTTAATAAAATATGCTACCCTGCACCCATCATTTGTGTGAGTGGTTTCTATCCAGCCTCTCCTTTGGAGTGTCCAACACTTCCTTGTTACATAACCCTGAAGAAAGTTGAAGTGGAAACTTAAGGGTTCTTTGGAAAGTTGGATGGTGTTTTGCTGGGGCAAACACATGAAGGAATGTCTCGTTAAATTGGATACAGGTATGAAAGACTGAGGCAGATTCGTGAAGGAACATTTTGCTGAAGCAGACACAGGAATAAAGCAAGCACATGAAAAGACGTGTTGATGAAGGATTCTTTGCTAACAACACACATGTACTGGTCTGCTTTACATTTTGTAGTTGAGCTGCATTTATAGGGACTCCATAGAGAGAAACATACCAGAAAACTTCTGGTGGTATACTGCAGTTTTTTTGCCGATTCCTCGGACTTGGGCTGATTGGATGCCCGTGCTGAGGCAAGGCACATGGAGGACGCGTGATGTTTGGAGGGAATAAATAGGACTCCATGGAGTGATAGAGACAGAGCTTGGCTTGCTGGTACAGCTAGCTACTTGTGGGTCTCACATCTTCCCTGATCTTTGCATTCCTGAGAGAGGGACAGCCTAGGACTTTCGGTGTTCCTGCTGGTCCCTCCTGCTGACTTGTGTAGAGGCTGAGGCCTGGCTGTTTCTGATAGGTTGTGTCACAGCTGTTGCTAACCCGACTCTAGGAACGGAACTGCTGGAGTATCCAGGAAGTGTTTGCGAGTAGATCGAGCTGCCACTGCCTGCTAACCTGTGAACTGAACTGCAGGCTTCCAGACAACACAGATGGGAGTTGCTCCAAAGAACCTTTCTAAACATGTCTAGCGCCCCCCACCCATATCTTTTCTTTCCAACTACCTCTGGGGGTTGGTGAGCTACAAGGGAGGTTCAAATGTTTAAGAACCATCATTAAAAATAGGCTTTGAAAAAAAATTAAAGTTACCGAGGGTGTTTTCCAAAGGAAAGCAAAGGAAGTTCCTGCACTCCTCACAGCTCTCAGGCATTTCTGACAGCAGTTTTTGATGATGTCATAAGCCACTGTTCAACAGCTTAGTGAGGACTGCCCATAACACTCTGGCTTGCACAGTCTGCCCTTGCAAAAGATTTAGAGAAGTAACTTTTAGCACTCAGCTTGGTGATTCAGTCTCCACACAGTCATGGTATCGAAGTCAACTTTCTATAGCAGCTATTACTACCTTTCAGATCTGAGCATTTACCTTCTTTGTCTGTAGGCAAAGCAAACAGATCTTACAGAAAGCTTGCTTTGAGAGCTCTGCAATATCCTTAACTCCGGTCCAGATGGACTATCTCTGAGAGGTTTTGCTTTAGATAGTGTTGTGGTGGAAGAAGTAACTGCCCATCTCCAGCTCACAGTGTGGGGCTGGGGGAGGGGAACTGTGTGTTGCTGGCTGCCAAGTAAGAGGTTTAATCTAGCCACATCCCAGTCTGCATTAACCTCCTAGCAATAAAGTGCAGCCTAGGCTGCTGGGAGAAACAAACCCAGGGATGAATAATTAAAACCTCAGAAAGACCAACCTCTGACTACCAGGGGAGCTTTAATTGTAACTGAACCTAGCAGTGTAAAAGGCTAATTGTGTTCAATAGCAACAAATGCTAAGGACCTGGTGTGGCCACTATGCATGTGGGATGTGAAAAGCAAAGCTGGGGAGAGTGCCAAGTGATTAGTCAAAAGCAGTGGGGTAGCATGAGTCCTAGAAACATCTCACTTCAGAGATGGGCATTCCTGCCTCCTTCCACACAGACCCAGTGGACTGGCCGGAGCTGCATCTGAAAGGCTAACGCTGGGACACAGGTGGAAGGCAGCACGTTACAGGAGCTCTCCCTTGGTTCTTTAGAGTGTGCAGCCAGCTGCTCTTCTTTGCTTTGATGGATTTAATTTTCTGTTGGGAAGATCAACACTCTCAAGCAAATCTGTCATACTTGTGTTAAGATAACAAAATGGCATTGGCAGTTTGTTAAAACGATGTCACTATCCGGTAATCCTTTTTAAATCAAAGAACACGCCATTTATCTGGAGAGCTGGGGACCTCCAATCGTGGTTTTGACTTCTTCAGCAAAGACACAATCTTCCCCAGACCAAAGGACAGATGTTTCATTCTCTCTTTACAGTAGGAAGTTTTCCCCTAATGGTTGCTAGGGCCGAGTGCTTTCCTTTTGCTGCTGTTGGACACACAGCATCTTCAGTGCCCCGATCAGGATGCTAATGTAGCTGTGGACGGTTGGAGACACAAAGTCCCACTCACCCCCCAACCCAACTGAGCAATTTTACCATCTTTCAAAATGAGTTTTTTAAAAAAATGCTTCCTTTGATTTCTCTGGCTCCTTTCTGAATTTTGTGTACCTAACTTGGAGATTAACAGCTGGCAGGAGACAGAAAGACTGGCCCAGCCTGCCTGTCCAGACTGCAGCTTCCCCCGAGGGCTGCACTGGTCACCTCACCTTCCAGTCCTAGGCACATTGGGCTGAAGGTATGAACTGCCACGGAAGCCACACTTGAGTATTGAGTGAATATGTGCATAACCAAACATTCTTTCCTTTGCGGGATGTCATCTTTAAAAATCAAATTTCTATTTCAAAAGTCCTAGGTTTAAGGGCTGGGAGATAGCCCAACTGGGATATAGTGATAGAGTGCTTGCCTATACAAGCAAGGTTCTGGTTTTGATCCTCAGCACAAGAAATGTTTATAGAAACACTGCAAAGACAGGGTTCTCAAGCACTCACAGGGTCCAATTCCTTCAGCACCCAGGTTCTGTTGTTACAGTGTTTTGTCATGATCTCTGACTAACTAGAACCCAAACTTAATTGAGACTTCCTGTATTAAGTATCTAGTGTTCTTTTTCTGTTCACAGTTTCCATCTAGAACACAACGCAACAGGCAGCTGTCAGTCATGGTTTGTTGCCAATGTCATAAAACCACAGAATGAGAATTGTAAAGATTTATCTTGGCTTATGGTTCAAGGCCAAGGATCAAAGGTCATCTACCAGTGCTGCTCTTGCTAGCAGAATCACACTGTGGTGCAGACAGCAGGAAGCAGGTAGAGAGGGGCAAGTCCCAGAAACGCAAATCACACAGGTTGCAGAGCTGACCTATTGCAGTGTGATCCACTGTGGGCCACAGGAGTTACCCACCTCTCGCAGAAGCACAGTCCATCTCTTCCTACAATTCTTACTGGGTCCCACCTCACACACCTTTCAATGGGGACTAACTTCAACATGAACTTTGGCAGGGGAAACACACTCAAACCTAGCTGTAGCTATGTTTATTTAGAACTCAAATTGAGGAATGGAGGAGGAATTGGGAGAAGTTCTATGTCATCTTTGCAATTTTCCTGCAGGTCTGAAGTTGTTAGGGAGTAAAATGTTACTTTAAGAAGTTGATAACGAGAACATCTTCCCCCACCCCAAGTTTCCCTTAATGAAAATACCTGGGTAATGCATGTAGGTGGATGTGGGACAGTGGACCGTGCTAGGAAACTCGGTAAGACTGGGTGGGTATGGAGTCCCGGGCACCCTGGCACTCAGGCACCCTAGGCAGCTCCTGCTCCCTACCAGCCTCCTAGCCTGGAACACGTGCCACACTTTCCACATAGAAAACATGACCTGTGGTCACATGGCCCAGAACAGCGTTCTCCATGCTAATGAGGTAGCTAGAGGCCCTGAGGGTTTAGCCAATAAGCTTCCCTTTCTGGACATTCCTTGATGCAAAATGTCTACCCTGAGAAGATGGTATGCACCCATTTTCTATGATGAACAGTAAATGGTATGTATGAACACAGCCTTCTCTTTCATCAAGAACTGCAGTGGGGAGCATGGAGAAAGCCACAGCCTAAGTCTCCAGCAGAGTGCCCCCTCTGTGCTCCCAGACAACCCTCCACCAAGCTAACCCTCTGCCAATAGCTAAGCTGGAGTTCCCATTTCTCCTGGCCCTGGGTTCATCACCATCCTCAACCCATGGGCCCCCAACTCTGGTCTCAACTCCTAGAGACTCAGTGGTGCCTGGATGTCCAGGAGTTTGGGAGCCCCAGGTCCCAGACTCTTCGAAGACCCATGACCCCCCACCTTTTGTTCCCGACTCCTCTGTGCTGTGCCCCTGCCCCAGCAGCAACTGGATGCCCAGGCCCTTGGGAACCCCAGCTTCAGTCCACCACATCCCAGGCTTTGTGTTTCTACCCCCTGAGTGCTTCCCTAAAGCCCCACCCTGACCACAGTGGTGCAGGGTAAATGCAGTCTAGCACTCTCCGAGTTTTGCCTCCCCAGTGATGTTCCTTGCAGGGAGGAACTTGAACCCACAGGTAGAGATTTTGCCCACATACTGTGAAATGTTTGACATTACTGACATCCTAGTTAACACCCAGACCTTTTACCCTTCTATGATATGTGGGATTTATAAGAATCCACTTAAGAATTAACATGCATGAAAAAGGGTATAGAACAGAACTGACTGTGCAGCAGTGAGATCTATGGCCAGGGGCCATTGCTCCGTGGGTAAAGGTGCTTGCTGCTGAGCCTGATATATGGTGGGCTGAGAAAACTGAATTCTGAAAAATTATTTCAGCATCCATGGGCATCCATATGTATACAAGCATCCCAAACAAATAAAACTATTATCTCTCCCTCTCCCTCTCCCTCTCCCTCTCCCTCTCCCTCTCCCTCTCCCTCTCCCTCTCCCTCTCCCTCTCTCTCTTTCTCTCTAAATATCCTGAGTATAATGAATACAAGAATGCATACTGCATAACATATTAGATACAGAATATAAGGTCAGCTAGGATCCTGATGGCCACCTTCCAGTGCCTTAGATCACGGTGTCTTAGGACTCACCAAACATACCACCCTCCTTATGCAGAGACAACAGCAGAGCCATGTCAGTCGAGGTTTTGTCTGAAATAAATGTGTTCATTGAGTGTTTTAACTACAAAGGTAGTTAAGATTTGGTTAGTGGTCACTTATAGTTCTGTTGTCCAGGCCACATGTGTCTGGATGTCCCTTCCTGTAACTTTCAGGTAGAAAGTGGTCTCATGTGGTCTCAGAGTCCCTTTGTTCCCTGTACTTGCTTGACAACATGTGCCTGTGAAGACCAGTATAGAGTGGGAAATGCTGAGAATGGTGAGCTTTGGGAAACCAGAGACAGAACCAGAGTGGGTTGGCAGCAACCGCTGTGTACCTGTGTCCTTGGCTCTTCCTCAAGTTTTGGGGATAGGAAGGGTAAACAACAAGAAGGAAAGAAAAAAAAAAATACAAAGAACAAAGTAGGAGTCAAAGTAGCAACGTGAAATGGGGCAGCACAGATTTTTAACTTACTACTGAAACTTTAAAAATGAATCATATAAAAATTGCTAAAATCCTGTCAGTCAGTGCCTGACACAGATTTGTCTTTGAACTGCAAGACCATCTTATGTATTCACAGCTGGCTAAAGGTCATGTGAGAGTTCTTTCTATTTTAGGCTGACATCTTATTCACTGAAAACAGAATTATACTGTTTATAACCAGAGCATGTTAAATACTCACAATGTAATTTTTAAAATGGCAATTTGGTTAATGATTTCATCTCTTTAGTTCGGTGGGATAATGTAAAAACACATGTTTTTGTTTTTTAATAAAATGAGACAATAAGGAATTTAAATAAAGCTTCCAGAGTTAAGTCACCACGAGCACCAGGCAGTCAGCGTGGTGCTCTATTCCAGTCTGATCATGCCTTGAGGGCTCTGGATGCTGAGGGCCACAGCAGCTCACATGACTGCTATAATACACAGGATGGGAGCTTATTAAACACAGTGGGCTGATTTGTTAAGTTTACATTGTGGGTCACGATCCTTGGATGGTGTTTGACTGCCAGTGTCATAAATCTTAGAATATCTAGTATAATAATTATACTCTGTGTCTGTGCCAATAGAATCTACAATGTAAAGAAGACTTAGAAAATCTAGTATAATTATTATGCTCTGTGTCTATACTAACACAAATGACTTAAAAAACTTCGCCAACAATGAAGTCTCAGAACAGGTGACCTTTCCACTGTTTAGCTAACAGAAGGGCAAACCAATATTGATAAACAATTTCAGATTAAAGGAACAAGAACCTACCTGGTCCCTAAGCAATGAAGAAAACAGTGTGGGGAGTGGGGAGGCAAATGAGCTTCCTACCCAGAACTTGACCCAAACTCCCTGGGCTGAAGGAAACTTGGGGACTTCCCTGTTTACCATGGATTGTTACCACTCAATATCCAAACCAGCATGTGACCAGTGAAGTCTTTCATTTTATGTCTAGAACTCAGGGGCAGACAGCCTGTACTGCTGTAAGTGCTAGCTTAAGGGGAGCCTGCAGGGGTTTGGGTGTGTGTGGGTGGGGTGGTGACTGCCTACCTAAGATTCCAAGAGAAAAAGAGAGAAAGTCAGGAAAGGAAAAGCCTAGCCAAATTAGGATCAGTGGGGTGGCAAGTATTTTTTGGGAAATTCACCCCACCCTGTAACACTGGGTCACATAGTGACTTGGAGTGGTAAGGGGGTGGACATCAAGATAGTCCTTGCCATGCAGTATCCTCAAGAGAAAGGGACCTCTGACAAGTTCTAGAAAGAGTGACAAACTGGAATAGATGTTTCCTTTAAAAGATCACTATAAAAGTGGGGGTGGGGTGGGGCTGACAGGAGGACATCAGAGGGACTATTAGTAATTACAGTGTGAGACAATGTTGGTGCTGCATCCACTGTCTCCTACCACTTGAGAGCCTGAGGAGGACTAGTTCCAGGTCAGACTGAGCTTTGCAGTAAGACACTTGTCTCATCAAACACAATCCCCGTGTGTGTGTGTGTGTGTGTGTGTGTGTGTGTGTGTGTGTGTGTGTGTGCGTGTGTGTGTGTGTGTCTGTCTGTCTGTCTGTCTGTCTGTCTGACTCTCTGTCTTCCTCACCCTCTTCTCCCTCTCCTTCTTCCCTTTCCTCTCTCTTTCCCTCTTTGCCAATCAGGGTAGGGAAGGCAGTTTACAGAACTTAGAGCTGAGACACAGGAGCATGGGGCATGCTGAATTGGGTTTACAGGGTGTCCTAGTGACTATGCCTCCTGGGGTGAGACCCAAGCCACAGGGCTGTGCTGTGCTCTGTGAGTCACAGAGATCTGTGGAGACAGGGACCTATATAGCACCCCAACTCCTCATACCCTATGATTATTTGTTTCTTTTCTAGATACTATCATTTAAGAATTTTATTTTTTTTAAATAAAAGTTGACAATCTCCATCTATTTTGTGAATCTTTTTTGAGCAGGTTTTTCCTGTAAGAATATTATTTTGCTCCTTATTCTTTTTTTCTTTTATAAACTTGGCTTAACCTTTTTCTTTTCTTTTTCTTTTTACTAAATGAAAAAAGTTTTCTAGTACTTTGTTACAGATAATTCAGGGTAGTTTTTTGACATCATGATCTGAGAGCTCTCCTCCTTTAGTTTGGAAAGAAATTAGCAAACAAAGTCAGGCCTCTGTTGGGGTGGGACTGCAGCCTCTGCAATCTTTACCCACCTACTGCCAGTTTCAGGGACTTCCTTCCCCACATGCCTCGCACTGGCCCACACATCTGGCTCCCACCTTCCCCATGTGCCTCGCACTGGCCCACACATCTGGCTCCCACCTTCCCCATGTGCCTCGCACTGGCCCACACATCTGGCTCCCACCTTCCCCATGTGCCTTGCAGTGGCCCACACATCTGGCTCCTACTCTTTTCTTGGTGCAAGGGTCTGTTGTAGAGGAACAGTCTGGAGTTTTTGCTCCAGCCGTGTTATTTTGATGGCTTCCTCACCTCAGTGATCGTGCCTAGAACCTACAGCAGCCCACAGTGGTCTCTGTGGCTCCTCTGTGCTGGCTCTACTCCAGTGAGGACTAGGGGTAGTGTAAGGGCCCTCTTCTAGCCAACACACTACCCTGGTTTCTTTCTTCTGCCCCCTTTCACCTCTGCACAGCGGCCCAGCACATACAGATCTTCGGGTCATTGATGGAAGGTTGTGGAGATGCCAGCCTTTAAAGCAGCTGCTCTATGTGGGCTTTCGGTTGCCCTGGTTTTAGAGGGACATTTGTAGGAATATGACTGCGACCATCTTTCAGAAATGTTCTTTCTGTTTTCTTTCTTTCTTTCTTTCTTTCTTTCTTTCTTTCTTTCTTTCTTTCTTTCTTTCTTTCTTTTCATTTCTTTTTCTTTTTTTTAACTCAAGCTAATTATCTTTTGAGATCTAAAAGCTGAGGCTCCCAGTAATTTCAACAGAAAGGCAGAGAAAATTCTAGAGACTACAGGCCATCTCTGGAGCTGCAGACATGATGCATTGCGGCTTTTTCCTCTTTGGAGCAGAGTGTTTCCTTTTGACTATGTGGAATGCTTTGTGTGAGGGGTAACAGCTTAAAGCCAAATACCACTGTTGGGGTGCAGATAAGAAATTCAAGTCTTAGTGGGCAAACTGGCTTTCAGAAAATGGTGTTGCAGAGACAAACGGGGCAAGAATGTGGATTTCAGGGGCTGGAGCTTTGTAAACAAAGCTGCTCCTCATGTGTCAAAGGCTCAGGGAAGCAGTTGCCAGTACAGGGCTGCAGGGCACTGCAGAGCTCAGCAGTAGCAGGCTTCATTTCTTCTGTAATCCCTGCTACCACACTGTCACTCACGGACCCCAATGATGTAGTTCTGAATTCAACTATTCTCTAAGATCAAATGTGAAAACTAAATCAGATTACAGACTTAAAACACAATCTCAGAAAGGATCAACCAAGTTACATTTTCCCACTTAATCTTATCTACTCAAGATGCCAATGTCCTTCAAGAGATGTTATGGATGGATTATGTTAAATAACATAATTTTAGGGGAAAAGAAAAACCCCAAACAAACCAAAACCTCAAACTCCAAATACAGCTGTTTGTTGAGAACAGACAGAGCTTCACTATGACTAACCAAATATTGTGGCATATACTGTGGTGAGCCACACGCCTACACGGTCAGAGCTCCTGAACTGGCCGTTGGTCCACCTGATCAAAGAGGACGGCGTCTGTAACCTTCTCAGGAGCTCTGGAGACAGATACTACCTGGCCTTAGGATTTACTGATAGGTTCTGAAGTATGAGTTGGACCTCTGTATTATAAACAAGGCCTTCTCTGGAAACCTGCCAATCTGCCAGATAAGAGCATATTCAAGATGTGTGTGTGTGTGTGTGTGTGTGTGTGTCTGTGTGTGTCTGTGTGTGTGTGTATGTGTCTGTGTGTCTGCGTGTGTAGATAGGTTCTAAAAATGGATGTGCTTATTTTAGAAGGCAGAGGACCTCAAATGAAAAAACACAAACTGGCATCAGACTTCGTTTGTATCTTCAATTGATATACCCCTTCACTAAAAAGTGGAGCAGATCAGTGTTATACTCTCATGAAATTTATTTAATCATGTGTAATATGAGAAGTCAAACCAGATGCATGCATAATAAAATAGAATTCAGTGAACTACCCATCAGCTTGATGGGCCAACTCTGCTTTAAAAGTTATTACTGAGGCATGTGAACATCCTGTGTGCAATACAGAGGTTCTTCCTGAACAGAGGAGAACATCAAACCCAGAACCTCAAACAAAGGCACCCAGTGTCCAGTGTTACTACAAAGGCAAAGTCATAGTGCGATCATCATATCCTACTGTACCTTTTTCAGCTGCGATAGATCTATTTTTTCTTTGTATTTGCTACAAGTTTTCTTCAGGACACCTTCCAGAGCTTAAAAATAATTTCCATTCCTTCCCGTTCTACTGTGTAAGGCGACTGACATAGGTTGTACCTGTTATGAACTGAACTTTGTGTGTCACACAAATTCACATGCTGAAACCATAGCTTCTAGTGCAGTGGTATTAGCAGGAAGTAAATTCTTTGGGAGGTCACAGACCTGGTGAATGGGATCCCACTGGAAAGGGACCTCGGACAGTGCTCTCACCCTCAAGAAAGTGGCTAACAGCTAGGACCATCACCAGAACCTAAGAGAACTGGCCACCTAATCCTGAACTGACTTTCAGATTCTAGAACTATAAGAGAGAAGTTTCTGATGTTGAGTCAACCAGACTAAGGCACTTTGTGATTGTACCCTGGACTGAGACATACTCTGAGGGATTATGGTGATCAATAAGATACTCATCTCAAGATAGATACTGAGGTGTGTGCCTGTAGACCCTGACACACAGAGGCTGAGGTAGCAGGATCATTTGTGCCTAGGGTTTTGAGACCTTTCTGTGGGCAACACAATGAGATCTTGTCTCAGAACACACACACACACATTCTCTTTCTCTCTCTCTCTCTCTCTCTCTCTCTCTCTCTCTCTCTCTCTCTCTCTCTCTCTCTCTCTCTCTCTCTCTTACTCTCTCTCCCTCTCCCTCCTACCAACCCTCTCTCTCTCCAAAGAGGCCATGGAGATCCAACTAGGGTCATTTGAAAACAAGCTTAAAGTGTACTCAAAGCACACCAGACATTCAAATACCATGTCCTAATGGAGCCCCAACAGGCTGTGAGATGGATTCTGCCATGTTCAATCTAGAGATCAGGGAAATCAAGTGATGATGCATGATTGGCTCAAATCCACGCAAGCAGCATATCAGTTCTGGCCAGGATTCTTGTGTCAGTGTTTTGCTCTGTTCTTCCTTCCCACTGCCCCACCAAGTCTGCTTCTGGTGCCTTGCCCAAAGTCATAAAGAGAAGGCAGCCGACCTTGAATCCAGGTCTTCTGATTACCTTCCTCCATTCTGACGTGTTGGTAGTCAGGATTCTCTGTCAACTAAGCAGACATCTAGGACTACTTCTTAGTGATTCTCACCCAACATAATTGTCCCCGAGCCAAGTGACTCACTCTGTGAGTCTTGAGACTGCTTGCTGGATTCAGCATATACTCAAGTGTACACTGTGCCATTTTCTCGGTGTGTCTGACTTAACATCATTTGGTCAGTTTTGGCCCTCTGCCACACACTGTGAGTGGTGTGGGAGGGTCATGTATTTCCTCAGGTATTGAGTGCTTTGTTGTTCAAAGAATAACATTTGACTAGAAGGAGAGAAAACACCCTGCTGAATTGTATGCTGTAAGCGCCAGGGGCAGTGAAGACAGCAGCAGGACAATTAACCAGAGAAAGTACAATGCTGGATCAGGATGGGGAGGGGTGGGCACACATTTGCTGAGCAAGCAAAATCTAGATGGGTGGACTTGACAAAGAAAAAGGAGGCTTTGGAGTGTGTGTGTGTGTGTGTGTGTGTGTGTGTGTGTGCTTTTAATTTTAATAGTGTTTGCTTTTCACTACCAGAAATCATTCTGCAGAGTGGGTAAGGTCCCATTTGGCAATATCTTTGCAAGTGGTCTCCCACTATTGGGATAAAAGTCAGTCCTCAAAATGTGTTCTGAGGCTAGAGAGATGGTTCAGTGGTTAAAGTACTTGCTACTCTTGCAGAGGATCTAAGTTTGGTTCTAAGCACCCATGCCAGGTGGCTCTCTAGCTGACACCCTAGCTCCAGGTAATATAACGCCCTCTTCTGGCCTCCACAAATACCAGTGCTCACACATGTATATACAAACACTTTTAAACACACACACACACACACACACACACACACACACACACACACACACACACACAAATGTAAACCTTAAAGTATTTCCTGTTATGGAGGGTGACCTAAGTATAAAACATGCATTCACAAAATGCATTAAGCTTACAAACCAAGTCCTTAGGACATTTTACAGGGGTTTGGATGTAGCTCAGAGGTAGAGTGCTTGCCTAGCAGATACACAATCCTGGGCTTGATTTGCAGCCCTACCAAAAAGAAAGGGTGGTGGTGGAAAGACAGACCCAATACATAGCTCATGGGTAGTGAGAATGAACATTTACTTTTCCTTTGAGATCTGTTGGAGAGGGATTCAGTAGGCATTCAATTGAAACGGCTTAAGCAGTTCTGTAACCAAGTCACACCATTTAACATTTAAGCAAAAAAGCCAGCTGGGAAGATGAGGAGTGAGTGGATTGAGATGCACACTCTGAAGACAGCACTAGGAAGGCACGAGTCAGTGGGCTTTTTCTGTGTGTAATTTTTATTACTATAGAAGTTTAAATTGGCTACCACTGATAGGCTCCGAGAAGCCAGGCAGTCCAGCATTTTCAACTTAAAATCATGCAATGAATTTGTCACTGACCCTCAAAGAGAAAAAGTGATCAGGTCTTTTCCTGACTAACTATCACAGTGCTAGTAGTTTAAATCATTTCACCAGACCTGAAATTGGCTCTCTATGTCATATATGATATATTGTTCTACCTGGAGTCATCCACTGATCTTAGGTGTGGGAATAATAACCTTTGTGAACCTCTCTGCCCCTGGGGATCTTTGGTGATATTGGTCCATGAGAGAAAATGGGAAAGAGATAACAGATGGGGGTTTGGAAGCCCTGTGAGCCTACAGTAATGATGACACACCGGGACCAGCTCCAGGAAGACAGATCAACTTTGGGGGTGATTCAAGATTTACGTAGCTTTGAGGACAGGGGTCAGAACTCCAGGATGGGCAAAGATCATGAGGCCTAATGTAGCGAGGCCTTCCAGGAAGCTCAGGTGCTAGGTGAATGGGTTCTTTTAGGGAGAAAGGGAGTTGAATCTTAACCAAGGCTATGTGACAGCACAGGTAGAGGTGTGGAGGTTAAGGTCAGAGAAGGGGAAGCACTGCTACTTAAGGGAGTCCTCCATTTTGCTCCAAGCCCAGAAGGCTATCTGGACAATGGGAGACTTTGCATCATTAGTTGATATCACAAAGGTGCTAAACAAATTTCCTTTCTAGAGTGACCCACTGCTCTAGGGGAGAGTCATTCTAGAGCACTGCAATCATCCCACAGTTAAAGTACATTAATGGTATAATATTGGCTTTAATAACTCAACATTTAAGACTGGTGTAAAGAAGCAAATGCCCTCTAATAACAGATTAATGAGCCCACTTACCATCCGTGGTCTAAGACCCTGGTGAGCATTCTTTACTCCCTGCTCAGGTGGCCGCTTACCCTCAGAGACTATCCCCACTCCACTGCTCCTGCCAGGTAGGCACCTCTGCTGGAGCTGGCTGTGCGCTTCCAGCTAGTGACAGGCCAGGAGTTTATGACCAAGCGGAAATGCAGATCAGCTATAAGAGATACACAAATCTCTTGTTTGGAAACAGGGCCCAGGGTCAGTTTGTAGACTCTGCACATTTGAACTTATCGTGAACGTTGTCGTCTTTGTAGTCCGCAAGCCCTGGTTCTTTCCCCTGATGCACATACCCACAGAGACGTCGGTTGATGTTCACTACAGTTCCCAGCAATACGAAGCATATACAGCATATGAAGTACAGAAAGTGTTAACAATGAAAACATCAAACCGAAATTAATACAATATAGTGACAGCAACACGGAAACATTTCTGAAATATGCTATGTAACAATATAATGCTTCATCCTGAATGATGCTAAGCTTGTATTATTAAAAAATGCTATTATGTATTTCAACTAAATTTCATAGTGGGGAATTTATGACAGATCACTTCAGCTCACTCCCAAGTTTACATGGTAACCAGAGCGAGATAAATTACAGTTCGTTATAATTTCAGAAAACTCGACACAATAGGTGAAAATCACATTTAATATAAATGTCACATCACCACGTCACATTATTCTTGAGGTAGCAGATTTATTGCAATAGTTGGAATTTTTAGAATATGTAATGCAATCAAGACATTTCAAGCAGAATATGTTAAATTCATATTCAAGATGTAATATACTTCAAATAGGATGTGATGGGAAATAGACTGTATTTGTTTAATACCAGAGATATTTGCCTGGGACAGCTGATGAAAAGCCATGAGATGAGTGCTTGTGCTTTATTCCAGCAGTCACACAAGTGCTAGTCATTATCTTTTATCTGTATAGCATTTTTAAAAAGTCACACTCATGATAAAACAGGCTACTGTGTGTGGAATTATAAAATTAATGTCACTAGGTAAAAATGCATATCCCTTTCCCCCAAGTATTTGTGAGAGAAGAATTAAGAATAGAATCCATCTGATCACACTGAGGAAAACATGAGGGTTGATCATTTTGTTTATCAATGAAACTGACCAGGAAATGATCAAACCTCAGGTTTTCCTCAGTGTGATTGATAAATGGACTCT
>CM052708.1:99231631-99245014 GCA_028551405.1 Uromys caudimaculatus
ACCCGCCCACCCATTCCCATATTCCCACCTTGACATTCCCCTTTACTGGGGCCTCTAGCACCCTCAGGCCCAAAGTCCTCTCCTTTCTCCCTGATGGCCATCGAGGTGATTCCTCTGCCTCATATGTAGTCCAAACCATGGGTCAATAGATGTGTATTCTTTGGTTAGTGGTCTGAACTCCAGGATGACCAGGGGGAGGGTCAGGCCCAAAGAACTCATTGTTTTATAAAGCTGTTTATCCAAGTATCTCATTTATCACTCACTATGATTTGAAGGTTCTTCAGACTCAAAGAAGCACACAGTGGGAGCTTTAAATATCCCAGGTTATAGGTGTCCACACCTCAGTTCTAATCTTTTTACCTATACAATTTTCAAAGGAGAAATTACTACATTAAAAAAAAAAAAAAGACAGTGTTCAACAAATCGTCTTTCTTTTAGAATTTCTTTTATTTTTAATTAAGTAATAATTTTGAGATGGCCCTCATGTAGCTTAGGTTAGATGCATCCAATTAGCTATACAGCCAAGGATGAGCTTGAATTTGTGATCCTCCTGAGCTTACAGATGTGGGCCACCACACCCAGTTTATATGGTGCTGGAATAGAGTGCAGAGGTTCATGGGAGCCAGGAACGCACTCTGTGAAGGGAAGACTGTGGCACTGCTCCCAGGCCTCTCAGCCCTTCTTTAGTTAATACCTGGGGATTCTGTTCTGTTTTACTTCCTTTAAACCATATTTATCCCAACCTCTTTTAAAAAACAAAGATGTAGTGCATTTTTGTAGTGTGGTGTTGATCACAACAAGCAGGAATTAGACTTGAAAACATTGTTTCCAGTAGAAACAATAAACTTTCAAGTAGCCTGCTTACTTTAATCCAAAATTCAACAACTGGAGGACTGAATTGAGGCCTTTGAAACGGTTCACACTCAGCAGCGCACTGGAGGCCAGCCTGGTACAGAAAGGAGGACTGACACGTAGGTCACGAAGCTGCTTGCTTATGTGGAGCTGCCACTTTTTCTAAGCTGGTGGCCCAATTACTTGTCTAGAAGACCTGGTTTTGGTTCCCAGCACCCATATCTGCTTCACAACCATGTCCACCTCTAGTCCCAAAGCATCCTCTTTTGACTCCTGCAGGCACCAAGCATGCAGGTAGTGTACACAGGTATACATGCAGGCAAACACTCAAACACATACAATTAAATTAATTAATTAATGGTGTTTAACATACAATTCTTAGAAAACACTATCTTTCACATTCAAGTAACTGGGGGACTGCCAGAATTGTAGGAGCATGAGTGCCAAGAAAGGAGGTTGGTAAGACTGTAAGCATTCAGCTGTAGGTCTTGTGAGTACCTGTCAACATACACACAGCGACCCAAGGGCCGTGAGAGCGCTGCACAGCTGTGATGCGTGTCCTCCTGAGGTCCGGCTCACATGCAAGCCTGAAGTCTGGTGGCAGCCACATGAGCAAGTCCACATGGATAGGTAACATGCACCAAGGTGATTCACAAACTGTGATGTTTTCCTCTTCAACACTCTTCAATAGGACACTAACACTCGCCTTATTTTTAAATTTCATATTGTCATCCAACGATATTCCCCTGAAGGCTTACAATGCTGAAACGGAGAGGTTTCCAGTATTTAAATTTGAACAATCAAATTTAACATCCAAGAAGAATGACATTTATTAACTGACATGATGGCTGAACAACTGTAGTAATTTCATTAGAAACCATCAGCCACATACTACTGTGAGTTCCTGACAAAGGTATCTTGAGACAACCAGCTGCATCTGGGCGTTTGTTTGTTTGTTTGTTTATTTTTGCTTTCATTATCTCTTTCATTCTGCTACCTTCAGGAAATGAAAATGTATTAAAAACCAGACAACATAGACACTTCTTGTCAAGAGAATAGGAACATATCCTTCACTCTTACGGCGATGAGCCTGCATATGAGAACTAAGTCTGAGTGGCTGTGGCAGACGAAGCATACTTCTACCTCTCGCATGGGTGAAGTGGTTGACTACTGACCATAGCTTGTTTGGACTTTGTACGGTTCAGTTGGTCCTGCTCCTGGTGACAGCAGATAGACCAAATCTTCTATGAATGTCTCCTTGAGAGACATATCACTGTACGCACAAAGAATGCTGACGAACATTCTCAGCAGACTGAGCCAAGTGACCAGCTCAGCTCCTCTTCACTCTCCACCTTTACTGCCTCACCTGAAAGCCGTGATATCATCAGACACTATGATGATGAGGCTCTGGCAACAATCTGAAAGTCTTGGATGTTTACATACTTAGTAGAGAAGCCAAATGGATAGTAAGGGAAGTCGGTGTGTGCAATTTTTCTGTGGACAGTCTGTCCTGGTTTTCATTTTGTTTTTCAAACAGTCTCACTATGTGAGCCAGGCTGGAACTCACAGCCATGCTGGCTCTCGGGTGTAATGATGACTAGACACACCAGCACAGCCGCTACTGTGAGCAACTGTGCATTGATAGAACAAGCTCAGACTGTGCTCCCATGTGCTCCCTGCAGTTTTATTAGCATTTTCTGATGCAGGCAAATTTGACTGATAGTCCAGAAGGGGAAGGATATTTGCTCAGTAGATAAAATAAGATAAAATTTTAACTTAAAATTTTAGTAACGCACCAATCAGAATCAAATTTGAGACCTCCAAGTATCACGCTGTAATTAGTGTGCACTAATTTTAATGTTCTGTCATCGCACTGCAGGCAACCCTGCACTAATGCACTGTATTTTATAGTCTCATTAAAAAGGAATAATAAAATGAAAAGGTTATTTTAATGCATGTAATTACTTCTACATATATATTGAAGCTGCAAATTAAAATATGTAAAGCAAAAAATAAACTTGGGATATTTAAATAGATATTAGTCTGTAATTTTAAGATGGAGTAAATTTTCTTAATATTATAAAATAACTAAACTATGTAAGGTCAATACAGGTGATTAAATTTTAAAATGAAAATTCTTAAAAATTTCCTTTTCCGTAGAGGATCATATTTATGTTTAAAACAAGGCTCATTTTCTAAGGTGTCAAGGAAAAGAGGCAAAGAAGCCACATGGAGAAAAGCTCAGGGAGGAGATATGTCAGACAGAGCAGAGAACATACAATTGTTTCCTAGTATGCATAGATGTGTGGTGAATTAAGTTCAAATTAAGTTCAGCAAAATAAAATTGAAAAGCACATTACTTGTTTGTATGTACTTTTAAAGTATTAGTCAGTTCCCTGGTTTGTGGTGACTCTGTATGAGACCACCACCGAGAGCATTCCCATCAAGGCAGAAAGGTCTACTGAAAGTGCTCTCCTATACGCGTCTACAGTTCCACAGAGACTCAACTAACCATCAGAGCTTCTCAGCCAAGGAATTTTTAAAAAGATCTTATTTTACTTATGTGTACATGTGTCCCCCCTCGTGTGTGTGTGTGTGTGTGTGTGTGTGTGTGTGTGTGTGCGCGTGCGCGTGTAAGTGTTACAGAAGAGGGTGCTGGAAGCTGAACTCAGGTCCACTGGAAAAGCAGCAAGCTGTCTTCATTACTGAGCTATTTTTTCAGTCCGTTTTTTTTTTTTTTTTTTTTAAATTAAACCTGCAGAAAAAGATGGGAAGATAGAGGCTGTACCTCCTTTTAGGCTGCTGAGGGGACAAAGGACCCAGACTGTTTTCCCATCAGACACGGCCACAAAGAAACAGTACAACTGCTAAGGTGCTCAAAGCTCTTGTACTCAAGTGGGAAGACAGCAGTGAGCCCAGGGACCAGAGAGGCTCCTCTTCAGTTCAGAGCTATGACTTCACTAGGGGACCTTCATCCCCACATGGGATGGGGGCTTCCTTGCCGGTAAGAAAATGGTAGATTTCACTACTAGCCTGCTTCAGAACCCTGCCCTTGGAGCTATCAAAGTCACTGCCTAATGAACCACGTTGTTAATTCAACGCAAGGCTCTGTGGGATAAACACTCAGTGCTGATTAGCACTCCATGGCTGACTATTCATCTTCTGTCCCACAGAAGCGGCCACTTGCTGCTGACCTAGCATAGCACAAAAGCCTCAGGTTCCCAGTGCTGGACAGAAGGACTGAACCAGACAATGGCTGTTCTGATCAGATATAAAGTGCAAAGGGCAGTGGTTTACAAAATCAGCAAAGAACCCTCGCACGGTTCACTGCCCGCCATGCCCATTGTAATGAGTGTTAAAATTAGAGTTGAAGCTGGACTAAACGTCTGTGTTTCATCTGACTATTCTGTAACTTGATACTAAGCAGCATGTGCTGGATAGTGTCAGTTGTCACAAGCCAAAGTCATCTGAGAGGAGGGAGCTTCAACTGGGCCCCACCCACTGTGGGTGGGTGGTGCCTACTGTGGGCTGGTTGGTGGTCCTGGGTTCTGTAAGAAAGCAGGCTGAGCAAGCCATAGGGAGTAAGCCAGTAAGCAGCACCCTCCATGGCCTCTGCATCAGCTCCTGCCTCCAGGTTCCTGCCCTCTTTCAGTTCCTCTCTGACTTCCTTTGATGGTGAACAGTGATAGGGAAGTGTAAGCCAAATAAACCATTTCCTCTTCAACTTGGTTTTGGTCATAGTGTTTCATCTCAGCAATAGAAACCCTAACTAACACATAGCATTAATGAAATGGCCAACAAAAACAAGAAAGGCTAAGGGGTTTTCTTCCTTTTCAAAGAAATCCATGTAAGCAGTTGGCTGACATCTAAAATCGTAACTAAAAATAAAAATTCCCCACAAACCCTTCTATTTCCCAAGTGTTTTCTACTTTGAGATGAACAGGGTTATTGCTTTAGGTACAACACACAAGTAGCACAGACAGTGAAAGGTGTCTTCCAGGGATGTTCTGGAACGCTGTGGCAGTCACCTTAAGTGCCCCCAGTTCAAGTTTTTTATGCTTGTTGTTGTATAACTGGGGTCCAGCAGCTATTCAGAGATGCAGTTACTGTCAGCTGCACCTCTCTGTGGAAAGGATGAAGGACGGAGGGAGGAGTGTGCAGATGGAAAAGGTATTTTACAGACAGGAAAATAAATGATATCTTTCCATGTTAGTGAAGCTGACTGCAGATAGAAGGTATTTGGAAGCCAAGTGGTTAATGCTACTGTTAGATTAACTGGCTATTAGAGTATGAATTTAGTAGACTGTGATTGTTGTTGTTTGTTTTTATTTTTTGTTTTTTTTTTTAACAAATCTGAATGTTTGATTTTACCAATGAAGATTTGGGAGCCAGACTCTAGCTCAGAGAGGCAGAGAAAGCACCCAACTGACCTTCCTACCAGCAAATCCCCTCTTCTTACACTCTCTCAAACAACCTCCTTCAGACTCAATGTCCCTCCCCTCTACTTCCTGTGAGTCTCTATATCAAACATCCTGAATCCCTTTACTCTCTTTTTTTTTTCATAATAATCCTATGTTCACTTCCTGTCAGCTGGTTGCTCGCTCTGCCTCTTGATGTATGGTTGACTTTATTTAATCCTGTTTTCAATATTCAAGCAGAAAGCTCTTGGATTAAAGACATGTGCTAAGGCTGAGCCACACCACAACCAAAAACAGGTTTGTCCAGTAAATAACACAATCTTAGGGTTCATACGTAGTGTGATCAAATATCCTGTAACATGTGATGGGTATTCTGATGGCCAGTTTGATTGGACAGAGACACAGCTAGGGTTTTGACAAGGCACATCTTTGAGGACTTTCCCAGAGATGATTAAGTGATCAGAGATAACTGGTCATGAATGTGGGTGACACCATGAAATAGGGTCAACAACGGGATAAAAAGGAGAAAGGGAGAAAGACAGCTGAGCACACACTCTCGTCTCTTCTTTCAGATGCAGTGAGATGAGAGTAAACAGCCTCACGCTATCCCTGCCAGAGCAGCCCATGCCACCCTGCCTTCACCACCACGATGGACTGTATCCCTCAAACCATGAGCCAAAATTAATGCTTTCCTTAAGCTGCTTTTGTTAGGTGGCTGGGCATAGCAAGGAGAAAGGTGAGTAATATACACAGAAGTCCTGACTTCATTTTCAACCTCAACCTCTTGGGTCAAGTCAGGCTCACTTCTGCAAACATAGGGTTATACAATTGCAGTCTTCACACTGTCAGCATGAACAGTTCCAGTACACACTCAGATAAGAATGCTGCCAAAGGTATAGAAACAATGATCTTTATCAAACATGAAAGACAGGCATGCCTTTCAGTAGCTGACCAAAGTTCCTAGAGGTGGGATACACTGGGGCTTCATGGCCATGCTTCATTCTGAAGAGATTATGAGGTCACTGACCCAGACAGACCCATTCAAAATTAAATTCTGCAAGGCTTCCTATCTACCCACAAGCACCCTGATATCCACAGATAAAAATTTCTTCACAATAGTCTTAGCCATTAGAATAAAAACACTGCCTTAGTTTAAGGAGAATGGTTTTAAAAACAGGAGCTTACTCTGCTGAACCTCAATGACAACCACTTTGCCGGACAGTCACTGCCTTCTACACGTAATTAGCCTTCTTCCTCATACCAGTACTAATCTATATACAGTGCTCTGTTCAAATCCTAAGACAGAACTATTCTTTCTAAGCATACACCACTGTGATGAGAACTGAAGCTGCCGGATGTGGCAGCTCCTGTGCCCCTACCCAAGGCATGGTGGAGAGGGGCTGCCACCTCAGGTAGAACTATATAGCTGTCTGGCCAGAGACAGAAATGTGTTTTTTAAATCCACATAATAGATCACATGTGTTAATGAAACCTTTGAATGTCTATATAATGTATGATTTCACTGGCCATAAAATGGCGAAGTCATTTCACGAAGCACTAAAAAGCCACTGTATTAAACAACAGTGGTTTCTTTTAATATTTTATTTCAGTGAGGTTGGGATGTTTGTAATAGTTCTCAATCTTGGGCTCCAGACAAGACTGTGAGAGTAAAATAAACAGGAAGCATTGTCACATTTGGAGCCATGGCTTTGGGGTTTCCTTTCAGAGTGAGGCTTTGCCTCTGCCTAGGTACACTCTTCCAACTTGCTGCCATTCTGTTAGGTTAATTGTGTGTGTGTGTGTGTTTGTATGTGTGTGTATGTGCCAGCCAACATGGGCAATAATAACATCAATGGCCATTTGAGCACAAAAAGAAATTGGCTTCTTAGGTCAGTGGGCAGCTCTGATGGTAAGGCAGGCTGCCTCTCTCTCTCTCCACTTTTTGTCACCTAGCCATTTATTGCCTAAATAGCTATTAATGATACCATCTGTGACACAGGGAGAAGGAAATTCACAAGTCAGGCACTGACATGACCTTCAGAGACCTAGGTGCAGACTGGTATTAAGGAAGCACAGAAGTCAATGTGAACACTACCACTGTGGGCACAGAGTCAGTTACAGCTCGCTCATTTAACCTAATCGCCACACTTACCACCTAAGCCGGGGAGGGGGGGAAGAAACGGTCAAGACATAGGATAGAGCCTAGATAAGGAAAGAACTTCACTGCATGGACAACTGACCAAAGGAAGAGGAAATCCCAGTTTAAAAAAGATTTATTTGTGTGTCTGGGCACATAAACCACAAATATGTAGGTACCCATGGAGGCAAGAGAGGGCAACACATCCTTGGAGCTGGAGTTACAGCTGGTTGTGACCTCCCTGACATAGGTGCTAGGAATGAACTTGGGTCCTCTGAGAGAATAGTAAGGACTCTTAACAGCTGAGCTATCTCTCCAGCCCCACACCTTAAGGAAAAGTACAGGACAGCAGCATGGGGCTCCTCAAGGGTTGTCACCACTGGCCAGCTAGAATGTGGAAGCTTTCATCTACGTTTCATGGTAGTTGCAGTGGGTCTGCAAATTCAACCTGAAATTATGTCCTGTTTTCACTGAGTTTAGGAACCTCACATGAGGGTGTGAGTGTCATTTTTTTCCCCTAAGAAACACTGGCTGTATCTAAGTCTCTGAAACTGCCCCTACCTACTCTATCCCATACCAAGACAGCAAATTGGAGCAAAACAGTATATGCTAGGAACAGAGACTCACTGTCAAGGATCTGATGGTGGAGAGGTATGGTCAATATCACATAAGTAATAAAAACATGGAGATGTACCTAGAGTGATTTGACTAGGTATGGCCTCCCAGACTCATGTGTTTGAATGCTTGGACCATAGGGAGTAGCACTATTAAGAGGTGTGGCCTTGTTGGAGGAACACCGTGGGGGTGGGCTTTCAGGTATGGCACACAGACCTTTCTGCTGCCTGTGGATCAAGATGAGAATGCTCAGCTCCTTCTCCAGCAGCGAGTCTGCTTGCATGACACCATGTTTCCCACCATGACAAGGATGGACTGAACCTCTGAACTGTAAGCCAGCCCCAGTGAAATACTTTCCTTTGTAAGAGTTGCCATGGTCATGGTGTCTTTTCACAGCAATGAAACCCTACCTAAGACAGTCCTACACTCTGAAACTGATAGAGTCCGCAACAACAGCTGCCAAGCTAGAGGGTCTTAAAAGAGCTTCTGGCTCTGTGTGCTTAGATACTGTTAGAAGACCTTTCTTCTCAGTCCATATCAGGATCAAGAGCAAATCACTGTCACACTGTCAGGGACAACTAATGCCTTGCCCTGGAATACCACCAACCCTCTAGATATCTCCTGGTTCATCTCCACATGTCACTACACTGACAATTACACATCTTGATCTCATGACCAAGAAGTGGAAAGGAACCTAAACAATCTATCTGCAACACATGTTTCACATACTCAGTAAAATTAAAGAATATAGCATGTATCTCAAGTATTTAAGGAAGTTTTGAGCGACACAGCAGATTCTAAGGTGAAGAACATTTGTGTTTTTTTACATCCACTATTTAGAAAGAGATAAACAGCTTTGTATTTTGGAGGCTGTGTGTTCAGGAGGCTTTGTATACATACTTTAATAAAACTATTTTATCAAGAGACACACAGCATGTGTCTGAGTAATGGAATATTCTCTAGTAGGTTCAGGCCATGGTACCTCTGTGACCAGTGGTTCGAAGGGCACAAGACTTGTCCATTACAGATAGTAGATCATGGAGTATCTGGCAAGCACCAAAAAGAAATCACAGCTGGTTTCACAGTGGTGGAGGCTGACACACAATGACCCTGAGTTCAATATAAGCTTGGGTTACATGGTGACTTTGATGTCACGCTGGTCTACACAGTGAGACAAAGAGAGAAATCACATTCATATTACTGGTTGGAAGTCTGCGTCAGAAAACAACTTTCTGTTTAAAAAGTTTCTGGTATGTTACAAGGCTGAGCAGATTCTGTGGGTGACTGTTGAGTCCCCACTGGGTCAGAGGTTACATGGGCGTAAGGCCAGTAGGCAATATGATGGAAATAGTACGTAAGGATTAGGTCTACAAACGGTGAAAAGGCATGGGAAGAGTACATTTACAAGTAGCCCAGATTCCTGTATCTCCTGGACCTTCCCTTTCATGACTAGTGACAGAAAAGTCAGTCAGAACTATCTGTGAATGGGGTGTTGCTGTACTGTAGCCTAATTCAGAACGCTGGAGAGAAAACCTGGCAGGTTCAGCTCAGCTGGAGCCCTGCGCCTGCTTATCTGCATAAAGGAAGGCCATATGGCCTCTGCGATATTTCTCCCTGACTGCTAGGTAGGGAGGTGGTTTTGTTGTTGGTCAGGAACCTAAGGAATATGAAAGAATCACTGCAGGATCAGGACACCTGGGAAAACCGGATTAGACATAGATCAGGTGCTTTTGTGTATCTTAATGTTTACTAGGAGTTGTGCACCAAATGTTACCACACATATCTCCACTGTCCACAGTGAGCTAGGAAGGTGACTCATGCCGTGGCCATCAGCCAACCTCCCGCTCAGGTCACCAGAGAGTTGACACAATGGGCTCAGCACAGAGTCACGGAGAAGCTTCCTCTCATCCTGGTGGAAAGGCTATTATTGCAATGTGCCTACACGGGCAGCCCTGGAGACCACACCTTAGTCCAGGGAGGCAAGAGAGTCAGCTGATCACACTGGCTGGTGGGTGGCAGAGTGGTCTGCCTCAGCTGGGGACTGAAGGCGGGGCTCCTGCACTCCGCAACCCTGCTGAGCTGAATCCGCATCCACTCTTTATTTGAAAAACATCCTCATTCTTTCACTTGTAGACAGGTGCTATTTTTGCAGCAGGCCTTACAATTTCAACTAACTACAGAAAGCCAGGAACTAAAATCTAAATTTACAATTAACAATATGAACCCTGGAGAGCTTCAATTTAAATTACAAAGCAATGCTTTATAATAACATGCTTAAATATGAAACGTTCCTGAGCATAATGTCACAACAAGGGAAATGTTAAGTATTCCGAAGGTCCCAAATGGTCATTTCTTATTTTTGTATCTGTGTTTAGTAGTAAAAAAAAATAAACATGATGTGTGAAATTTTTGTCTTCTCATAATGTGTTGGGAGCCATTAGAGCACAAAGCTTGGCCTCTGGCCTCACTCATTGTGTGAGAGCCTGACCTTTGCACCAAGCTGATGTCTGCACAAGCTTGGGCATTCTGGCTGACCACGGACGTTCAAGATAAGATCAACTACAGTAGGTTCCATTAGCAGATATTCACCCACTGTTCGAACCCGGTTATTGATTTACCTCCTTCCCTACCCTCCTGATCCCATTTTTTCCCTCCTTTTACTCTTTATAAGCAGCAAACTTGCTAGGAATAAACAGACCTTGACAAGACTCTGCTTGGTCTCGCTCCTTTCTTCCTCTCGCCCATTTCCCCTGCAGGTTTGGATTCTCCTCGGACCCGAGAATAACCAGGTCCTGCAGGGCGGGACAAGTGGCACCCAATGTGGGGCTCGAGGCACAGATCCTCTCCAGACGGACCCCTAAGAAGAGTCTCTGCAGCCCCTTGATTATTGCGAGACGCCTTTCACCGCTCATGAAAGTTGACCATCTCTAGGTGAGTGTTTCGTCCGTCTCAATTTTCGAAATGGGCCAGAAGTTGTCTAAAGAACAGGTCTTTATAAAAGACCTTAAGATTTCCCTCAGGGAGAGAGGAGTTAGAGTTAAGAAAAAGGATCTTGTTAAGTTTTTTCTGTTTATTGATGAGGTTTGTCCCTGGTTTCTGATTAATGGACCTGAGATTCATCAGAAAAAATGGCAAAAAGTAGGTAGAGATTTAAAGGAAAAGCTAGAAAAAGAGGGATCCGATTCCATTCCTCCTTCAGTTCTTTCATATTGGGGTCTTATTAGGGACATAGTGGAGGCTGCCTCGGATGATCCAGACAAACAGCACTTCTTGTCAGTCGCGGAGTCCTGCCTCCACCCCCTTTCGCGCGCTAATTCTATAATTTCACTCTCCCCTACTGAAAAGCAGCCTTCACGATCCCCATCAGTTATCATTGAAATACCCAGTTCTACTAAAGAACCCTTATATCCGCCTCTTCCCAAGGAAGAAGTCCCTCCGAGTGCACCCTTGGATTGCCCTGTTTTTGCGAAAATTAAAAGGATTCCCCCTGATGATCCCCTAGACCCGGGAGATGCGAGTTCCTTGGAGGAAGAGGCAGCACGTTATCACAATCCAGATTGTCCACCGGCTGTAGGAGAACCTTTTACTCGCCCTCCCTCATACGGTGTACAGACTTGTGCCCCCGCCCTTACGGCTATGGCCCCCCCTCCTCCTAATGCTACCCTCCTGGAAGCTAAAAATCAGCTTTTTACTCAAGTTAAAGATTTGAGAGAATATCTTGATTTACAGAAACAGTTTGCTCAGCTTTCCACCGAATTATCTTCTTTACAACAGTCTTTACACCAGACTGTTCTCTCCCCGCCCCCGGCCATACCTAGTGCCCAGACAAAAGGAGATGATAAGAAGCCCAGCAGAACCAAACAGGCTAATTTGACTCTCCCCGTTTTGACTCGGTCTTCAAAATCGGATCCTGCTGAGGAAACTTCCTTGTCCTCCCAGGACCCTCCCGCTGAGGGTTCCCGACAGGAATCAGAGGGCGAGGGAGAGGGTGAAGGAGAAAGCAATAATGAAAGTGAGGAGGAACTGGCGCCGGCTCTGCCGCTTGCCGTTCCACGCGAATTTCGCAAGCTTCATTTTAAAAATCTAAAGGATCTCCACAGTGCCGTTAAAACATATGGGCCAAATGCTCCCTATACTCTTTCAGTCCTTGACGCAATTTCCCGAGGGAGCTACTTAACCCCGTCAGAATGGATAAGGATAGTCCTAACCGTTTTGACGCGAGGGCAATTCTTGAATTGGAAGGCCGATTTTTTTGATAGTTGCCAAACCACAGCTGCTGCCAATTTAAAAACATCGCACCCTCCTGCTAATAATTGGACTTTTGAAAAGCTTAGTGGGCAAGGAAGATATGCCTTGGAGGAGCGGCAACAGCACCTCCCCTTAGTACTCTTAGCTCAGTCTGCCAGCGCAGCTCTTGCGGCTTGGGCAGGATCCCATTTGCCCCCCTTACCAAGATTTTACAGGGAAACCAAAAGGATTATAGTGATTTTGTCAGTCGCTTACTAGAGGCAGCAGAGAGAACACTTGGGCAGGAGGCTAATGATGATAAGCTTGTTAAACAGGTTGCTTATGAAAATGCAAATGCTGCTTGCCGTGGAGTGTTGTGAGGCAAGACTAGAGATAAGACTCTTGATGAAATGATCCGCACATGTAGAGATGTAGACCCAATTGCCAATAAGATGTCCCAAGCTGTGTATTTGGCCACTGGGGCAGTCATTCAGATCACGGCTCCATTTCAACAGCCATTTAAAACATGCTTTAATTGCAATCAACCAGGCCATTTTGCTCGAAACTGTCCTTCATTGGCTTCTTCCGGTGGGGGAACTCTTGCCCGCCAGATACAACCTGCCTCTTTATGCCACAGATGTAAAAGGGGCAAGCATTGGGCAAATGCCTGCCGTGCCACTACGGACGTCAATGGCCAGCCTTTACCTCCCCTTCAGGGAAACGGGCAGAGGGGCTAGCCCCGGGCTCCACAACCCATCCCATTTGTTCAGGCCTCGGGGAACAGCCTGCCTCAAACCAAACTCCCCTCCTTCGAGCCACCTCAGGAAGCGCAGGATTGGACTTGTGTGTCTCCACCTCAGCGATATTAAGGCCCGAGGATGGGGTACAAATTCCTTCTACGGGTGTTTATGGACCCCCACCAGCTGATACTTACTTTTTAATTTTAGGCCGTGCTTCCACCACACTTAAAGGCTTACAGGTTCACCCTTCCTTGGTAGATAATGATTATACAGGAGAGATCAAGATTCTGGTCTCCGCCACCCAGGGCCCATTGTCTATTGTGTCAGGACAGCGTCTGGCTCAGGCCTTACCATTGCCTTTAAACATCACTCAGCCTGCTATTACTGGGCCAAG
>CM052708.1:99245114-99271147 GCA_028551405.1 Uromys caudimaculatus
TATGACTAAGGAACGCCCTACCCTTACTTTAAGATTGCAGGGAAAGAGTTTTAAAGGCATTCTAGATTCTGGGGCAGACTCCACAGTGTTATCTCAAGCCTTCTGGCCTAAAGAATGGCCCCTACAGGCCTCCATGACTCATTTACAAGGCATTGGGCAATCCAAAAATACTCTTCAGAGTGCTCAGTTATTGACTTGGGAAGATGAAGAAGGGAATCAGGGCTCAGTACGACCTTTTGTGGTCCCAGGCCTGCCTGTTAATCTATGGGGCAGGGACATTCTCTCTCAGATGGGAGTTTTTATGTGTAACCCTAACACCCTCGTAGCCCAGCAAAAGTTGTCACAAGGATACCTCCCTGGACAAGGCCTAGGAAGGGAGAGTCAAGGCCGCTCCTCACCTATAATAGCTAAACCAAGATCAGGACGGTCAGGCTTAGGATTTTCAGACCATTTTTCATAAGGGCCATTGCTCCTCCTGCACACCAGGCAGATAAGATAACTTGGAAAGACGATTTCCCTGTCTGGATCGATCAATGGTCCCTCCCTTCTAAAAAATTGACCGCAGCCATAGAGTTAGTGCAGGAACAACTAGCTGCGGGTCATATTGAACCCTCCACCTCTCCCTGGAATACCCCAATTTTTGTAATTCAAAAGAAAACAGGTAAATGGCGCCTACTTCATGATCTTAGGGCCGTAAATAAGACCATGATGCCAATGGGAGCCTTACAACCCGGCCTTCCCTCCCCGGTTGCTATTCCTCGAGGATTTTTCAAAATTGTTATTGATCTTAAAGATTGCATTTTTTCAATTCCCCTACATCCTGAGGATTGCAAGCGATTTGCCTTTAGTCTCCCTGTTGTTAATCATAAAGGTCCTTCACCCCACTTTCAATGGCGTGTGCTTCCTCAAGGGATGGCAAATAATCCCACCCTTTGTCAAAAATATGTTGCACAATTTATAGATCCATTTAGAATAAAGTATCCTAATCTTTACATCATGCATTTTATGGATGACATTTTGATAGCAGGACCAAATGAACAACAATTACAGCTAATTTGCCCAGACCTTATTCTGAGATTGCAAAAACAAGGCCTTTATGTTTCACCAGAAAAGGTTCAAACTTGTGCTCCACAATTATTTTTAGGCTTTGAATTATTTCCAAACAAGATATTAACCCAAAAGGCTCAAATTAGGACTGACTCCATATGCTTTCTTAATGATTTTCAGCGGCTGCTGGGGGACATTAACTGGCTCCACCCCTACCTAAAGCTGACAACAGGAGAACTCAGGCCTCTGATATTTTAAAAGGGGATTCAGATCCAATATCGCCCCGAAAATTGACTATGGAGGGACAAAAGGCTCTTATGAAGGTTAACCAGGCTATAGCTAATCAACAGGTTGGATATTTTTTGCCCTCCCAATCTTTTTGGCTCCTTATTTTCTCCACCCCCTTTTCCCCTACAGGATTACTTTGGCAACAAAAGCCGTTGTATTGGATTCACTTGCCTGCTTCCTCTTCTAAGGTTCTGGCTACCTATCCCTTTTTGGTTGCATCTTTGATTCAGCTGGGACGAGAAGCTTCTAAAAAATTATTTGGTAGAGAACCTGATTCAATTGTTGTTCCTTATACTGCCTCTCAAATTCAATGGCTTATTAATAATGATGATGACTGGGTGATTAGTTGTGTTTCATACTCTGGTTTGATTGATGATTATTACCCTGCCGATAAATTGATAGTTTTTTTACAAAGAACTCCCGTGGTTTTTCCCTCTAGGACTAAAACCAGACCCCTAGTGGGGGCCACTCTGGCCTTCTCGGATGGGTCCTCCACAGGTCTGGCAGCCTTTAGCATTGATAGTCAGGTCTTCCAGAGAAAAACAAATTATTTGTCAGCACAGCTTGTTGAATTAGTTGCTGTTATTCAGGTTTTTAGGATTTTAAAAGATAAATCCTTCAATTTATATACTGATAGTGCCTATGTTGCCACATCAGTTCCATTGTTAGAAACAGTTCCTTATATACGACCTAATACCAATGCATCACCCTTGTTTGCAGAATTACAACAATTGATTTTGGAATGATCAGACCTATTTTTTATCGGCCATATTAGAGCTCATTCAGGACTTCCAGGTCCTCTAATAGAAGGAAATGATAGAGTAGATGTGGCCACACAAACCATTGCTACTGCCCTCTCCACCACCCCTCTTGCTGCTGCGCAACAAGCTCATGCTTTTCATCATCTTAATGCTCACACCCTGCGGGTTAAGTTCGCCATTACCCAGGAACAGGCCAGACAGATAGTCCGCCAATGTAAGGGGTGCTATACACTGCTACCAGATCCACATTTGGGAGTAAACCCCCATGGCTTGGTCCCTGGTGAGCTGTGGCAAATGGACGTGACACATTATCCCTCCTTTGGGAAATTAAAATATATACATGTTTCTATTGATACTTTTAGTGGTTTTATTTGTGCCTCTCTACAGACAGGAGAGGCCACCAAGCATGTTATACAACATGTTTTGTTTGCCTTGTCTGTGCTGCCCCAACCAAAGATCATAAAGACAGACAATGGGCCTGGCTATACAAGCACTTCCTTTAAGCAGTTTTGTGCTCAAATGGGAATCAAACACACCACTGGCATTCCCTATAATCCTCAAGGACAAGGCATCGTTGAAAGAGCACATCAAACCCTAAAACATATGCTAACTAAATTACAAAATGGGGGGGGGGAATATTGTACCCCAAACTGGGTAATTCCAAAAATGTTTTAAATCATGCCATGTTTGTATTAAACTTTCTTACCCTCGATGAGAAGGGAAAAACAGCGGCGGATTGCCTATGGCATTCATCCACTGCCTCCACTTATGCACAAGCCTTATGGAAAGATCCATTGATGAACAAATGGCATGGTCCCGACCCAATACTTATTTGGGGAAAGGGACATGCATGCATTTATGACTCAGAGGCTCAAAATGCCAGATGGCTCACTGAGCGTCTAATAAAACCATATAATCCTTCCAGGGAATCCCCTGAGAAAAAATCTTAATTGTGCTTTGTTTCAGAAAATGAAGAAATTCCCAATTTTGATCATCCTCTGGATCTATGAAGCTCATGTCCTCAACCCTTCTCATGCAAGTTCACCCCATCAGATATTCAATTATACATGGCAAATTATCAATCAGGCAGGAGATGTGGCTAATTCCACCTCCTCTATGTCAGCTAGCATACCTTGGCCACAACTTGAAGTAGATTTATGTAAATTGGCCATGGGAGCCCACCCTGATTGGGATGTTCCTGATATTTTTCTTCCACAACATTCTGCACCATTAGGGTCGAACCCGTTTGATACAACCCCAGGCTGCAGTTCAGATGCAAAACGAATTGCTCTTTTTACACGATACCACGGGATTTATGTTTGTCCCGGATCTCATAGAGACCGAGGATTAAATTATAAATGTGGATACTCTTCTGATTATTTTTGTGCCAGTTGGGGATGTGAAACTACGGGAGACACTTATCGGAACCCCTCTTCCTCTTGGGACTATATTATTGTTAAGAGAAAACATCAAGTAGGTTGGGTGTTAGATAAAACCAAGGATGAAATTAAGGTAAATGATTGGGTCAAGAATTGCCAAAAAACCTCCTCCTATAGTGGATGGTGCAATCCCTTACAAATTTCTTTTACCGACAAAGGCAAACAACAGAATTGGGAATCCATAGGCTTTGAATGGGGATTAAGACTATATGATTCAGGTAAAGATATTGGACTTACCTTTAGAATTAGACTTATAAAGACCATCCCCAACCAGTGGAAAACTTTGGCTATCGGACCAAATTCAGAATTACATTCTAATTCAAATCAGGGCAGAACTTTGCAGTCAGGCCCTAGACCTACCCCCTCCACTGATACATTGTCTTTGGAGGCTTCATTTAGACCGACTCTTCCTGAAGGACCTCCCTCTTCAGCCACCCTAATACTTTCCTTAGTTAATGCCTTGGTTCAGGCTATCCGAGAGGCTAATGATTCTGCTTTAGAAAATTGCTGGGTATGCTATTCCTCTTCTCCCCCTTTCTATGAAGGGGTTGCACATTTTGGGAGCTTGACGTTTACCAATAATACAGATTCCCTTTGCTGGGGTATTGAAGATAAACATGGCCTTACCTTAAGTAAAATTTCCGGTTTAGGCCTATGTTTCTTGGGACCCAAGATGTTACCTCCCATACAGCTAGAAGATGTGTGCAACCAGTCTGTTATTGTAAATGGCTCTTTTCAATATATAGCTGCATCTAATAATTCATATTTTGCTTGTGCTACTGGTCTTATCACCTTTATAGTCACTTCCTCTTTTTTAAGAAAAAAAAGATTATTGTGTTGAGGTTTCCCTTTTTCCACATTTGACTGTTCATGAGCCCGATGATTTTTTAAAGTTGTGGGAACGAGGAACTGTCCCTCTGAACCGATCTAAACGGGAACTCATCACAGCTGTCACCTTGGTGGTTCTTTTAGGCCTTGGTGCTGTGGGGACAGGAACAGGAATTGCTTCTATTGTTACCTCCAATATGCAATATGCACAATTGAGTGCCGCCATAGATAGAGATCTTCAGGAACTCCAATCAGGACTTTCCAACCTAAAAGATTCAGTTGCCTCCCTAGCTGAGGTAGTGTTACAAAATAGAAGAGGTTTGTATCTCCTATTCTTACAGGAAGGAGGACTTTGTGTGGCCTTGAATGAGGAATGCTGCTTTTTTACTGATAAGCTTGGACTAGTAGAGAATAGTCTTCAAAAGGTCAGAGATAGTTTAGAGAAGCGCAAGAAGGAGAGAGAGCAACAAGAATCTTGGTACCAAAATTGGTTCTCAACCTCCCCTTGGCTTAACACCCTCCTTCCAAACCTTTTGGGACCCCTTGTTGGTATTTTACTTCTTTGGCCCCTGGGCCTTTAACAGATTAACCAGTTTTGTTAAGTCGCAGATTGATTCAACCCTACAGAAGTCAGTCTCAGTGCATTACCATCGGCTGAGCCCCCATGACTCTGATAAAGATCCACCTTCTGAGCCCGAACGCCTTCGGTTTTCCACATTGGCCAACGAGCTAGAAACACCCTGGTACTTGCGATTTTGGAAAAGGCCTTGATGTCCCAATCATCGAATGGGCCATGCCTTGCTTTCCTTGTGCTATCCTCATCTCCCACCTCCCAGATCGGGGCACCTGCCCCATCATAATTCAATAAAATGAGCTCCTCGCAACAGAGGATTGCCTGTCCAATGGTCCAGCAACAGGCACATGGTAAGCCATGTGGGCATCTGTAGAGTTGCGAGACTAAAGTACTGCAAGGGAAGGAGGGTCCAGGCACGACCCGATAATTGCTGGCTTCCCTGAAGGGCATGCCCAAATGCATAAAGGTTGCCATCCCAGAACCCCTCCTCCAACAAAAGATGGCAGTCACCATGGAGGTTTGGACCCCTACCCTCACTCTCGGATTACAAGCCCATCCTTGCCTACGCAAGGCTATAGTGCTCATTTTATTAAAGAAAATAGGGGGAATAATGCCTCAAGTGTTGTACAATTAGCAAATGCCTTTTAAAAACCATGTCATAGAGCTATATGGATCATGTATCATCAAAACGAACAGGATCAATGCTACCTGAGCAATACAGGGCTGAATTCAGCCACAGGAACTGAGTTCTAGGTTTTTTTTTGAGGAAGTCTGCAGGACTGTTTGCCCTACTCAAAGATGGTGGCATGGCCTGAATTCACATACCAAGCTTTCTTCTCCAAGTCCTTCTGTGAATACAAGGGCAGTTATACTTCAGTAATTCCTATTCTCATATTAGTGGAAACAACACAACAGCTGCCTCCCACCCCAAGAGATATTGGTTTATACTGTATGCTTCGGACACCCAACTGACATAATACAATGTGAAAGGCTTCAGTAGTTTCAAACTGGACCTAACCCCCCCGGCACTTTACATCAGAACTTAAGTATTTACCTAACCAGTCTAGTATCCCTTCAGAATTCTAAAATGTCAGTGACCAGAGTTTCTAAAAGTTTCTAGTGTTTCAAATTTCCTCCTCTAGTTTGAGAAGATGGACTTGGCTTTGAATAAACAAGTCTTCTGGGATTTAAATAGTCAGTTGCAGGGGTCAGCAAGTTTGAGTGCTGTTTAGGAACAGCAGGAGGACAGGAGCATGTGGGAGCAGGAGGACAGGCGTGTGTGGGAGCAGGGGCACAGGCGCGTGTGGGAGCAGGGGGACAGGCGCGTGTGGGAGCAGGGGGACAGGCGCGTGTGGGAGCAGGGGGGACAGGCACGTGTGGGAGCAGCAGGAGGACAGGCGCGTGTGGGAGCAGCAGGAGGACAGGCGTGTGTGGGAGCAGGGGCACAGGCGCGTGTGGGAGCAGGGGGACAGGCGCGTGTGGGAGCAGGAGGACAGGGGTGCGCAAACTGGCAAGAAACTGCTCAGAACTCTTTGTCCTTTTTTCCTTTTTTGTTTTAAATATTTCCTTTAAATGATGTATACTGCGTATATTGTCTATGTGTGGGTATGTGCACCTGAATGCAAGCGTGTGAGGAGACCAGAAGAGGGTGTCAGATCCCCTGCAGCTGGAGTCACAGGTTGTTGTGAGCCACCTGACTTGGGTGCTGTGATCCAGACTTGCATACTCTCCAAGAGAAGTATGTGCTCTTAACCACTAAGGAACCTCTCTAGGACTCTTTTCTTTACTTACAATTTCCTTTAAAAGAAAAATCTTAGTGAAACAATAACTCAGATTTTCAGAGTAATTTCATGTCTGAAAGCAAGTTCTCCCTAAGTCCAATTTCTAAGTAGTGTACAACCTGACTTGACGGAAACATTTAGGCTTCTCTTACTTTATTCTTTATCTCTACATCTCCCCTAAGGGCTCTACACTTGAAACCACTGACAGGTTTATCTGGCTGCCGTGACTTGTCCCTACTTCCTTTCTATAAAGAAGTTTTTCTATAAGAGTTTCTGTTAACTGTTCAAAGTATCCTGCTCACAAAGCAGGAACTTGGCGAGATAACACAGATCAATGATTTACACCTTCTCAGGCATTTGTTCTAGAAAGACAAGAATGCCTAGCAGTGACCGGCTTTCTCAGTCCCACCAGTGCCTCTTCCAGAGGGACTGCTGGTGTTGGAAGGCTTTTGGGGGCTTGAAAACATCAGCCGTGAAGCTCAAAGATCCAGTGAAGAACGGGCTGACTGCTACCACACTCTAGTCACCCTCTGGATGGGGACATGGAGAAGTAAGAATGAGGCACTTTGGCTGAAACCTAATTTACTGGGCACACGGAAGCAAAAGTATCTTTTCCATTCCATTTCCAACAGCAGGGCCCACATCCTGTAGGGGATGGGACAGCTGGTGCAGGATAGGTTGAGGAGCATTTATTCTAAATGGGAATACCCTATATAAACAATATCTTTCAGCAAGTAAAACAATATAAACCCAGTGTCTTTTCTTTTAAATCTAGTTATAAGTGTAACTAGGTTCCTCTTCTAAACCTTGTCTCAGACTATGTTCCAGGTGAATTAATCCAACATTCAAAGGTTTGGGTCAAAGTCAGCAATATCTTAACATAAAGACAATAAATGTTAAAAAGTGTGATACAGCTAATTTTCAGGCATGTTTATGTAAGGAGAGGTTCTGATACTAAGGTCTAGTTCCCTAATTGGTTCTTGATTTGTCAATAAAGAAGGCTGGGAGCCAATTGCTGGGCGGAAGGTACAGGTGGAACTTCCGGGTTGCAAGAGGAAAAGAAGACACAAGGAAGGAAAGGAGACCTTTTCTGCCATGCTTTGGAGGAAGGACACAGCTGTCATGTAAGGCCTCCGCTACAGGCGTGTGGCCAAGGACGTTTGGCAGGAGCTGGTGGAACAAGCACTACATTTAGGGCAGGAGGACGGCCTTTGCAGGCGGAAGTTTTCTGTGCCTAGCGACTGTGCTTAGTAGGCAAGCTAAACGGCATCAGAGTTCTGTGTGTGTGTTTTATCTGTGGACTCAAGGGTAATGGGAGTGGGCCGGAAACTCGACCCCTCTCAGAGCAAAGGTGGCTAGAAAAGGAAGCTTGGTTAGGGCTGGCAGAGGCCGGTCCTGGAGCCAGGTGGAACAAAAGGGCGTCAGGAGGGGCTAGATCTCGGTGGCAGCTCCTGGGCAAAGTCGGTATCATGTTTTTAAAACTATATGCAACATGTCTGCAGGAATACCTAGGGTCCACTATTAGAGAATCTGTATCTGAGGTGGCAAACCACAGTCATAAGCCTATGTTGTGATTCTCTTGTAGTTTCAGAATGAATACAGTTTAGCTGCTTCCATTCATTAATATGGGACAGGGCCTTAGGCAGTAGTAACTAATTTAGTAAATACATTAAGGGTACCTCAGTCCATGATGCATAATATAATGAAAAGGAAAATTAAAATATTTTAACTATTAATCAGCTGAAGAACATGAAGAGCCAAATGGCTGCCAGTCATCAACTGTCTGTCCCAATAATTTCATATCATCTAAATGCTCAAAACTGAGCTACTGCTGTGGTTAGAATATGGATGGCCTTCACAAGCTCATACATTTGAATGTTTGGTCCCCACTTGCAAAACAGGCGTAGCTTTGTTGAAAGAGGTATGTTGGTGGGGGTGGGCTTTGGATTTTAAAGCCTACACTATCCCCAGTTAACGCTATGCCTTGTGCTTACAGATAGAGTGTAAGCTCTCAGCTGCTGCTCAGTGCCATGCTGACCTGCCTGCTGTCATGCATGATATGATGGTCATGGATTCACCCTCTGAAACAGTAAGAGCCAATAAACTCTTTCTTCTGTAAGCTGACTTGGTCATGTCTCATTACAAAAGGACAGAAACTAAAACAACTAGTGTGAAAAGTCCTTGATGCATCATTTGAGAACACGGCCCCTTTTAATTTAGACCTTTCAGATTTAGATTTAAGGGATTTGTGGGCTGGGCAGTGAGGGATAGATAAGCACAAGGCTCTGACTTTACATCTGTAGCATCCAAGTAAAAGCCAGATGTAGCAATGTGCTTGCAACTCTGGTGCCAGAAAGGCAGACAGGAGGCTCCTAGAGACTCCAGGTCAGCTGGGGTAGCAGACACGTGTTGTGGGGAAATAATAGTAATAAAGAGTCCACACTACTGCTGGCAATGCACTGGTGGGCACTGGCCAGGCACTGGTGGGCACTGGCCAGCTTGTTCTCATCTCCTGGAGACTCTCTGACTCAGAGCTCCAAAATCTCTCTACCCAGCTCACTAAGTTCCCACTGGCAGGTCGCTAATATGCCAGTCCCATGTTTCAAAACCTCCATGTTCTTTTGTGGTGCACTTCTGGAAAACCCACACTTTGCTGTAATACCTTTCTCTCTGGAACCCAGTCGAGCTGCTGGGTAAAGGAAAACACCACACAAACTTAGTTCAGAATCAATGGTAACTCAATCGCTGGGCACATCAACTAGAATCCTAATCTTGTAAGCCATATTAAATCTAAATCCTCTGGAAGAGAATCCTGGAGGATTCGCCATTTAACCCGGGAGACACTAGTAGCTACATCTTGTCCTCTCACTCTCCCTGTCCAAAAGCCCCTATCTTTCTCCTGCTTCCTCACTTTCCTGTTTAACCTGAAATCCCGCCTACTCGCCTAGTGATTGGTTCCTTTATTCATTGGGGAAGTTTCACAAGAAGTCACCTGAGTATGTGACTCATTCCTTGTTCCAGACAACCCCTTCTGGGAGAGGGGAATTAACATCAAAATACAGACAGCACCAGGGCCATGCACAACAGAAATGCCTCACTTAGAGACCCTGTATATAAAAAAAAGTAAGGTATTGAGTGATAGAGGAAGACAGCAAGAGTCAAGTTATGACCTCTGCAAGTGCATGTTTGTGTGAGCATGCACCACATACATATGCCACAAATATGCACAATGTGTGCAATCTGAAAGAACAAAGGAATAAGATCTGATTTTGAGTCCCTCTTCTGCCAGCCTTTTGCTCAGCCCTTTGGCAGGCTCCTATATCTCTACAGAATAAGTCAGTGACAGCTCTGTCACTTCCCTTCCACTGACTCCAGTGTGCAAAGACCTGTGTTCTGACAGACTTAGGTCCAGACCCTCCCCCTCCATTCGTCTTCTTTGTGTGTGCAGGAGCCTGTCTCAAACACTGCCTTTGCTCCTCTACTCTCCATAAAATGCTTCCACAGTGTTAGCACAATGCCTAGAAGTGTCCTGAATGAAACTCTGCAGCCAACTCAAGAGTCCAGTGGGACAGACTGCCCAAGACTGTCCAGTGCCCACTTCCAATGACTGTTCTTGAGAGATCTGTCCCCACTGTATCCACAGCATGCACATTTAAACTTGTTGATTACACAGCATCTCTCATTTTTTCTTACATTGATCAAATAAATGGCCAGTCATCCAGTGTATGGACCATAATGCTTCCAGAGGGCAAAGATAAAGACCTCCATTCTGTGAGAACACACAAATAGTCTACAACATGGAGATGACTGATCAGTATCCTGATCGAAGAACCAAATGGGCAGAAACCCAAAGAGGAAGAAGTAGTCCCTGGGCAGCATGAGCCTATGTGGAGGGAGAAGGTCCAGTTCTGTGCTTTCAAAGAGTTTCCCTATGTTCCTGGGCCTCAGGGCCCAAGCTCCTTTTTCACTCCTGTAGTAGTATTATAATATACTTCTTTCACCTTTAAAGATGAAGACAGATGCTTTGCTAGTGATCAGAAACACTTTGTGGACTGGTGCTTGCCTCACAGGTGGGATTGTCATAATTAGCACACAACTTCATCTATAAAGAGATAGCAAACTGGCATAGAGAAACTAGGACTGCTTAGGAAAAATATCATAGGCGACAAATAGGGACAGGGAGATGTCTTGTACGGAATAGAGCCCTGAGTAGATCCAAGTGTTGTGGCCAACACCTGACATGAGACCCACAAGGAGACAAATGGCCACGAGAGGAAGAATGTTCCAGGGGAAGCAGACTACAGGGCAAAGGTCCTGAAGGAAGAACCAACCTGGGGTATGTGATAAGTGGAAAAGGATGCTGGTCAGTCTGGCCAGAGCCAAGTGACAGGAGGAAGGGGGCAGCTGAGGTGTCCGGCAGGCAGAAGCCAGCTGTGGGCCAGGCATGGGCTGCAGAAGAGCAGGGCTCTGTGTGTACTAACTTACCTTCATATTACCACACAGTCTTTTATTTCTAGTCTCCTACTATGAGTCTCAATGGCAGAAAGTAGCTCATTAAAAAAATACCTCCTGTAGCATGCAGTCTACAGTATTCTTTAGAGTACACTATGGAACATTTACTACTTGCACCAAGAAATGGGGTGGGTGCTGCTGACAAGGTTTTGGAGACACAACAGGAGAGACAGCAGAGCACTTACACTTTAGGCTGCTGAGGGGAAGTAGTGATGGCCCAGTGGAAACAGCGTGGAGCATGGAGAAAGGAGATGTCATCTAGAGGGCGGAGGCAGAATTTGTGAAAGAAAAGAAAAATATATGTAGAAGAAAACTAAATCAAGATGTACTTAGGGTCTATATTTATCTTTCTTTTAAGGGGAAAAACTTCCTGGGATTATCTTTCAAGTGAAAGCGCTTTTTTGTTTGTTTAAATCAGCAGCTGCTATAGTCTATACATTCTTAACAGCACACAAAATACTCAGTTACTAAATGATGTGAATGTGATCCAGAGCTAGGGTGCACAGGCGGTGTGCTCTCACATCTTCATGGTGGAAGCACCGAGGGAGGAGAACTGTGCCCTCTCCACTTTGGCCGGTGGGTACTGCTTAACGCAGAGGCTCCCAGTTGATGGAAGTGCCACAGTAACATGGAGTGGTCAGCTGTGGTTGGGTTATCTATATCAACTGCCCACTGCCCAAGTCTCAGGAACTTTCCAAAAGAAGGGGGGGAAAGAAAGCAAGAGCCTCTGGGTCAGGAACAGAGCTGAGAAATGTGGATGTAACCTGGCTGCTGCAGGCAAAACTCTAGAATGGATGGGGACTCTCCAGTGTTCCCTGCTCTATCAGAGGAACTTTGGGCAGTTCACAGCTGCTGAGGGAGGGACAATCACTCTCATTTGGGGATGTGGCCACAAATCCACGTCTATATGGTTAGCATTAACTGGACTCAGAGTTGCTAATAACACAGGAAACAACGAGGACACGAGGCTGGGAGGGAGGTCTGGTGGGGAGGAGTTTGGGGGCGGGAAGGAGTGGTGAATAGATATGAACAACACACATTGTATACATGTATGGTACTTTCATACATGTATGAATAAAAAAATATCATTGTGCTGGCTAGTTTTATGTCAACTTGACACAAGCTAGAGTTATCTGAAAGGAGGAAACTTTAATTGAGAAAATGCCTCCATAAGGTTGGGCTGTAGGCAAACACAGGGCATTTTTTAAATTAGTGATTGATAGAGGAGGGCCCAGCCCATTGTGGATGGTGCCATGCCTAGGCTGGTGGTTCAGGGTTCTCTAAGAAAGCATGCTGAGCAAACCAAGATGAACAGCAAACCAGTAACTCGGTAGCACTGGTCCATGATGTCTGCATGAGCTCCTGCCTCCAGGTTCCTGCCCTGTTTGAGTTCCTGTAATGACTTCCTTTAATGACGAACAGTGAGGTGGAAGTGTAAGCCAAATAAGCCCTTTCCTTCCGGATTTGCTTTTTTGGTCATGGTGTTTCATCAGAGCAAAAGAAATCCTAACTAAGACAATTATTTTAGAAGTATGAACATGACCCCTAGCAAAACAAGGAAATACCTTAAACAGTGGAATGAACTGGGCTCTGGAGCTAGACAACCTACACTCAGAAGGCCAGTTTAGCTATGATGGGGTCAAACCTAAACTTAAGGTTTAATATTATATGCTATCCTACCTTGACATCTGGCATAAGCTCCAATGACCTAACCCACAGGTCACTCTCTAACTCTGGACCAGTAGCATAGACTCCATCTCAACAGCTCTCCTTAGCAAAGGGCTCGCTGAGGTCTTGCTTAAGAGGAGGAGCCTCTGCTTGCTGCCCCCAGCAAGGATTATCTCTGTGTGAGAAGTGGAGGTCATCCCACTCTCTATACACTACAAAGCCTGCCACACACAGCCTGCTCCCAAATGCAACCTGCCTGTGGGCCTGTAAGTGTGCAGTAACCTCTCTGAGTGGGCAGTACACGTGACTCATCATTTCCCACTGCCCACACATCTGTAAGGTGTGCTCAGCTATCACCTGCACCACAGTAGGCATCTCCTCTCATCAATTCCAGCATAAGCCAATTAGCTGACAGCACAACTGACTTAATTTTTATTTTTGTGTTCCTTTTTCTGTGAGTTAGGACTGCCACTCCCCTTAGAGGTTATGTGTACACTGTCTACCCATGAAAGGCTACCATGATGGCTGGCCTCACAAGTACCATGCTTTCTCTTGCTACTATGACAACTACTACTCATTTAAAACCAATACTCTTAGAGTTTAAAACAACAAGTAGGATGCATGTTGACAAACAGCCAGATTTGACTTGAAAAGCCATCTGGTTTACTAATTAATAAAACAATTCTACCCATCACAAAACTTCCCTAAGGAGAATTTATACGACACAATAGACTGTTTTCAGGATACTGGACATTCAGTTCAATAATACTTTGACTCCATGAATCAGGATATGCAAATGGTGTACTAATTTATAACAATAAAATACCTTTTAAGAACTAATATACTGTATGCAAATGCTTTATTCAACAAATATTTAAGCACTAGCTTGAAGTGGATTATTGTTAACAGGTAGGATAATTGTAGTCATAAAGCTTGTAATAAAAATAAGCAGAACACCTACTGATTACATGTGATAGTTACATGTGTCAGCTGGGTGCAGATGCAGTCACCCCTGCTCAAACAACCACTGTGCAGTGCTCTCCATTAGCTTCAGACAGTGCATATTATGAGCTCCAGATGACTGAAAATCCCTATGTCTGTATGCCCCAAAATACCTTCAGATGGGTTATAAATTCATCCAGCACAGAGAAGTAATTTCAACACAAATGAGAAAGACAAAGAGGCCTTTTTGTTTTCTTAGACATTTCTATTGTACTTGGTTTATGTGAGCTTCAACATCTTACATCTCAGAAAAGAACATGGCAGGATGTGGATTTATTTTATTGTTTCTCAAGGGCGGTACATATCCAGAGGAAGCCACAGGATGGGCCATGCCAGGCATCTCACTTGACTCTGATTTTTAAACAATTGTTTTCCCTTGGGGTGAGTTATCTGAGACTATTAAACAAACTCAACAGTTGAGTCAGTGCTTAAAATAAATAAGTCAAGCCCAGCGGTAGTAGCACACACCTTTAATCCCAGAACTCAGGAGGCAGAGGCTAGCAGATCTCTGTGGGTTTCAGGTCATCCTGGTCTACAAAGCTAGTTCTAGGAGAGTCAAGGCTACACAGAGAAATCTGGTCTCAAACAAACAGAGTCAAAAGCACATTGTTTTTGTTTCTTAAGATTGTATGATATTTCTAACATTTAGAAATCACACATTCTGATTAATTAAAACTAGTTATCACCAACTTCATCAAGTGAGAAAAAAAAAACCAAAAACAAAAAAACCCAAACCAACTGGCCACTTTATAAAGGCAGAGCAGGACAAAGACACTTGGACAGGTCCTGAGAGTGTCATTTATCTACAGTACACACTTGAGACCAGCCAGGCATGGTGGCTCACACCTGTAATCTCAGCACCTGGGAGCTGAGGCTGGATAATGTTGTGAGTTTGACCACAGTCTGGGCTGCACACTGATACCAGGCCAGCTTGGTGTGAGATCTTGTCTCAAATGAATGAATCCACAGTGCTCTGTCCCTCTTTAGAGGTTAGCGAGTATACTCTTCAAGGTAGTGAGGCATGCTTTAACTGAACAAGACTGAACTTGACTCTTTAGAGTCAAGAGGACTGCTAAACTGGGAGGAATGTTCTTAGTACTAAACTTTTTGGGACAAAAAAATAAAAAAATAAAACCTGGGATCACACTTATGAGCAAACTTTCCTAAAAGGTACGGGCTGGAAACTGCATGAGAGCCTCCCAACACTCGCCAACCCTGAAGTCATCGCTTTGATGTGAAGGCCAGCTCTGAGTCTAAGCCAGCAGGCACCGTGGAAATGTATTTTAATGCTGATCATCTTGGTTATAACTTTGAGCTTCTAGTTATTCCACCTTGTGCCTGATAAATGTGAAACTTGTTTATATAAATGAACAGCAACCTGTACTTCATGGTACCTTTTGGCCCATAATTGTAAAACACCAAGTAATCAAAAAGGAAGTGGTTTTTTCACCCCAAAATTGTAGCAATCTGTCACCCTTCCCCTCCCCTTCTTCATATACCATTTAGAATTTGGCATTGCTTGTGATGTAGTTGGTATTGGATAACATACAGAGAATATTTCACAGAAATCACTGAGCTCTGCATACAGCTGCAGAACATTTACTTGTGAGGTTGTTGAGTAACTTTGTACATTTCTGACTGCTATTTCTCCACCTGTGATATAGTATGTAGCCAACCTGGCTGAATTATAATTCTAAATACTTCAAATTAACTTTAAACACCATCGAGACTTTCTTTTTACTAAGCATAAAATAACTGCCCCTCTGAAAATGTCTTCCCTTCGGATTACACAGCCCAGCGTGGGCCCAGACCTCCAGTGTGCTGCAGTTACTCAGATGGGCAACTGAGGACAGTAAGCACATTCACACGTAGTGGTTAGAACAAAGCAAAATGACTCTCAGATACTAGCAAATGCGTTTATTCCAATTTCATCTTGCGGAAAGGTATTTTGTTTATGGGTGTGTTTATGTCCACATGTACAGGTTCAGGCACACATCATGTGCACATGTCTTTGAAGGCCAGAGGCTTACGTCTTATCATTGTCCCTATTATTTTAGGCAGGATCTCTCACTGAACCTCACTGATGGAATCTGGCAAGACTACCTGGTCAGTGGGCTCCAGGGATCCTCAGGTTTCTCTGCCTCAGTCCTGTGGTTACAGGCATGTGTAACAGTGCCTGCTTTTTGCATGCATGCTGAGATCTGAGCTCAGATCCTTATGGCTTGCTGAGCAAACACTTCACTGACTAAGCTACCTCCCCACACCCATTTCATAGTTTTAAAAAGAAGTCTAAAGATGTCAGATGTGAGAACAAATATATAATGTATACCTTGTAACGTATATGATACTTTATGAAATGTTTTCTTAGAAAGAACAAGAAAATTAATAGCTGACATACACTACAGCTTAAGGAGCGGCAGAGAGGGCTGCAGAGACAGGTCAGCACAAAGACCTGCATTTTATCCTCAGAACCCAAAAATAAATGATATAAACACATGAAGGTAAGGCATGGCCATGTGGGCTTGTAACCTCGAATAACCTCGGGCTTCGTGCTGTATGAGGCTCTTGACAGGTGAACTGTAGGCCAGTGAGGACCTTGTCCCTATCTTGCTAGGCATGGCTATGTGGGCTTGTATCCTCGAATAATCTTGAGCTTCGTGCTGTATGAGGCTCTTGACAGGTGAACTGTAGACCAGTGGGGACCTTGTCCTTAACAAGGTAGGTGGCATTCTGGAGTGTCATATCCTTCCCATGTACCCACATATGTACACAATCGTAGCACAGACGCACAAACACATATCTGAAGAGAAAGGCCCTTGCAGCGGTCTTTCATGACTAAAATCCACTGTCCTCACCCACTTTCCACAAGCAGCAGAACTGTGCAGTCATATCTTTTCTTGTGCACAGCAGCAACCTTAGAGGGAGCAGCACAGCAAAGGAGGCAGTTGTCCGGAGGCTCCAAGGAGTCGGTCTATCGCCTTATGGTGTTAATTCTCCTCACAGTGTGGGCCAATCCTAGATCTGTGTGCATGCTAGACACCTGTCCCTGAGCCACAAACCTCTGCTTCCTAAAGCCGTCAAACAAAGTCTCCTGATTTTCTCCTTGTGGTCTGGAGGCAGATCTTTTAAACAGCAGGCTAGACTCAAATCATACATCAAAGCAAAACATGGCTCTGGTACAGGGAAATGTTTTTTTTTTTTTTTTTTTAAATGCATGATTTATTTATTTATTAATTATCTATCATTTGTCTGTCTATGTACCATCACTTGTCTATCTATCTGTCTGTGTATGCATGCTCCACTGACATGGCACACTACAGAAGGCACAGGGTACTTTCAGGATGTGCTCTCCCCTTTTACCATGTGGGTCCTGATAATTGGACCCAGATTGCTGGGCTTCATGGCAAGCACCTTTCCCCACTGGGTAATCTGACCAGTCCAGAGTCATGATTAGCCCTTCCTGTGTTCAGTGGAGGTGGCAGTCTATCAGTGAGGAAGGCTCAGTTCTGTACCCATGCTCAAAATAGGGCAGCCCCTGGACTTACATGTTCTGGAGTTTTGGATCAAATCTTGTCTGATTACTCTCTTCTGCCCCTACGCCAACACTCCAGCATGTGTGTTCTCCCATATACTGCAGGGGACCAAAAGCAGCCAGTAAAACTCTGGAAGGGACGTGGGAGGAGACTGCTCTCAAACACAAGTTATATCACCAGCCCCCCCCTCCAGTACCCAATGCCCCTTAATATGCTAGAGCGGTTAAGAGATTCTAAACTGAAAAACTGGCTTTCGAGAGACACAGGCAGACACCAGCCATCAATTCACTTCTTTGATGGCCTCCATGTGTCCTTGTCTCAGCTTTGTTGACTGAGAGGCAGGAAAGTGAGGATCCCAGAGTTTCTAGAAAGCCATGAGAGTGCGGATATTACCTCGAGGAGCTCATATGTCCACAGTTGATGAGGGCTTCAACAAAAAAATCTATTTTTATACATTACATTCTTAAAAAAACAAAACAAAACCTAATCCTATGAAAGTAGTAAAAGAAAAAATCTATGAATGTCTGACATTCACAGCTTACTTTCACAATGTCTCCCAAGTTCTCAGAAATGTATGACTGAACCCATTAGCACGTGCAGCTGGATCCACTCATCCGTCGAGCTCTATTAAACACCCTCCCCAGCATTTGCACCATGTATGCAGTTCTTAGATGATATAAAATACGCTGAGTAATATATGAAAACATCTCAGAATACTTGGAATTCAGCCAGAAACTGACTGCATGATTAACTCATAGCTGTGACTCTGAGATTTTACTCCCAGCCTCAGAAACACTAGGCTTTTTTTCAGACATGAAGGCAATATTTTTATGTTTTAATGATCAGATTTTTGTCTTTCTATCCTTATATAAAAAGAAAGGATTTTTCCTGTGGTAATTTATCTGTGATGGTAAAGTGTGAAGAAGGAGAAATAGGACCAGTCTAGAGAAAAAGGTGCCTTTCATTAAAATGGAATAAATGGCCCTGAGAAGAGACGGGCATGAAGGCTGAAAGGCTGAAATATTAACCTTCTTCATTAACAGATAAGAGTGTCAGACCAGCATCTGACATTTTCCACCCACCTGTCCCATGGGGAATGACAAAAGCTAGGACAGTATAAACGTTCTCACGCAGATTTTACAGACACGCTAAGCATGGCTTAGTAGTGTTTGTTCCCCAGAGACAAAACAGGTAAGCTGAAAGCCTCTGGAGCACACCTGGGTTACAGTCTAACTCAGAAAACAGGGAGCCTAAGGCCTGGCCCTCAACAGGTAGAAAGATGACAGCCAGAGACTGGCAACCTATGGGAGAGCTGTTACCTCCTCAGTGAACTGAGAGTGTCAACTGCTGCTGCCCCAGACAGCAAGCAAAGGACACCTGCTGCCTGAGTCCAGCTGAGACAGGAGAAAGCTGGCTGGTGGACACCACTCTTTCATACAACCCCCTTACTTCCCTCTCTCTTGGAGAAACCTTTAGGTACCTTTCTTTAAACAACCCACTGAGTGGACCCAAGTAGCCTTCAATCATACTATATAAAAAAAGTCCCGAAGAAACCTTTCTAACTCGTGTTTTTTTCCATGGTGAGAGCATTCTCAGACTGCAAGAACCTCCAAATCTGAAATGGTATTGCACAGGAAAGGCTGTCTCTACAAAAATACAAACAGATTGTTTTTTTTCCAAGAGACCACTTTTCTTACTGTAGCCCATTGCCATGAGAGCGGCTACTGACACCAGCTCTTCCTGAAGCCTGTCTTTGAAGTTCATGGGTTAGTTACAGTCAATTACCATGCATTTATTAAGACACTCTGGATAAGTCTACACTTAGTCAATTCTCTGGCAGTGTAATGCAGGATTTCATAATTTCCCTGCTTGGTTCTGATGTTCACTGATGTTTGTAAAATATTAACTACTTATGGAAGCAAACACTACCACCATCAACAAATTAAAGAGTTCCATGGCAGTCGATGCTGTTTTAATACTCTAACTTAATCCCTGCACCAACCCGACCACTATCAGGAGCAACACAAACAACAAAAGGTTAAGGTTAATAACTCACTGGAGGCCTCAGCTGGAGGGCAGGAGAGGTGAGATGAGCTTAGGCAGTTTGTGTACATGCTGTGAACTCTTACATGCTGCACAAATGGTTTCTCATTTCAAGGTCCCGAACCCTGTCCTTTTCAGAATGGATTCCTACCATGGTCCATTCTGAGTGTGCCCGTTCATCCATGAAGATTCTCACTGTACCACAGGGTCATTAAAGCCTCTGACTGGAACTCAGCTGGGAAGGAGCTCATCATGCTGCTTTCAATCTATACAAACTGTCTGCAAGGAGAGGGATTTGCTGAAATTCTTACTGGGATTGCACTGAATGTCCCACCAAACAGTCCTGAGAGCGTGGTGCTGCTCCCTGTGAACACAGAGCATCGCTCTATGTCCTTCATCTCATCAGAGTCTAGAATTAGAGGTCTGTAGCCTGTCTCATACAATTATACACATCGTCTGATTTATAGATCTTGTCTGAGATTCATTTCTGTTGCATGCAAAAATATCTGACAGACAGCGCAGAGCTCCAGGACTCTTCTTCCTGGTACCACCAGGGCGGCCACCTCCTCTCTACCCCTGAGGACGCACATCTCTCTCACAGAGAAGGTCTCCCTCCCTGTCCATCAGTTAGGGCCATGTCCAACCTACAATGCTCAGTAGAGACTTCCATGCTTCTGTTTTTCATTTCTAGCTTATCTGATTCCTTCTGAGAATTTCTCTGCAAAGTAACTGCCCATCTTTTAAAAACTGTGTGTGTGTGTGTGTGTGTGTGTGTGTGTGTGTGTGTGTGTGTGTGTGTGTGTGTGTGTGTAGTAGTGGTGGGGCCGGGAAGCCCATGTGAGTCAGAGGACAGCTTGCAGGAGTCCGTTCTCTCCTTCTACCATATGAGTCAGAACTCTTGGTGGCAAGCATCTTGATCTGCTGAGCCATCTCAATAGCTCCTTTAGAGGCAATTCACTTCTGTTTAAAAGCAGCAAAGCATCAAGGGAGGAAAGTGAAAGGACTTGGCCCAGAATCTAGGTCTATACTAGAGCCAGTCTAGGCCTGAAGTATTCCTGTTTCCTCTCAGCAACTGAAAAGTGATCATTTTAATGGTATGGGACTACACTGAAGGGCCACGGGGAAATGTGCTGTCCCTTAGGAGGTGTATATAGAAAGCAGGGCTTCTTAAGGAATGGTCAGTAAGTATGGCGAGGAATGGGCCCGCCCTGTACTCTCTTCTGAGAACAGGACTCAGGCCCTGGCAGGGAGAAGAGAATGAGTTGTTTACTTTGCTCTAAATTCCCCCTCATTACTGCTGGAAGAACCCATGCCATCATCAGAAGATTAGTTAACTAAACATTCATCTAAATCTGATACCCAATTAAAAATGATCTCTGGCCCAGGGCAAGTAGCAAATCACGGGTAAAGTCAACTCTTCAATTACAAAGGAAACTACCTTATTTACATATCATTCAAGCCACTGTACTCTGAACTCCATTTAAAGGCTTAGAGCTGTCAAAATACCTTGGCCCCAGGTGAGAGGAAACTAGCATCACTCTGTATAACTACACATCTCTTACACAGTATATTAGCTTGATTTGCTTTTTTTCATTCTTAAATGAAATATTTTGCCTGCAGCAGAGAAAATGTCATTAATTGTATAATTTGCCCAAGAGTCTAAAAAGAATGCTCATTAATCTAAATGGCAGGATTAAGTTTTTCTGAATGTAGGATAGAAAGCTGAAGAAAAAGCATCAAAGAAGGCAGTAAAATCCAGAGTATTCATACCTATTAATATTTTCTCTCCACCAGGAAGGCTACATTTGCCTCACAGATGACTGCTTCTTTAATGGTTGGTTGAGGATACATGAATTCAGTTTGGAAATCATTTGTTCTTCAACATAGCTGTAAGCCTCTGCTGGTTTTTCATTAACTACTACAGATTACATGGAGTTTCTTTTTATTTGTTTGTTTTACCTGTCTGAAGATAAAAATGAAGCCCTACAGGTTTATAGTGTATACAATTTGGTATTCTCCAATCTAGCAGAATAAATAACTGCAAATTACAATAAAGTTACCAAACATCGCTTATCTTCCAAAACAGTCATCAACAGAAATAGTGGAAATGTATGTATGTTCACACCCAGTGATCTCAAAATTGTCTGTAGCATTCCTTCCGAACAGAAACAGTGGAAATGTATGTATGTTCACACCCAGTGATCTCAACATTGTCTGTAGCATTCCTTCCCACTAGTCAAGAGGTCCGCTATCAGAGCAGTGCAGCGGTTATGGCAGGATCTTCCTGTTCTGAGAACAGGCATCCCGAGGCCCTGCTTGTAACTGGTGACACTCTGGGGATGTGGGATTTAGTAGGACACTCTCCCCTAGTGCCTGGTACAACAGCTAATTTAGAGCAAGTGTCTTCATTGGCCATGCACATACAGTTGGACTACAGCATCGGTGTGTAGTCATGACTTAAAACAGTAGTATATGAAAGAGATTCAGGGGCTGGTAGGATGGCTCAGTGGGCAAAGGCACAGCAAGTGTGAGGATCTGATTTCAATCCTTAGGACCCACATGGTGGAAAGAGAGAACTGCAAGTCAATCTCTGACCTCCACCCACTACCCCATAAACAAAATGTTATACCAAAGTGGAGGGAGCAAGTCTCTTATCTAGGTTGGCGAACACATGAGAAACACATGGATTCCCATTCTGGTGAAACATCACACAATGCCAACCACTGAAACATAAAAGCAGACATATTCCTACATTAACATCTTTCCTTTTTATATATTTTGTCCAAAGGTTTTATGTGTGTGTGTGTTAGAAAAGGGGTTTATATATACATACACATGTTTGAAAAGGCAATGGCAGAGTTCAGATTCTAGGTGAGGACGTCTCTCTACCTGGCTAAGGAAAGGAGCTGCAGGATTAGAAGTGGCCCCCCTGCACTGTGAGCTACCAACCCACTGTATGAGAACTTAGGGACAGCATCAGTGATTCTGCAGCTTTGATCACGAATATTGTTACCCCTTACCATGAAAAGGACATTTGTCACAGGAATCACAGACCAATAACTCTTTATCATATAGATAGACACAGAAAAAAAAATGTGCCTTTAAGAATAAGGAACCATCTTGTCCCATGGAGGATGCTACCTTATAGGCTTACCATAAAAATGTAGAAAAAAGTTTTACAGGGTCTAAGCCACGGGGATATCTCCTGCTTGACAGGGTCTAAGACACTGGGATATCTCCTGCTTAAACCCTTTGCTTGACAGCCCAAGCTACGCATCACCTGCCATACACCTGACGCCAGTTCTAGTCTGCTCTGCGGGGCCCCTCAGGGTCAAAAAAAAATTCCCCCCTTTCCAGTTTTCCATTTTAGCTCCTGCTCCATCAGCTGGAAAACAGAACCCATCTTCCGGAAGCCACAGCTTAAAGCAGCTTCAGGATCCTTCTCATTCCCCGACGCGGTGCTGAGGACTTGGAACTGCTCGACTGCACAGAGGTCACAGGCTGATGGGAAAGAACACTCGGTTCTCAGGCATGTTTGTTCACCTGATCGGGATTTTAAAAATTCATCAAGAATCACGGTTTCTTGGCTTGTGAAATGCAGCTCTGGATATTTTGGACTACTGGCAGCAAGCAGAATGGACTCTGCTGGGATATGGGGCATTCTGCCTAAGATTTCACCTTTTCTTCTGTATTTCCTGTCACCTCTTCTCCACAGTACCTAGGAAAATGACCTCTTAAGAAGCATCACTTACAGGACGAATCTCTCTGGCATGATGTGATCAACATGGCTCCCGCACACAGACCTATAGCTCTGGAAGCTGCTCGGAGAGCGCACAGACACCATTCATTTTTATAGGCAGTCTTGTAACATTTTGATTCTCTGACCAATAAATTTCCTGCTGCCTTCTATAGTCATCCTCTCAGTAACTATGTCATTTTGGGGAGCTCCAAACTTGGTGATTAGCACTTATTTCTGGTGTCTCACCTCTAAACTAATAGTAGATAGAAACAGATACCAGCCAATACCCACTGAAGAGTTTGTGTTTGCTGTGAACAGAGACTAAAATCCTTGCTATTGCACTCAAGAATTGGTCTCAGGTCATGTAGTTTACCTCCGAGCTAACACCCCACACAACGAGCGATTCTCACGGAAGCACAGCCCTGCATAGGGCCCCTTTCAGGGAGCTCCCGCTTTCAAAAAAGTCCTTCCTTTTGCCTGAAGTCAGCTCTTGTTTACTGTGCACTTGGTCCTTAAGCACATGGAAGTGAGAGGAATGCAGAAAGCTGCCTCCTCTACAGGTCCTGTGATTCTCTTTACACGGCTGAAAATAGTTTTTATTTTCCTTCAGCTCACAGTTCCTGACTAGATAACAACCAAATAGGAGTTCTGAGGTTCCACAGAGAGAAGAGTCACGTGGAAAGATCACTCTTTTCCTGAGAGGAGTATCTAGGGTCTGGTATAGACTGCAAGGACCACTGTAAGGACCAGAGTTAGGATTGTGGAAGTCACAACCCTGAACATCCTTTATCCTCACAACACAGACCACAGACCAGGCACCTGCAGACTGGCCAGCACCATCAACTAGAAGGGCTCGCTACCTAAAGAAATGCTCAACATCCCTAGTCATCAGGGAAATGCAAATCAAAACAAGTCTGAGATTCCACCTCACACCAGTCAGAATGGCTAAGATCAAAAACTCAGGTGACAGCAGATGCTGGCGAGGATGTGGAGAAAGAGGAACACTCCTCCATTGTTGGTGGGATTGCAAGCTGGTACAACCACTCTGGAAATAAGTTGGGCGGACCCTCAGAAAAATGGACATAATACTACCTGAGGACCCAGCTATACCATTCCTGGGCATATACCCAGAAGATGCTCCAACATGTAATAAAGACACATGCTCCACTATGTTCATAGCAGCCATATTTATAATAGCCAGAAGCTGGAAACAACTCAGATGTCCCTCATCAGAGGAATGGATACAGAAAATGTGGTACAGAAAATGGAGTACTACTCAACTATTAAAAACAATGATTTAATGAAATTTGCAGGCAAATGGATGGAACTTGAAAATATCATCCTGAACGAGTAACTCAATCACAAAAGAACGAACATGGTATGTACTCACTGATAAGCGGATATTAGCCCAAAAGTTCAGAATGCCCAAGTTTCACTTTACAGTAACCGCTGGACTGAGAGTGAGGTCCCAGATGGAGAAGCTGGAGAAGGGACTGAAGGAGCTGAGCGAGTGTGCAGCCCCATGGAGGGAGCAACAGTGTCAACTGGCCTGAGGCATCCCCCCCCCATCCTCCTGGAGGCTGGACCACCAACCAAAGAATATACATGGAGGGACCCATGGTTCGGACCACATATGTGGCAGAGGAGGGCCTTGTTGGCCATCAGGGGGAGGAGAGGCCCCAGTAAAGGGGAATGTCAAGGTGGGAATATGGGAGTGGATGGGCGAGTGGGTGGGAGGTGGCATTCCCTCATAGGGGTGGCGGAGGGGGAAGGGATAGGTGGTTTCCAAAGAGGAGACCTAGAAAGGGGGAAACATTGGAAATGTAAATAAAGTATTAAAAAAAAAAACAAACCTAGAAGGGCTTGCTCCGAATGTTCTCCCCTCATGCTTCTAACCACTTTGGGCTTCATTTCCATAACCTACATGAAAAGGCTCATCTGGGAAAGTTAGATGTCTCAATGTGTGACAATACTTGCTGCTAGGACTGAGAACCTGAGTTTGATCCCAGGACACACATGGTAGAAGAGAACCAATTCTTACAAGTTGCCCTCTGACGTCCACATATGTGCTGTGGTGGGTATGTACACATGCGTGTGCTTGTGTACACACACACACACACACACACACACACACACACACACACACACACTGCCACTACCACCACCATCACAACCATCACGAAAAAGAACAACAAAGCAAGAAAAAACCCCCTCCATTTCCCTATTTGATATAGAGGTTAATACAAATTTTAAATTCTACCTACAAATGATAGATTATCAGTTAAGATTAATTTTCCAAGTAACAGCATTATGATGAGAGTAACATGGGACTTCTAATAGAAGTTTGTGAGTTTGATTCTTTCACAAACTGCATTTTTTCTGGGCAATTTGACCAAGGGTACCTGCATTGAGAATTCCCATGTCACACAGGAAACTCTGTGGACGTTACACTAGGGAAAGACATAGACACTGCCTTCAAAGGTCCAATAAGCATAATTAAGGTTATAAAATGACAAGTTCTATAATCAATGATGGCTGTTCATCTCCATTTTTTCATCAAGGACTTGGTCTTTTATTATCTGCCTCCATCAAAATGCCAAGGCAGAGAGCGAGCTCTTGAGGATGCGGTCTGGAGTGAGCAGCAGCAACAGCTATCTGACTGACCCCTGGTGTGACCATCATATTATAGGATGAGCAGCAGCAACAGCTATCTGACTGACCCCTGGTGTGACCATCATATTATAGGATGAGCAGCAGCAACAGCTATCTGACTGACCCCTGGTGTGACCATCATATTATAGGATGAGCAGCAGCAACA
>CM052708.1:99271647-99310585 GCA_028551405.1 Uromys caudimaculatus
GCCCCATGACACCCTATCATACAGGTCACTGCATAGAGCCCCATGACACCCTATCATACTGGGTCATCCCATAGAGTTCCATGACACCCTATCATACGGGTCACTGCATAGAGCCCCATGACACCCTATCATACAGGTCACTGCATAGAGCCCCATGACACCCTATCATACTGGGTCATCCCATAGAGTCCCATGAGACCCTATCATACTGGGTCACTCCATAGAGTACCAGGACACCCTATCATACTGGGGGGACTCTATAGAGCACCATGATATCTTATCATACTGAGTCAGTCCATGTCATGATGTAAAAATGCATCAGTACAACTTCAGAAGTCCCCATAGTCTATAACAGTCTTAATACTGTTTGATGATACAAAGTTCAATGTCTCTTCTGAGACTTAAGGCAATCTCTTAACTATAACTCCACATAAAATCAAAATAAAAAAGCAGATCACATATTGCCAATATACAGTGACACAGAATATACAATGTCATTCCAAAAGGGAAGAAAGGGAGCTCAGTAAGGAAATATTGGACCAAACCAAGCCTGGAAACCAGCTGGGCAAACTCCAAATTCTACATTTCTATGTCTGATGTCACAGCGCTCTTCAGACCTTCAGTTCCTTTCAGCTTTGTTGGTTGCAACACACTTCTCTCTTGGGTTGGTTCTATACCCTGTTAGCAGCTCTCCTGGGCAGGTATCCCACAACTCTGTCATCTCAAACATCTTGAGGTCTCCAAACAATCCAGGCTTCACCTTCACAGCTTTATGTAATGGCTCTCTGGGCCTCCATGTCAGGACACCCCTGACACACACTTGGCCTCAGCTATTTACCTTAGCAGAGAAGGGAGATTACATATACTCTTGCCCATATTCCTTGCTTTACACACAGAACAATGTGGCCAAAGCTGCCATGTTTTGCTGCTGGCTGGGATGGAAGTTACCTTCTTCATTCAGTTACATTTGCAGCAGCTTTCTAGTATTACTGCTTAAGCTTTTCTTTACTTTTCCAGAAGCTGGAAGCTCAGCTGGGTGGGGTCTGTCCCTGAGGTCACCACTCTTTTTATTTCATTTAGCATCAGGTTTTCTTTAAACTTTTTATCTCTTTGAACACCAGATTTAGCTCCATCACATTTCCTGGTGCTCTGTCTCTTTTCAAACTGTAAATTTTGTATTTTGTCTTGCTCATCTTCTTCTTTTTCATTGTAGATATGCCTAAGTGTGAACATCAATAACCACACAACAGAGTCAATCCTAGGCTGTCTTGAAATCTCCTCTGCCAAGGCCATTAATCCAAAACTCTTCAATTTAGCCTCAGGCAGATTTTTTCATAAAGGGACAAAAAGCAGCCACGTTCTTTGCCAAAATATCACAATAATGGTCTCTAGGCCACTTACTTATTCATATTCTTCCCCTCTAAAACCTCTTGAGCTACTCCATTATTATCTACCTTGGCCTCAGCACCACTATATTCCACACTCTTACTATTATGGCCTAGTAAGCTCTGTTTAAAATGTTCAAATTCTTTCCTAATCTAAAATCACATTTCACCAACTAGCTGCATGATCAGACCTGTCACAGGAACACCTTACTCCTGGTACCAACTTCTGTCTTTGACAGTTTTCTATTGCTGTTAAGAGACACTATGACCAAGGCAACTCTTTTAAAAGAAAAAAATTAATTGGGGTAGGCTTATAGGTTCAAAGGTTTAGTCCATTTTTATCATGGTAGGATGTATGGTGGCATACAGGCAGACATATCTGTAGAGAAGTGTCTGTGAGTTCTACATCCAGATCCATAGACAGGAGGGAGAAGTGACACTGGGCTTAACATGGGCTTTTAAAACCTCAAAGCACACCTCTACTGACACACTTTCACCAACAAGGCCATACCTTCTAATCCTTCTTATGTAGTACTGGTGACTAAGCAGTCATATCTATGAGCCTATGAGGGCCATTCATATTCAAACAACACACTAGAGCACAGCAGAGGCTTCCTTGACTGCTTTATTCCCCCATGAGTGCTCTAAATGAGGTGCCTCAGTGTCCCAGCCACAGCAGCACAAGCAGGCCAGGCCCTCTTGTGGTGGCTGATGACCAGTGCTCACCATGCTCTCGATGGTGACCTTGGCAACTGTGAACTTATAACCCTGAAAACTGCGAACCAAAAGGAATCTCTCTTACTTAGTATCTTACTTGATCACCTCAGGTGTTTTTTCATGGCATTGGAAAGTTAACCTAACACAGAACTTATATTGAGAAGTAGATTATTATTGTCACTGTACCAATTAATGATATGGTTCAGAAGCCTTTGGCATTTTCTGTGGGGATGAGTTTGGAAAGCATTTAAGATGCTCTCTGAGAGGATGAATAATGTCTTAGTGGACACTGCTGATAAGGACTTTCATGGCCAGAAGTAAAAGGAATTTAGACAGAGCATGCTGATAAGGTTTCAGGGGTGGGTGTGGATCCACTCTTTTGGAGTAGACCAGAGTTCGTGCATTTCTATGCTAGCTCCATGTTGTGCAACCATGCAAGACTGAGAGTGTCAAGGCAGCTGACTAATTCATCTGGTGGAGACTATTTGGAAAATGCTAGTGTCCAGGTCATGGTAGAGTGAGTGCTACTTGATTTTTGCCAGATGTACATGAAAAGTGAGAGCAAAAGATACAGTGGAGAGATCTGAAAATTGCACCTTGGTCTAGGAAGAAGCATGCTTAAAGTCATAACCAAGAATGTGGTTTTTTAAAGAGATTGTACAGTCAGAGACAAGTTATTTGTAGCAAGACCAATGGAAAAATGCCTTAAGGACATCTTATGAATCAGCATGACCCATCCATTACAGCCCACAGGAGTGGAAAAGTGTAAATCTAGGTCCAAGACTTTTTTGGGAAGACAGCTCTAGTGGCTCCTCTTTGCACAGGAACATGTAGGAATGATCTCCCTGGGATTGTTCTCTGGTGTTCAGCTTTCTAGGCACACAAAGGCTGTTATAGTTAGAGGGGATCCTGGGACTACAGTTCATGTTGTCAGGACAACATCAATATGATGCCAGTTTTGCAGGCATGTAGAATGTAAGCATTACACACTGAATCACAGAAACTTGCACAGAGACGTCAAACAGAAGGCTAGGCAGTGTGTAGGAGAAAGCTGTGGGACTGAGGCTAAGGCTCTAGTGGAACCCCAGGAATCTACATACAGAAGGAGCATGAAATATCTGCTAAGAAAAGCCACAGCAGTGAGCAGAGGCAAGATGAGAGTCACTAGCATAAAAGGTTACATACATCGACCTGAGCTCACACACCAAGTATGTAACAGCCAGGATCTGACAGGCCCCAGAGGCTGTTTCTAGCATGCTGAAATCACATCTACAAAAGAAGAAAAAACTAAAAGCAGAATCAAGAAAGACTGACACTTAAGATAGAAGCAGCACAAATAAGAATGTGCTAGCGATTTCCTCCACACTGGGTGACCCTAGAAAGGGATGGAATGTGTTTATCCCTCAGGCAGCCAGTGTAAAAAACAACAGTGCAGAACTTCTAAATGAGCTGGTTTGAAATTCAGGTTTTTGTTTCTCTTTATTCATGTTTGTTTATTTACTTTTTTTTATAGCACTGGGAATCAAATCTTGGGCCTCAGGCATACTACATATACTGAATCACCGAACCTCACTCCATTCTGTTTACTTAAAAACAAAATGGTCGATTTACTTTTATTTTATGTATAGGTGAATGTATGTATGTGCACCACATGCATGTAGTACCCTTGCAAATTGGAAGAGGGTATTGGATCTCCTGGAACTGAAGTTATAGACTGCTGTGATCCGCCATGTACATGCTGGGAACTGAACTCATATTCCTCTGTCCAAACAGCAACTACTCTTAAATGTTGAGCCATCTCTCTAGGCCCCCATGACTTATTTATTGTTTTAACAAACATATTTTAAATCCTTAGAAAATCTTCATTGAAGAATATGCAATTTTAGCATGGTCCTAATGACTCTTGCAATCAGAGGCAACTCTGGCATGAATTTGTTGATTTGAGCTACAATTCTACTGGGGGTTAAAAGGTGTCTCAAAAAGGAAGGGTATGTAAACTTATAAATGCCCTAATGTGGACAACATTGGAAATTGAAGTCTCCAAATGATACTTTAGCACCTGTGCCAAGTGATCTTGTCTGCCTCAGGGAACCTGCTGCTCCTCTTGTGTTGCCCACTGGGGAGCCTGGACCCCTGCACTCTACCACTATATTCCACCCAATTCACTGAGGAAAATCTCTTAACTTTTTTTCTTTTTTACAGTGTGGGGAGCAAACTGGGGACCTCATACATATCTGGGAAAAAGTTAACTTGAAAACAAGTCTGAGCTCTGTGTGACACAAGCCACACAGGACTCTTTACACACCCTGAGGACCCCTTGGTGTACTGTGCACATCAGTAGGGTGGATGGGATTGTTCTGCACTGACAAATTCTGGGACCTTCAGAACAGAGGAACACATTAGTAATTAGTAAACTGTTCAGAAAACCAACCTAATTTCATTCTTATAAGTTAATGAGGCAGGCACATAACTCACATTATAGTCTAGAGTATTAGATATCAAGTCCAAATTTGGAGAGATTTGGGATTCAACCCATATGCTGTTTTGTATAACTTCCAATTTGTAAAATCTTAAAATACAAGAGATCCCAAGGACATTGTATAGTGGTTACTTTTCTGTAGCTGTGACAAAACACCATAACAAAGGCAACTTATGAAAGAAAAGGTTTAATTTGGGGCTCCCAGTTCCAGAGGGCTAGAGTCCATGACCATCATGGCAGGGAGCATGGCAGAAGGCAGGCAGGCATGGCACTGGACCAGTAGCTGAGAGCTCACATTTCACCCATAAGCATGATGCAAAGACAGGTAAATGGAAATAACATGGGCTCATAAAACATCAATGCCAGACTCAAGTGACACACTTCTTCCGATAAAGCCACACCTCCTAAACCTTCCTAAACAGTTCTACCAACTGGGAATGAAGTATTCAAATATATGAGCCTATTGGAGCCATTCACATTCAAACTATTACATACAGGAAATTGCTGCTGAAAGGTTTTTTTTAAAAAATATATTGGTTGTAACAACATTACCTATTAGTCAAGTGCTACCTTTGTTCCACACTATTCAAAATCAGAAAAACGACTTCACACCAGAGTCAAAGTATAAATGGGAAATTTTATTACCAAGTGGCCCAGTTGAGCAGAGTTGCAAAAATGGAATGAACCAACTACGTACAGCTCAGTTACCTTGTCTGTAATAACTTGCAATGGCATAATATAATCTGATGGTACTGCAAAGTGTTGAAATTCACAGGAAAATTCTTTATTCTTGTTGCCATAGGAATTCAGAATGTAAACATTATTAAGCTGGGCAAATATTTGGATGCTAGAATCAACAATTATTTTTAACACAAAGCACAGAAATCTTTTTTTTTTTTAATCTGAGAAGCATGCTGATTTCAACAAAAACCTGTGTTAGGAAGATACTTCAGGCTATAAATAAAACCATTAACAACAGCTTTAAGAAAACATTAGGAAGTCTTAATATATTACTTACACAATTTCAAATGCTGTGTTTCTAACAGCTACCCATGTGCGACATTCATGCAAATGACAACAAACGAATTCATAGTTCCTGATCTCTACTAAGGTAGAAATCATTAAACTATCTGATAAAGGTTAGTAATGCTAGGAGTGCAGGCTCTGAATAACGAGGCTCAAGGATTACTATCATTACAGAAATCCATTGATCTGGAAAAAAATTGTTGTTGTTTGTCTTTTGAGGCAGGATCTAACCATGTAACTCCAGCAGGCTTAAAACTTGTCGTGTAAAGCAGCTGGTCTCAAACGCACAGAGTTCTGCCTTCCTTTGCCTCTTGAGTGATGGACAAGGTGTGTAATGAGAAGGCTAGGCTGATTTCATGGCAGGCTTCAAACTGGCAGTTTAGGAGATGAGGCCTAAATCTCTGTTTCCAAGAACTGGGCAAGTCCAGGCAAGTCCAGGCCTCAGAACCTGCCCTGCCACCTGGCCTGAGGCAAGGACAATGGGTCAGCAGCATTTTCCAGACTTCCTCAACAACAGTTTTCAGACCTCCCCAGCAATAGTTTCCAGCACCCATGCTGGTAATGGAATGTCCCTAGAGATGATCAAGATAAAGGTCACCTACTCCAGAATCCCCTAATGTGCTTTAAATCAGGCCTTGGAGCTCACTTGGGTGTCTCCCTATCTTGATAATGGGAGACCCCAGCATGCTGGACTTCTGCAGAAATAAACACTCTTTGCATTTACATACTATTTGAGTCTGGGACATCATTTTGAGAGTATCATGGGCCCTTACAGTACTACCACACCTGGCATGGACATTTATTTTTGAAAAATAGACCAATGCCATGTCACAAAAATAAATGGAAATGGTGGAATAGGAAGAGAATTTAAAAAATTGTCATAAAATTTAATTGTAGTTATATAAAAAGCCAGTGTTCAAACACTGGTGGAAATATTTCTCATAAAGTATCCTTACACATGGAATCTTGTTGCTAATGTGTTTATGGCTAATGTGTTCTGTACGGGCACAGTTTTTGATGTTGTTCTCTTAGACAGTGATGTCCAAGGAGAAGTGTGTGGTGGGATCCGGCAGCTGCAGGATCTGTCTCAGGGTCACCCTGTTCTGCCCTAGAGCCTGCCCTGGAGTGTACAGGGCACTAGGGTCTGTCTCAGGGTCACACTATCCTACCCTGAGCCTGCCCTCAGGGTACAGTGGTCTACAGGAGTGAAGCGATGATACAGTGAGGTCCACTTTCTGGCTCCTCAGGTGTCCTGCTTATTTTCTTGGATGGAAATAGAAGTCAGTGTTTGCTCTCTGTTTTCAAAGTGACTACTGTCCTTTATCAGTTGTGGACAGCCCTGGGGCTGTTTGTATTTTGATGCTAATTCTGCCCTCCTGGGAGGGACTTCAGACAAGGAGTGAGTTATATACTTCTTGTGACTTCCTGTGAACCAATCCCCTAATGAATAAAGGAGCCAATCACTAGGCAAGTAGGAGGGACTTCCAGGTCAGATAGGGGAAGAGAGGAGGAGGAGAGAGAGTGGGTCCTTTTGGAATGGGGACAGCAGATAGGTAAGGTATAGCTATTAGAGTCTCCTGGTATCATGGCGGATCCACAAGGATTCGCCACCAGAGGAATTAGATTTTGTTAAGGCTTACAAGATTAGGTTTTAGTTGTTGTGTCCAGAGATTGAGTTACTATTGTTTCTGAGCTAAGTTTGTGTTGTCTTTTCCTTCACGAGGCGGCTCTTCTGGGTTCCAGAGAGAAAGGTACAGAAGCAAAGTGTGGGTTTGCCTGATGTGCACCACAGAGGCCATGGGGGTATTGAAGCATGGGGCTGGCATGGTAGTGACCCACCAGTGGGAGCCTAGTGAGCTGGGTGGAGAGATCATGGAGCTCTGAGTCAGAGCTCCACGAGATAAAAGCAGGTCAGCCATTGCTCGCCAGTGCATGGCTGGCCAGCCCACCGGGGCTGAGAGAACAAGGATATAGAAAGGGAACATGCCTCATTCTTTCTTTTTAATATTTTCCGCAACAATCAGTCACATGCACCTTAGAGTTATTATGATGTCAGTGATACTATAGGTTGCAATGCTAGCCAGAAAAAACCAACTATGTCCACTGAGGGCCAACAAAGAACTCTTCCATACAACACCGCTGTTTGCAGATAAATAAAACACAAGGTCATTGTTGGTAATTAATGGCAAGTGACTTATCTTACTGGATCCTAGAAAATCAAAACTGAATGTTTGAAGGTGTGAAATTTTCTGAACCATGAGAAAGTAAATTGAAAAGAAAGTAAAAGAAAAGAAAATGGCAAAAATCTGAAAGCCAAATTAATTTTAGTTTTTTTATCCTTTTCTATTTTGGCTAATTTCATGAATTTTTGTTGTCAGTTTGATTCTGAGTTAAGTCCTAACCATCTGCACAGTGAGATCTAACATCTTCCAGGCAAACAGTCTGCTACTCACTTTCTACAGGTAGCACCTGCCATGGACTGCAAGTTTCCCCACCCTCTTGCCCAGCAGCCTGAGGTCATAGGCACAGGGCAGGGGTAGGACATCCATATGGGGTCACCTTGAGCCTCAGGCGACTGCACTGGGGGGAGGGATGTAAGCCTTGGTGCTGAGAACTGCAGGACTAAAAACCAAGAGAAAAATGTCATATCACGTGACCCTTTCTGTAAATATCTAAAGGAAAGCAGTCATTTATGTTTTTTATACATAATTTCCAAACTAAAGATGCCAAGAATCTTCAAGGCACCTGGTGAAAGAACTGATTTCTGAATTACTGAATTTCAGTTCCTCAATGAAAATGTATCAGTCCTGACACACCCAGTTCTCACTTGGGGGCAGGTCTGCTAACTAACATCACTTAGGACATTTCAAAACATTCGGATCCATTCTTCCTCTTCCTCCTCCTCCTCCTCCTCCTCCTCCTCCTCCTCCTCCTCCTCCTCCTCCTCCTCCTCCTCCTCCTCCTCCTCCTCCCCCTCCTCCTCCTCCTCCTTCTTCCCCAATTGTGTTTTCTGCGACAAACTCACCCCAATGGCCTTGCCAGGAATCTGCCCTTCAATGCCTCAGCCTAACTCAAAAGCTCTTTGTAAAGAGATGCAGCAAAATGATGTTATCAAGCAGAAAGGGATGAATGGGAGAAATAATTAGAAAAGAATACAAGACTGGAAATCAGTTTCAGCAGTACATTGAGCTCCACTGTGTCTTGGGACAAGTGAGACTGAAGACAGTGTGGCCTAGGGAGGTCAAAGGAACAGGGAGAGAAGTGGGAAGGGAGGCGAGAAATAACAGGTTCTTACTGTGTAACAGTTGACAGCACAACTTTTGGAACCCATTGGACCAGGGTTCAAATAAATCCCACAATTTCGCCTTGTTATATACAATCTAACCTTGAGAGAGAGTCCTCTCTGAGCCTTGATTTTAACATCTGAAAATGGAACTGATTATATGTACCCATGAGGGGTTTGAAAATTAAATTTTGAATGGCTAGGACAAGGTGCTTAGCAGGGTAGTTGGCACACATTGTAATGAAACAAGACCCACTAGTTGACACTGCTACCCAGGTTTGGTTACCTTTGCCCATGCTTCTTAGCTAGCCTACCACATGATGTGTGATGCCTCCTGCTCACTACCCAGCCTCAGTCTGTACTCATTTTTTCCTATGAAATGCCTCTCTTCCTTCTGTTTCCTATGGAGGAGAGCAGATGCCTGCCATCCACTCTAATTGGTTCTTCTGCTAAAAATGTTCTATCCAGAGATAGTAACATGACTGTTCTTAGAAATTCAGTCTGTAGCTTTAAAATCTCACCTTCTGAAAGAGATTTTCTAAGACCAACTTCTGTGGTTTGTATGAGACATTTCAAAAGGCTCTCATGTTGAACATTTGGCCCTACTTGGTTGTGTGCTACGGATAGGTGACTGCATTGTGGGAGTATTGCCTGCATCAATGACTTCATGCTGAATAATCTATTAGGAGCTGGGGCCAGCTGGATGAAGGTAGTCACTTGGGGAGAGACTCTGAAGGACAGTCTGTTGCTCCTGACCCCTTCCTGCCCTTTCTGCTTCCTGGCCACCATGAGTGCATAGCTCTGCTGGTCCTGTCCTCTTCATTGTGATGTTTTGCTGGCTTTAGGCCCAAAGCAATGGAACCAGCCCAGTTGTGGCCTGGATCTTCTAAACCACAAGTCAAAATATACTTTCTCAGTTAAATAATTTCTCTTAAATACTCTGTCACAGCAACAACAAGACCTAACGCACTAATCATCCTTAGAAATGACCTCATTCTCCAGGAGAACCTTGTTCTGAGTACCTTCTTATCCAGCTTCTCAACCGACACTACCTTAGTGGATTAGCATCTGTTCATACTTGACTACAGATTTGTTGCAAGCAGACTCATCCATAGGTGGATCCTTAGCCCTCAGGAGAATACACACATTGGGAAGTTATTAAGCCTGAACATATAAAGAGATGGGTTGGAGGCCTTATGTTAGACAGAGGGTTTTATCTCAGTGCAGTTGAACCACAAATGAGTTCCTACACCTAAATAGTACTGAAAGGCATAGAAGGAGCAAATAGAGAGATGCTCATGTATTCGACATCCACTCAGATCTCAGCAGACAGAGGCAATTATTAACCATTTGCTCTAAGTCAGGGAGAATAGAAAGCCAAGTAGTATTTTTCAAGTACAGATTAAATAAATTGAATTATTCCATTCCTTTGCCACCTCTCCCCACTCCCCGAACATACATGAATAGTTAGATGAAATCAATCAAGAATTTGAATGGGTCTGTAGAGACACTCAGGTTTTGTTCCCCTGCTAAGTACATGATTATCCAAGTTTGGTAGTTTTGCAAGTCTGTATATTTTAAATAATAAGCTGAGAATCCTGCAATACCACACTGAACATTTCATAAGGGTCTATCTACAACATTCTTATTAAACTTGTATATGGCAACAGTACTTCTTTTGGCATTTGCCAGCAGACCAGAAATAGTTCACGAGATATATTTTACCTTTCTTATGCACTGAAGTATGGTAATATTGAAGGGGTAGGAGCAATTGCATGTGGAATTCCCCACAAAGGCCATGCACTATTTAACAAAATCCCAGTGTCAGGCTTGGGAAACCTCCCCTTGAGTTGTTGGCTGGAGCATTATAACAATCTTCCAAAACAAAATGGGCTGTTGCCATTGCTCTTGGTTACCTTCCACAACTCAAATATTGTTCAAGACATGACATAATTTGAACACAGAATCTGGAGGAATCAAGTTGAAACTGACCTGGAAGCCTTTGCCTCGAGGACTGCACTCATAGTACCAGAAGGTGCTAATAGTAAAGCAAGCTATAGAGGGAAAGGAACAACTGGCAGTCCTACATCTGTAAAGTCCATGAGCCAAAATATGATCCGTCTGGTAAGATATTCCCAAAGGTGCACTAGTGGCACTTGTATCCTGGAGGTAGCCAACAGCTGTCTGATTGGACTTAAGGCATGCTTGATGGAAGGGAACTCATGGTTGGTATCCACAAACCTCATCAATATCTGTGGCTGGAGATGTCACAGACCATAGAGGAGAACGGGAACTTCTGTCTTTCCCTAAATTAATGTACTTTCTAACTGGATTCTAAATACTAATCCTTACCACTTGCAGACAAGTATAGCTTTAACCCCTCATCAGAGAAGCTTCTTTTTGTTGACAGATGAAGACACCTACCGAGATCCACAGCTGGTCAAAATGCAGAGATCTGCAATGAGATCTCTACACTGAAGGCTTAGAGAATACTGTGGAAGAGGGAATGGAAGCCTGCTGCTCAATGGTGTCCTCTGAAACTAGAAAAAGTATGGCCATTCATTCCCAACAATTTGGTTGCTTGAGCAAGAGCAGAATAATGACAACCTCAGGTGACATGCCAATGAAGATGACGGAATTTCCACAAGGTGCAACCCTAGATGAAGAGCTACAAGTCTGCAGTGGTGTCTGAGATGTGGTGGGAGCTCAGTTTCCTCCAGAAATGAGCTCCCATATAAGTTAGCAATCCTGAGTAGTCAGTCAGCTTCGGACACAGGCACATATGGGCAATGCTAGATGAACTCAGTACTCAGGAGGTGGTATATATATTTATGCATACACACACACACACACACACACACACACACACACACACACACACACACACACATATATACACACACACACACACACACACACGTGTGTGTGTCTGTGTGCTTGTGTGTGTATGTATTTGTTGGTGTGTGGGTGTCATAGTAATAACTAAAGAAGAAAAGGTCATGAATTTGGGAAGGGGACACAGGATGTTGGGAGGAGAGGTGAAACAGATATAGATGTAGTACTGCTATATAAAATTCTCAAAAATATTAAAACCTTTAAAAAGATGAAATATACCCCACTTATCCCCTACCCCCAACTGAATGGCAAAGCTGGTGAGAAGGTCATTCTTAACACTGCTGCCAACTGGGGATGTGTCTGGTGGATGAAGACATTCTAAAGAGATGTTTGTGGCCCTTACTTTGTCTATCAGACTACAGAAACAATGGACTGTAAAAAAACTGGAATTATCCCTAGAATGTCATGCTGGGAGAAGAGAAAAGCCTACAGCCTGCACCAACCAGAGAGAAACTTCTCTCCTGGAAAGGTTATTGCTTATGTAGCCCACCTCACAGGAACGGCAGGGGTCGGGGTGTCAATGACAGGCTGGACCACAGCTGACTGCTTACACTTGCATGACTTTGGCCTTTACTCAAACCTTAATCCTATTTCAAGACCCTGAAGGAAGATTTGCAGGAGGGTTGCTGGATCTCTGGTCCTCTTTCCAGAGGCCACAGTGAATAAATCCATTTTCTGCCTTCATTATTAATTTGGATCTTTTAATTGGCTTATGGAGGATGGGTATCCAAATCTGGCTCATTGGAACAGATGTAATCATTTCAGAAAAGTGAGGTTAGGTCCACGGGTAGTCTATATGATGACTCTGGTAAGGATAGGTCCACGGGCAGTCTATATGATGGCTCTGGTGAGGGTAGGCCCACAGGCAGTCTATATGATGGCTCTGGTGAGGGTAGGCCCACGGGCAGTCTATATGATGGCTCTGGTGAGGGTAGGCCCACGGGCAGTCTATATGATGGCTCTGCCCCTTCTAGGTCCACGGGCAGTCTATATGATGGCTCTGCCCCTTTTAGCCCACGGGCAGTCTATATGATGGCTCTGGTGAGGGTAGGCCCACAGGCAGTCTATATGATGGCTCTGTCCCTTCTATTTTAAACAACATATTAATGCGAATAAGTCTGTTCCATGAAGCAAATATCTGCGAGCTATACTGTAAAGATATCACTCAGTGTGAGAGGAAAGCTCTGCTGTGAATACGGTTCTCTCGATATTAAATGTTTTTATGCCAATACTTTCACACTGAATATACACAGTTTCTATTTTTTATTTAAGGCAAAGTTTGTATGTTACTATTTTTTCTAATAATTGTATTCAAGAAAGTGTTTGCTACATTAAGTCTAGGTTTCTGGATCGACTTGGAGTTTGAATCCAGGTTTTAAGGACTAAGATATGTGAAGGCCCAGTGTCTTCAGGACACTCCTCCTGCCTCCTGGCAGATGGAGAGAGTTTCTAACAGCTTTTAGAAAGCATACACTACTAGGCTGGAAATAAAAACTGAGGCTGACTGTAAGCCAGCTAATAAAACTTTGGAGAAGGACAGAGGGATAATGGAATCCAGCAGGCTTTAGGGGCAGTACAAGTCTCTCCTGACAGCACAGCTTACTCTTGATTTTCCTGTCTTACTTATCTACTAACATTGGGTTGGCACCAGACAACCAGAAGGCAGAACTTTCTAAATTCTTGAAAGCTTTTTTCACAAAAAGAAAGTTCTGCCATATACTAGAAGTACAATGGCTGGCTGAATCGGGTGAAATAGTAAACCATTTTGATTGTAGGTAATAATAGTAACAGTGAACACTGAGCATGTGTTATAGAACAGGCATTGTTCTAAAGATGTCACAGGCATGAGCTTATTTACCCCTGTGAAAAGTCACTGCCACCACCTCCATTTTATAGAGAAACCAAGACACTAACAGACCAATTTGCATGCAGTGCAACACTGGGCTATCTCAGAGTCCCTGCATGCTAAGCAAGTGCTCTACCAGTGGGCTATCTCAGAACCCCTGCATGCTAAGCAAGTACTCTCTCTACCACTGGGCTATCTCAGAGCCCCTGCATGCTAAACAAGTGCTCTAACACTGAGCTATTTCTGTGGACTTTTTAAAATATTTTCTTTTCCCATATTTATTTCATCTTATCATTTTATCTTAGACTTTAAGTAACTTACCCAGCCTGGTCTTGAACTTGTAATTCTCCTGTTTCTGCCTCCAGAGAAGCAGGGATTGCAGACTTGTGCCACTAAGCTCTGTCTTAAGTTCCAAACTTTAAAGTGTAAATTAAGGTAGTCTAGATTCTGAAAATATTTCAGTCATTTACAAAAAAAGAAAGTTCTGCCATATATGAGAAGAAATTATTCTTAATTACAGTCATTATGCCAATCTGTAAAATAATTAAACATCTGAGATGTATCAGTCCTAAAAAGCATAGTTTTCATGAGAGGACTAGTTTTCAAAACACAAACATGATGAGGAATTTGAGCACATATTTACTGTTACAATAACAATGTAAAAAAGACCCCAAGGTTGCCAATAAAAAGTCAACTATTTAATATGGAATAGTAAAAGGGGATTTAATCAAGTTGCATGCAATCTCCCTTCATTATGGCTGCTGACAATCAACTTTTGGACAATCACAAATGGCTTCCTTTGAAAGTGTTTCACACTGAAAACCCTCACAGTTTGCCAATGCAACTTTGGTGAGCACACTCCCAGACTTTCCTTTCTAACTCTGTAGGTAACAAGAGTGTAATCAACAGCGAGCAGCCTTACAATGACTCCACTTTTTACCCTGGGAGCTGAAGCTGTCTCTGGTCTCACACTTACAACCAACCAATAAAATGGCGGAGCTGGTATGCAGCACTTGCCCGGCATATACAAGGTGCTGTGTTTGATCTCCAGAGTGCAGAAAACACACAGAAACACACACACATACACGCACGCACGTACGCGCGCACACACAAAGCAATGCCTTTCAAAGAATGTCACACATTAGAAGAATATTAAAGTCAGAAGTCTACAAATCAGAGAGACATTCATTTTATTCTTCTTCACCCAAAGACCTGGTGACTGTGATTCTAGAACACATCTCTGCTTGGCTGCATCTTGTTCATGTTCTAGTACCACTTGCAGGTTTCAAGCAAATGAGTACTCGAAACCTCCCTGGAATAAAAAGCCAACAAACAAACAAACAAACAGAAAACCCCAAAACAAACAAAACAAAAAACAACCAAGAAATCACAAGAGTTGCCCACCCTTCTTTGGCTGCTTCACTCTAAAAGGTGTGGAATTGTTAGGCGTTGGGACATGGATTCAAAGAGAAAAGAAATAATGTAGGTAAGGACAGTGAGGCAGGGATGAGTACAGGCAAAGTATAATAACATGTGCACATTAATAATGATAAGGTTATAATAAAACGTTTAGTTTCTTGATACAGGACGTCATGACTGTGTAGACCAAGCTGCATCTGAGTTTTCAGTCCTCCTCCCACCTCTGCCTCCCAAGTGCTGACCTGCAGATGTACACTACACCCATTATTTTATATGTGAACTTAAGAATACTGTAGAAACAGACAAGGAAAAACAAGGACAAGCCTTCACTGGAGTCCAGTCCCCGGCTGCCCAGCTTCCGTCCTGCTGAGCTTTTCTTAAAAGGAAATTAGTGAGGAATCAAATTAGCTTTGGTATGGTGTACTTTTATACTTATTTATTGTTTGTGTGTGTGTGTGTGTGTGTGTGCATGAGAGAGAGAGAGAGAGAGAGAGAGAGAGTATGTAATGTGTGCGTGTGGTATGTGGTGTGTAGTGTGTGTGTTTGTGTGTGTGAGAGGGTGTAAGTATGTGGTGTGTGTGCACGTGCACGGGCACGACGACTGAATATTTTACCCAATGCTGAGGAAATACTGGTGCTATTCTAGTACCTGGAACAGCCGTGCTCTGCAGAAGTGCTTCCCAGACTGTGAGTCATGGCCCCTTTGGGGGCTGAACAACCCTTTCACAGGGGTCACATGTCAGATATCCTCCATATCAGATATTTACATCATGATTCATGTCAGTAGCAAAGATTACCATGAAGTAATGACAAAATAACTGTATGGTTGGGGTCAGCCTAATATGAGGCACTGTATTAAAGGGCCACATGAGAACCACTGCCCTAGAGCCCTGTCAACATCAGCAGCAAACTCTAGTATATCTTCTGCACTGTAGTTGGATCTGGAATGTCTCACAAGGGGGAAGGTACTTGAACTTTCGCCACCAGCCTATGGCACTCTGGGAGGCCATGAAGGCTTTAGGAGGTGGGGACTAATGAAGGGAAGTCAAGCTACCAGGGTCTGCCTTTCAAGAGAGCACGAGGCCTCTGGCCCCTTCCTGTCCTTTCTCAGATTTCTGGACCCCATGAGGTGAACAGGCCTCTCTACCAGGTCTCCTGTACAGTGTATTATGCTCCCATCATCCTAGAGCATCAGACCCAGATAACCAGGAGTGAAATTCTTTCTACCATAAGAGAGTGAACCGTCCCTGTTCATACTTGGATTCCCTCAGTGTTTTATCACAGTAAGAAACTGGGTCATTTTCCGCTTCTTAGACTACTCTCTTCTCATCACTTTCTTGACAGATCTGCAACCTGTCTGTCTTCTGCCTGATACTTTGGGAATCCTTATTGACATTTGCCCCCTCCTTCATCCTGCATATAACAAAACATTTGGCTTTGACTAATTGATTCCTAAATGTGTGTTAACCTATCTGCTTCTGTGTCTCACCTTTAAGTTACCACTGAATTTGTTTTTAATTTTAAGAGGCTTCTGATTATATCCCCACACCACAGCTCAGGAACTTTAGAAAATTTGGGCATCCCTCCCCTCCTGGAAGAAACAGGTTAGAGAGCACGTAGGCTGGAAGGGAGGGGCTGATTAAGCCCCTGCTACGTCATTCCCTAAAAACCAATCAGTTTAAAAGTCACGCTGTTCTGCCAATCACATTGTGCCTAACGGCTGCTGCTCTAAAAATCATATAAAAGGTCTCTGAATGGGCTGCTCAGGGGTCGTTCTCCCGCCTTGGTGTGCAGGACGATCCCAGCATACTGGATCAATAAATTCTTCTTGCATTTTGTGATGATCCCCTATGCCATGAGTTTACTCGGCGGTCTCCGGTAAGTTAAGGCTCCCCAGAGTCTTACACATCCACTCGATCCCACTCAATGCATCCTGAAAAACATGCTGAGAAACCTGCAGAATGAATATAAGATCAGGGTACCCTCTTGTTTTACAGCACCTTCCAGAGGCTTCCTGAAGCTACTGTAGCCTCTTCTGCTTGAACCCTGCTTAGCTCTTGTCTCAAGCCACCCCATCACATGCTCACTCATCTTCAAACTGTATCTTTGGCCTGTCTCCACTCACTTAGTTAACACTATTTACCTTTCCACCTCTTAGGACTAAATCACATCCTCAGGAAAGTCATCATTGACTCTCAAAGGCCAGGCTGATTCAACCACTGTGCAGTTTCTCTATAACTAAAGTAGTTCACACCTACTACACCAGGTAGAGCAAGCACCATATGCTTCTTTAATATTTTCTAACCACAATGTAAACAGACTTTGCCCCCCCCCACTTCCTCTTCTTTCATTACATTTATCCTAGGGAACCTACACCTAAGGAGGTTCAAGGTTCATCCAAGGTCAAGCAGCTGGTAGAAGAGCCAGAATACAAAGCCAAGCATCTACCTGAGACTCCATCTACTGCTTTGGAGCTTATTTGCACATGGCCAGGCACCAAGCAGAGGGACTTCATGTAGGCAAGCACATAAAAGGAACACAGCATACTTAAAGAATGACTAAATAAATTGCTCACTAGACTGAGTCATTAGGGCTTATTCCATAACAGGTACTTTCCAGTCTTCCACTGCTCTCAGCAGCAACCCCTAACAGATACACCTTGTCATAGATATCAAAGGTCAAGTCTTAATTTATTTTGTACCCAGCTATTATAGCTAGATACTAAACAATTCCACTTACTCACATGTAAATGTGATCCAGCAAGGTTTAAAGATCAGACGACATTAACCTAGCTATTATACTTTTGTGACTGATGATCACTTTGAAATAGAAATTCTCATTTGAATCTTTATATACAAAGGTGTATCATAGAAAATAGTGGAGAGACTGGTAATGATATCTTTTAATTTTTTTTTCTATTTTTGGTGCTATTGAGAATGGAGCCCAGTGTCTCATGCATGTGAACCAAGGGCTCTGAGACTGAGGAACACGAGCTGACTAATAATCTTTATCTTTGAAGAAAAGAACTGTGTGGTAAGATGTACTACCACAAAATGTCAATGAGCAAGAATTACAAGGTGTGCAGGACTGCCTTATAGCATCAGTAAGAAAGGTCATGCCCTTGCATGAGCCCGATTCACAGCCCAGAGTAATTGGGTTTTTAAATCAACATTCCATTCTGCTTACTGTTGTTTTATTATTTTAAGCTATCATACGCAAATCCCTCATGATGCAAACTCTCCCAGACTGAACTTGTGCAGGGCAGGGAGTGAACAGGGAGATTCTTTGAGCAGGGGTTGCATTCTTAGCTGTTCAAGCTCTCGGATGTATTCACTAGCCAAGGGAAATTGGACAAAAATATTTAGATAACAAAGCATGTCTCACTGTACCAACTCCAAATCTAAACAGATGGGAAGAAATATCCGAATTTATTTTTGGATTTCAAAAGTATGGCATTTTGTTTGTTTATTCAGTAGAGTTGTGGGTTAAATGGGGCGGGGGAGGAGAGGCTGAAAAAAATCTAACTACATTGTTAAGCTTCCTGGAGACAATGGGCATATTCCTAAATTTTTGTGTTATCTTTCTACTTTATACAGTAGATTTCTAATAGAAATGTTGGGTGAATATGTGAGAACACAGACAGTACATCCTCAGTCTTATGTGCACACTGGAAATTTATTTTGAACCCATTATTGCAATTTTACATATATAATGGAACTAGCAGTTAATATATATATGACCACTTGCTTTCTAGGTGTTACCTGTTCATTAACTTATGGTTACAAACAAGCATTCTGGCTATTGGGCCTGGCAAGATGGCTGGCCAGATAAAGGTGCTTGCTGTACAAACCCGAGCATCTGAGTTCAATCCCTGGGTCCCGACATGAAGGTGGAAGGAAAAAAATGACTCCACGTGTGTACAATGGCATGTGTGTGTGTATATATATACACAAAGATAAAAAATTAAAGAAACAAAAAGAAATTTGGTTATGAAGTATTATCAATGCCACTTGCTAGCTGAATGACTTTAGAAAAGTAAAATATCAAGCAAAAATTTTAGATTTCTCATGTACAAAATGAAGCTAATATGCCAACCACACAGGATTATTGAGGATTAAATGTTTTCAATGTATAGAAGAAATAGATATCTAATAAGCATTGATTGCTATGTAATTATTGTTCTAAATAGAAAGAATCTTGTATATATAATTATTTATTATTGGTTTATTAAAAAGAGATAGCTATTATAATATAGATTATAGGTTATGACTAATGTTCAAAACATAATAGTGTTTCTATCAATTTATAATATGTGGAAAACAATAATAACAGTCAATCTAAATTTTAAATACTCTTTCATGAGTAGATGTGTAAAGTACATGAATATTTATAAAGATAAACCAGAAAGTTTTCAAAAGATTTATTTACTTTTATATGACTATTTTGCCTGCAAGGGTGATATGCAGCACTGTGCCCATGGATGTCAGAAGAGGGCACTGGATCTCCTGAAACTAGAGTTACAGAGCATTGGAAGCCACCATCTCGGTGGGAAATAAACTTCAGTCTTCTGCAAGAGCAACAAATGCTCTTTACCCCTGAGCAATCCCTCTAGCCCCCAGGAAAATGTTTTCCAAAGAGATGCTTTAAGTAAACAATCATATTGGCATCTGTTCAACAACACATTCTGGAAAAACACTTACACAGCTAAAGAAAACCTAAGACTTTGCTGATGAAACTTTTACATCTGGATATAAGGAAATGTTTTCTGTACAAAATGAATCACATTCTATTGTTGTAACAAGGTTTGTCCAAAAACATTACTTGTACACTGTATCATGTGAGCACTGGAGACGTCCCAGGGCTATTCTGCAGAACCATGAGACTGTGGCCATTTAGAATGGACACCAGCTGGTAATACAAGAGCAGAACCCAGAGTAGATCGTTTCAAGGTTTTAGGAAACTATTTAATCAGTCAAATTGTCTGAACAATTAAACAGAATCTACAATCCAGCTTCAATAAAGAGATCCTCTTAGGCATCAAGCTTGAAGGCCACCTGTAAGCTAGTCCAGGGATGTCCCGAATGTACATATGTCTTGTGACACCACAGGGCTCTGGCCCACAGAGGTGGTAAGCTCAGTTAGCACATGGCTAATGTGTCTAATGCATTCTAGCGGTAGGAAGTCCCGAGCCGTATTTTCAATTACTGTGTTCAATCTAGTTCAAAGAGATTTATATTAATCTGACTCAGAAGTGAGCAGAGTCACCTAACTTACACGTCATGTTTGAGTCTGTCAGTAAGCTACTGTTGGGAATTTGCTACAGTTCACAGCAGGAACGTGTTTGTATGCATATCTTCTATTTCACTGTTGTAGGTCTGAAATATGTATAATGTTGTAAATTTTTCCTTACAAAGAATTTACTACAAAACAATATTTCTATTTTCTATGTATTACTTGCTTATACTATTCTCACCTTATAAAACTGGATTGAGAAGTCTATCTCAATTTTTTATTGTTTTTTACACAAAAGATGTGGTCAGCAATTGTCTGTCTATTATCCATCCATCTGCCTATCTGTCTGCCCATCCATTCCCTACCCTCCTGCCATAGGCTCCCATTTGGGATGGCCAGTGTTGATCATCAAGCCTAAGTAACTTTTTGATGAATAAAGAGTGGAACACAGATACAGGAACACATTTATCTGGAACTTATAAAAAGTGAGCATTGAATTTCATTTCAAATTTTCATTTTCTGCTTTATTTAATTTCTTTCCAGGAAATACTTTCTGAGAACCTAGAATGTAATGCAGGCTATGAGATTTTTTTTAACATAATATTTTTATTGATTCTCCAGGAATTTTATCATGTAGCCCAACACACTTACCTCCCAGTTCTTTTATGTCTAACCCCTCCAAAAAAAGTGAAAATAAAAGTAAGAATACAAAACACAGATACATGAAAATAAACAGTCCAATTTGTGTTAGCTGCATACTCTCTAGAGCATGGCCAACCTCTCAGTGGCCTGCCCCTTAAATAGAACTGAGTCCTTCCCCTACGCACCCCACTAGAAGCCATCAATTGTGGGGAGCTACACTTCAGCATTTCCACCACACTTGTTAAGAAATCTCTTCCATGGCTTCCTGTCCAGGCTGTTACTTTTGGGTTGGGGAAGTTAGGGTTGTCATAGAAGCCTCCCATGTCCCTCCCTCTTCACTGTGAGTCTGCAGTCATCTACATTGTAGCAATGGTAGCCTCCTTGCTCTTCATAGTCAGTGGGAATATGGATCAGGGGCCTCCATACAGTTTGTGGGAATATGGATCAGGGGCATCTATCAAGTTTCTGGTAATGGTACAGACCATGAACATGGCCCCCAGACCCAGACAAAGTCCTCAGAGGCAGTCTGGACCATAGACATCAACATGACCTCAGATGGCAGTGTAGGATACTCAGGTCAGTATGGCCTCTAGTGACAGCATGACCCATAAACATCAACATGGTTTCAGACAATGGCATAGACCATGACCATCCACATGGCCTTCAGTGGTAACATAGGTCACAGACATCAACCAGACCCTGACTGCTGTAGTACTGGCTTCCTTTAGGTCAACTCGACACAGCTATAGTAATTTGAAAGAGGGAACTTCAACTGAGAAAATGCCTCAATGAGATCTGGCTATAGGGCATTTTCTTAATAGTGATTGATGGGGAAAAGCGTCGCCCATTGTGGGTGGTGCCATTTCTGGGCTGGTGGTCCTGGGTTCTATTAGGAAGCAGACAGAGCAAGCCAGTTAATAGCACCTACCCACGGCCTCTGTATCATCTCCTGCCTCTAGGTTTCCACCTTGTTTGACTTCCTGTCCTGACTTCCTTTGATGATGGACTATAATGTGGAAGGGTCAAATAAAACCTTTCCTCTCCAAGCTGCTTTTCGTCATTCATCAACAGAAACTCTATTTATTGCACCCAGGATACTGTTCTTATTACTATATTTTAGTGTTAATTATTACTAATTTTTTTCATGTGCTTAATGCCTAACTTATAACTTAAACTTTCTCTCTCTCTCTCTCTCTCTCTCTCTCTCTCTCTCTCACACACACACACACACACACACACACACACACACACACACACACACACACACACACGTGCGTGTGCGCGTCTAGGGAAAAGCACAGTGTATATAAGTTTGGCACTACCTTAGAGCTTCTGGCACCCACTTGGAATCATTGAACATATATGTTCCCAGCAAATAAGGCAGTTCAGGGTGACTGTATTTTTTTTTAATTGTTGTAAACAATATCTAACACTTACCACGCTACACTGTTAAATATATAGTTCTGTATCATGAAATAAGTCTTAGTGTTTCTATGTAGTGATAAACCACCATGGACAAAAGCAGCTTGGGGAGGGGGCTTATCTTGCTTACACTTCCATATCACAGTTCATATCAAAGGAAGTCAGGAAAGCAAGAGCTGATTCAGAAGCCATGGCGGCACGCTGCTTACTGGCTTGTTCCTCATGGCCTGCTCAGTTCTCCCTTATCAATCACTAAGAAAATGTCCCACAGATTTGTTCACAGGGCAATCTAGTGGGAACATTTTGTCAGTTGATGTTCTCTTCCCAATGACTATTGCTTGTGTCAAGTTGACATAAAAGTAGCCAGCATAAAACACATTCTCAATTTTGTACAAACAACACAATTATGTATTTACAAAAGTCTTTTCATCACTCCAAACAGAAACTGTGTACCTGCTAAATAACAACTCCTCATGGGCTTTTCACATTGGCTCCAGTAACCTCTGCTCTACTCTGTCTTTGTGAATTTGCCTTGGGTAATCCCATGCCTGCCTTTTTATTTACTCTTAAGACTATCTGCAGTTTTGCTCTCGTGTGAGTACTTGCAACTCAGACCTCATGACATCTGTATGATATAAACAGCTTCCTAGATGAGCTCCTCCCAACCATGCATCCACTGACCCACAGCCAAGAGTCCAGAGGACATTTAAACACTGCTATGCTATACTCAGACAAGATGTTCTCTTATCCATACTCCAAGATCCTTCTGAACTTTGACTTCTGTGTCCTCAAGTTGCTAAAGTCCTTTTTTTTTTTTTTTTTTTTTTGATACTTTATGTACATTTCCAATGTTTCCCCCTTTCTAGGTCTCCTCTTTGGAAACCACCTGTCCCCTCCCCTTCCCCCACTTCTATGAGGGAATGCCATCTCCCACCCACCCACCCGCCCACTCCCATATTCCTACCTTGACATTCAAAGGGACAGATACTTCTCATTTAAATTAGAAAATATGTCCTTACATTTAATGCTAGCTCTAGTGAAGTTAGAGGCAGGTATTTTCATGTCCACGGCTACTCAGCAGTCTCTCATCTCATGGTGATCCCATGATACCTACAAGGCCCAAGGAGTCGTCAAACCTCTCTATGACTAATCAGCTATCTCCACTTTACCCAGCTGCCTCTGGACTGAGAATTACTTTGTGCTCATTGCATTGGTTGCTTCTGTGGCACTGTGACCAAATACCTGACACAAAGGAGGAAGAAATTATTTTGGCTCACATATTCAAACCATTCAGACCATTACTATAGGGAGAGCCTGGCAAAGCAAGACAATTCATATCATGGCAGCCTGGAAGCTAAGAGAGAGAGAGAGCACCTGCTAAGAGGGCCTTTTTCTCCTCCCCATTCTCCTTCCATGGGACGTGGCTGCTCACATTCAGGGCGGCTCTTCCTTCCTTAGTCACAGACGTACACAGGTGTGCACCTCAGCAACCTTCTTGGTGATTCTAACAAAGTCAAGTTGACAACGAAGATTAGTCATCATATAAGGAAGTTATCTGTGGTGTTGGAGAGGTGGCTCAGTGGTTATGAGTGGCACATTTCTTAAGGCTCATGACCACCTATAACTCCAGTTTCAGGGGTTCTGAGCCCTCTTCTGGCCTCCGTATGCACTGTACTAACATGTACAATCCTCAATGCATGTGCACAGGCACCCAGCTCCCAACACACACCACATACACACCACACACACACACATACACACACATACATACACACACATACACACACACACCACACACACACACATACACACACACACACCACACACACACCACACACACACCACACACACACCACACAAACACCACACAAACACACACACACACACACAGAGAGAGAGAGAGAGAGAGAGAGAGAGAGAGAGAGAGAGAGACAGAAGCATTCCAGTTAAAATCAGGCACACAGAACTAAGTATTTTCATGGGGCCAGTATATTATTTAAAGAACAGTTAAGAAAGCAAGGAGACAACAGACAGCAAATTAAGCAAATACCTCAGTTTTAAAAGGATGGACTCTGTTTACCCCTGGAAAGAGAAGCAATGAACACTTAGGATGCATGTGTATTTCAAAGAAGTCACATTAAATATCCTAATTGTTTGTTTTTAGTAGGGTCCTCACAGTGACAAGGAAACAGAGATCTAGGGCTGTGGAATATAACTTGATGGGTTTTGTTTCTTCATTCCGTGCTGAATGGTTCACAGTCAGTGTCCTTTTCATTCCAAGATGTCTCATGCTTGGACAGTGTCATTGGTATCTGGGGACTTGTGTTCTGGCCTCAAGTATCCTGAGATACCATTATTACCTCCTCATGGCAAAAACTGGCATTTCCCCTTGTAGTCTATGGATTGGTGATCAGAGGACAAGAGCTAGGACCAGGAATGTTCCCTGTCACTGGAAGGGCTCCACTTCTGTCTCTTGATGGACAGAGCAAAGTTTGAAACTCTGTGAGTTCATCCTGACAATACCAATGCAATGCTAACATTACAGGATTTTTTTCCCTGCTGGGTGAAGTAGGTTGTTGTACACCACTACTCTACTGGAGACAACAAAACAGAACAGAGGTCAGTGTCTGGTGAGCGCCTAGACTGCAGTTATAACATAAAAACATGAGCAGTGGGTGAGCTGTACAGTCAACAGCTAGACTATGTGTGTTTCCTTTCCAGTGCAGGGCTGCAGCTTCCTCTGCCTACTTCTTTTGAGTTCTTCCCTCAGAAGGACGCACACTCTAATGCTATTAGCACACACAGAAACTAACTCTATCAAGCAGCCACCTATTTTCTGTTTTTTTTTTTTTAACCTAAGTATTTAAACACTGTACCTGTATAAAATATTCCTGTATTTTAAATGGAAAGCTGAAAATCAAAATACTTGTGTACAAGAAGATGAAAATTCAAGAGGGCTTGTGGTAAAACCAACAACTAAGTATCCCTGGTTTTTGTTGCCTTTCCTAGCATGAGGATTCGGCTCATCCACACCGGGCTTCCTAAAGCTGATCACAATTATCTTACTGTCTTCAGTTCTTCTGTGATGTCCTCTTGTAATGTGGACCCCACTGCTTCTCTCCTTTATGTGCCATTAAACTAAAATAGTTAGGTTCTATACATTACTAATGATGGTTCCTTCTAAAAGCTGACCACTAACTAATATTACCAATAGGTCAACCACTAAAGAGCACCCAAGCTTTCATTATAGACTCATGTTCACAATAGTCTAGCCCACTAAGGATTTCTCCCCTTTATCATCTGTCAAATTTCAATTTGTTCAAACATCTATAGTCTATCCTACTCCTATACCTATGTCTGTATGTCTGAGCATCACGGAATTTCCAGCAGTATGTGATCAGTCACATAACCCTCTAATTAGCTCAGTGGTGGAAGAAGGAGATATATATTTGGATACAGAAGCCTATAAGGGTTTATTCTTTCAACTGTTCAATCGACCATCTCTTCGGTTCACCCTGGCAGAGAAACATGCTTAGAATGTTTAAAAGCTGCAAGGGAAATGGAGTTCTAATGTCTTTAAGACACTTGAAACTAAACACACAAATTGGGTACCAAGTCAATCCCAAGTTGTACTTTTGGGAATTTTATGTCAAAATCTCACTTTTGCAATATTAAAAATGTGTGTACAGTTTTCAACTTAAAACTCATAGCTAAGAATTATTCAAATGTCATGGGAGGGAACTGCTCCCTTTGGGAAGAACATATTCTCTGTCAGCAGGGCTTTCCAAGTGAGCTGAGGACAAGCACCCACATGCACCAGAGTAGTGCTGCAAGGGTTTCTGGGAATAATGTCCCAGAAGAACAGCTGTGAGTGGGGGAACAGCCATAAGTCCCATTTAGGTTTATTAAATGCCTTGAAGAAATTAATGAATTTACTCTAAATATCACACCATAAATCTTTCAAAAAGTTTGCAGTTTAACGATGAGTTACCTTGTGGGCTACACTGAGATGCATCTAAATATGAGCACAGGGAGAAGGAAGAATGGTCAACTCTGATTTTTGTGTTGGTGTATTTCCACTTTCTTTAACAAATATGAGCTCAATATTTAAAATATGCAGAACAGAAATCAACAACTCAGTGATTTCTAATGCATAAAATTATCCGAACCATCTCATTAGGATGAGATTATCAACACAGCTTTGTAGTTCTGTACATTTATAACATATCAATAAAATATGTTAATTTTCTCAGATTTTCTTTGACATTAGCTTAAATTTCAATAAAAACACATTTATAACTAGATTTCATACTGTTATAAGATCTAGAGAGTGAGATATCTTGTCTTGTTTAATGTCATACAACTAACAAGGCTCTCTCAGTGTGGTGGAGGTGTATGAGAAGGAACAGTTAATTAGCATACCCCCAAACACCAATATTTAAAAGAGACTAACAGTGAGAATTCCACACACAAATTATCTACATACATTAAGGAGGTCAAAGAATAACTGAGGTGTAATTAGGGAAGCAAATACTGAGCCCTGTGGCATCTCCAGCAGTCCTAACACATGGTTTCCTGAATTGACCATGAACCAAGACCGCAGATTCTGGGCCTGAGTCTCAGCTCTGCATGTCCTGTGTGCCCCTGAGACTGGTGAAGGTTCTGAGATGGCTTGCTGGGCAATGTGGGGAAAAAGTAGGCATGAGGCCATGTTTCATTCACTTGAAGCTCAGATTCCCTTTTCCAAGGTTGTAATGACTCTGTGCCTTGCTGGTTACCCCTACTAACAGAAATTCTAAAAGACGTATGTGGCTGCTGTGTCCAACTGTCTGCCACGCATGAGTTTGTTGTTACTTACAGATGTCCTCAAAAGACAGGACTCCAGAGACAGCATTAAAGTGGGACACTGTTCTTTAGAATGGATTTTCAGGGCACTCAAAGAGTTCACCAACACAGAGGTACCAAATCAAAACCAGAGACTGTAGCCTTTGCCCAACTGCAGGTGATATCTGTAACAACCTGCCAGGCACTTCAAACTCACATCAGCTACTGAGTGCTTAAAACAAAGCACCTGACAAAAGAAGCACTTACAAGTAAGTCCTAAGGCAAGGAAGCCACAGCAGCTTCTGGCACCACAAAATGACATGGTATTGGGGGAGGAGGGCTTCCCACAAGCTTTTGCAGGATATCAGCAGAAATCATGGTAAAAAAAGACAAACATGAGAAGGCTGTACATTACACAGAAGAGAGAAGAAGAAGAGAGCCGCACTCCTAACAGTTATAGGGCCTAACGAATGTAGACTGTTGTAATCTACTCTCCCACAGCCCCTCCATTCAGGACTGAGCCTTGAGTCTCACAAATGCTAAGGACTACTACAACAGCTATATCCAGAGTCTGTTTTTTACAGATCCTGTAATAGAGCAGATTTCACAGAGGTTAGAAGCATAGACTTTATCTGAGACATATAAGCGAAATGCAACCTAAATCAGTCACCTTTTGCAACAAACTAAAAATGAATACAAAGGACATAATTTTACATGCTATGTACAGAGGACCCTGTAGCCTTTGATAGTCTGACCTGCCCCAGGAACATGTGCAACCCGTGTACTTAAACCCAAGCACACTGCATTGAATCTCCCAGAACCAAATGGCCTTGACACGCTCATGTCCCTTACTTGTTCACTTGTGAACCTGATGCCGCTCCTAAACCAAGAAGCCTCCGCAAGTATCAGCCCCAGATACTCTTCACATGTTTCTTATAGCAAGTGCTCTAAAATGCTCTATAACACATCTTGGTAAATGAAAGCTGATCACAAAGTCAGGTTGGAGGACTGTCAGTAATGAGAATATTTTCTGACTCAAATACTAAGATATGGAGTTTGACAACAGGTCAAGATTATATATTTTAAAAAGATAACTATCCAGAAAAATATCTTAAGATTTAGTCATCTGTATCTAAGGAGGAAAACAATTATTTTTATCTCAAATTTGAAATCCTTCTTTCTAATCAGAATGTGTGAAATATTTTTCTAAAATGTATTGATTAGCAAACTACTCAAAGTAGTACCTATGTCAAAAATTCTCATTTGAGCCGGGCAGTGGTGGTGCACGCCTTTAATCCCAGCACTCGGGAGGCAGAGGCAGGTGGATTTCTGAGTTCGAGACCAGCCTGGTCTACAGAGTGAGCTCCAGGACAGCCAGAGCTACACAGAGAAACTCTTGTCTCGAAAAAACAAAAACAAAAACAAAAACAAAAAAAAAAAAAATTCTTATTTGACAATAGCTGTTGATATGTGAAAACACACTTAAATATGCCCACCTTATACTTTAAAATGGTATAAATTTGAGAAAGTTCACTAAACTTAATGTAGTGGTGTCTTAGTGTTTTACTGCTGTGAACCGACACCATGACTAAGGCAACGCTTATTAGGACAACATTTACTTGTGGTTGGCTTACAAGTTCAGAGGCTCAGTCCATTATCATCAAGGTGGGACCATGGCAGCATCCAGACAAGTATGGTGAAGGAGGAGCTAAGAGTTCTACATCTTCATCTGAAGGCTGCTAGGAGAAGACTGGCTTCCAGGCAGCTAGGATGAGGGTATTAAAGCCCACACCCACAGTGACACACTCACTCCAAGGCCACACCCACTCCAACAAGGCCACACCTCCTAATAGTGCCACTCTATGGGCCAAGCATATTCAAACCACCACAAGTAGAGCAACGGTTCTGTTTTGATAATATCAATTACAAGCATCTTTCACTTCCTTACAAATAAGCTCAGAACTAAACCATGTGCAATTATTTTTATTCTATGTTATGGTCTACATGCTATGTCCCCTCTGTGACAGCCAAGCTTATTGTGCTAAATGGGTTGAGAAACACAGAATTAACCCTGCATATGAAAGTGACATTTGGCCCACTAAGGATTCTATCTGCTTTCTTAAGCAGCTCAGTTGCTGTCAGCTGTGAGGTACTGTTCCATTAAATGAAAAGCAGGATCCTAGTGTGAGTCCAGAAATGTGGCCAACTGATCATCCCTGCAGCCCTGTGGGATATGTGTCACTTCTGCAAGAGAGCGAAGAATGCTACAGGGGCAGCTGTCACATGATGGTCTAAAACCGGGTCCCATAATCCAGGCAGAGAACAAGGGCACTGATTCAGTGTCAGATCACAGGATGAAGCTCATGGTGGCCAGGAAACAATCCTGTGTACATAGCAATCAGAACTGAAGAGATCCCTTTATAGCAAACCACAAGAAAGGCATGCTCCGAAACAACTGTCTTCAAATAGAAAGCGGGTGTACAGCGATAGCTGCTGCTCAGATCAAAAGATGATTTAACCACCATTAACAGGATTAACTAGATTCCTCCTTTAAAGCCATTCAAATACAGTCTGGGAGTATGTCCCCAGCGAGGTTCAGTGACCCAGTAACTATAAGACAGAACTGGAAATTATACAAGCTTGAGTCTAACATCATATCTAATGTCCACAGGGCTAATTTTCATTTCCTCTAGACAAAGGCATTTTAGATGAATTGTGGCATCAACTTATTATTGATTTCCTATAAAAAGAAACTGGGTCTGTTTTCATGAGAAAGACCGCACTTAGTCAATGGTCTACACAATTCTGGTTGCATTTGCCCATGAACGTTCCTACTGACACAACAGTATAAAAAATTTAGAGACAAAGTGGCCCATAATGGTAGCTTATGGGTAGAATACTGGCATACACCAAAAGGTTCAGTTTCTTGCACTAGGAAAATTAAATAAATAAACAAATAAATTTTACACTGTAAGTGCAAAGCACCATTATAAGCATGTACATTAATATAAGTAGGTACCATAAACATAAATACATGCGCCAATATAAGTATTTACCATCATCGTAAGTATATATCATCAAACTTTAGGAAATGGTAGAAAAATGAGGCCAAATAAGGATCCAAGAAAAACAAGACTTTCATTTATAGCTAAGCTCCTGATTTATAAACACATACACTGACACACAGGTCAGGAGATTTAGCTACTCATAGAAACTTTGCTTAGAATGTGTGCTATGACAGACACCTCAGCACTGCAAAAGGATAAATGGGGGTGAGGGGTAAATATCAAGAGACAGAGGCTAACTGTTCTGCGAGTAACAATGCAATCACTGCATTCTCTGCACATTATAAAAAGGTTGTCGAGAACTACTTATATTTAGTGTACACACATACATACACACACATGCACACACACATGCACTCATGCACACACATGCACACGCGCGCACACACACACATTTGTACATCACCACTCATGCAAAAAACAAAATCAACAACAAAACAACTAACCCCCCAAAAACCCAACCAAAACCAACCAACCAAACTAACAAAGAAAACCCAAAAAGCCTGTGTGTGACTTGTTGGCTCTCTAGAATTCTGGTGAGATAGCCTGTATGCTACTCCTGTTTGGAAGTACAATGTAACTTTAGCTTACTATGTTACGTTTTCAGAGTATAACCAACACTACAAGGAAAAGATTCAGGTGAGGTGTACATGACCCTGAAATTAAGGAGGTCTTCAGAACTGCAACGCCTATGAGCCCTTACATAGCAGGGACACAGTTTTAAAGTAAACTGTGGCCCTTCCTTCCTTCCTTATATGCCATCAGCTTGGAGAAAATTTTGTTCACTAATTATATTTCCATTCCAGATAAATATAAAATACTGGCTGGCTCAGCTCACCTTATACTCTCACCTTAGAAAGCTGCGGTTTCCTGCATGTGTGCTACTCTCAGCTGGAGGCACATGGCTATGTGTATTTACAAGGTGGAAAACCGAAATCCGAACTATGATTGAGACCAAACTCCTAACGACACTCATTGAGTGCTCAGACTACAGTGGACACACTGCTAAATACTTTATACATATTCTGCTCTCTCAAACCTTAAGGGATACAAGAGTTCAACTCTAAAAGTTTGAAGTAACTTGTTGAAGCTCACTCAACCAGTAACTTAAGCAGGCAGAATCAGCAAACACTACTGGATCTTGGAGCCAGAGTTCTACACCTCTGACACCAGACTGCAAAATCACTCTTTAGCAGGCTTTTGGGTGTCCTGTATAATGTCAAGCAGTGTCAACTATTACCTGAAACTGACTTAAATTAAGGATTCTACAATTCTTTGAATACAGTGTTCTAAGGTTAGTGTCACTAGCATCACTACTAACCACCATAAATGGCCATGCAGTGAGGAGGGGCATGAAGCAGCATGATCAGATGCTGATATAGAGTAGCTACAGCGGCCCAATAAGGGACAATGTCCTGTTGGTCCCTGGGCATCACAAACCTCTGAGGCTCGGCTTAGTAGATGGTGCAGCAGGGTGAAAGAGGACAGGGTGGAAGAGCTGCTTCTTTGAAAACTGCTCATGGCTGGAGACAGCATGGATGGAGACTGTGCTGGTCACCTGTGTGGTGACCATGATAGGCAGAGAGTAGCACAACTAACACGTACATCTAGAAGAGGTGCCCAAGGCAGACGCTGGTAGGAATTCTGTTATTCAGCTTTGAAACTATCCCTAACTCATGCGCCACAAAGCGTCATCTTCCAAGCAAAAGAGCCGCAGGTGAGCGCGCCTTCCTGCAAGATTCCATCACCATTGGACTTGTGTACCGCTGACGTAGAAGGAAGGAGGTGGGGCACACTGGGCCCTCACTTGGTTCCCAGTCATGCCCTAATTAAATGCGGCCTTAGGTCTTTGGAAGTGCTAGTACATGGACTGAGAGAGGTTAATTGAGCAGGGGTTCCATTTATGTAGCCATGGGGAGCCACCATCCATCCTGGGTGTAAACCTTCCATGAGGCTACTTCAAGGTCACCTGTGTTCTATAAGCAAGCCTCAGAAACTCATGGTTATCCAGGGTACATCCTGGTGGAATCATATCTTGGTTTGCCACTGGGGTGTCATTTATGAAAAGGGAATAGGTGTTTATGTCTCCCCAAAGAGAAAATTCTCATGACACCAAGGTTTGCTATCTGGATGATACACATTTTCGGTATAGTGAGAATAGGATAGGTAAACCTAAGAATCTGGAAGACACTGAGAATTAGGCCAGAGATGGAGCCTGTGGTGTGACAGAAAAATGCCATGACAACATCTGGTCAGCCTTCAGGTGCAGGCTGCCCACCAACATTTCCACCCATCTCCAGCCTACCTGTAGCTTCTGTCATTATGGATCTCTACCATGCTGTTGTCCCAGAAATTGCTCAAACAGGGATCTTCAAGCTTTAATTACTCTCCACAGAGTCCTCACTTCCAGGAACTAGATGCCAGTAAGTCTGAGCATGTGGTCAGTGCACCTCATCTGCCACATGTGTTTCCTGTGAAGTTTGCCGTGTTGAAGAAAGTAAGTCTCTGGGGTCAGGCTTTTTAGGTTTCAGAAGCCTGTACCAAGCTCAGTCAGTCTCTCTCTCTCTCGCTCTCTCGCTCTCCCTCCATCCCTCCTCTCTATCTCTTTCTCTCTCTCCTTTCCTCCCTCCCTCCCTCCTTCCTCTGTATCTCTGTCTCTGCCTCTCTCTATGGACTGTGGATCCAAAGGGATGTATGGGTGACTCACGAGATCACAGCTGGCCCACCTCCTTACTTCCACCATGTAATAATGCTACCATGAATTGGCTGTGGGAGAGTGGCAAGCTCCACTGTATGATCTTGAAAATCAAGCTCCCAGAAGATACTGCTGTGCAAAGGTCCACCTAAGATCTTACCAATGAACAAAACCCACAAACTTGGGCATTATGACAGAGAAGGCGTGTTACAAATACACTGATATAAATTCCTTATTGCAAACATTACACATTTATATTTATTTATGATTAAATACTATTTTATAAAGCCAAAATGCACTTTTTAAAATAAACTCTTTATAGAATTTGTGCCTCTTGCTTAATTGTTTTGTTTTTGACATACAGGCCCACAAACATTGTCCATACTGACTCCTGAACTCATGATCCTCCTGATACCCGAGACTACAGATGTGTGCCAGAGTAGTGTGTCTCTGAGCATGGATGTTCTAATCAAAGACAGCTCTTCATGGTCAACATAGAAATTTGCAGAAAAAAGCAGTAATTTATTCAATAATGGCTCGGGACAATTACCCTTAAAATAACACATTCACTCAAGTATAATTGGGCTTCAACTATAAGTCTCCCCTACCGAAAGGAAGGGAATTCCACCACACATTTAATCAGGACACACCCATTGTGTTTATTAAAGTCAGAAGAGGGAGGGGAGGATTGGTGTTTCCCGCTGAAGCTTCTTCTAAGGTGATTGGAACTTCAAAACATCAGAAAAAAAAATTCTCATTTTTGGGCTAGGTAGCATTCCCATAGTAAATTAAAAAGTGATTCACTGGTTTATAAATCAATCTCTTGTGAGTTTGGTTAGCACAAATTAATTTTTCAGAGTTTGATTCCCATGCATACTGATAAAATTAGATTTCAGAAGAATGGTACAGGAGAGGATAGGGTCAGCGTCTCTAATACATTCTTATAAATCAACCACCAATTTCCCCTGTGCACATCCACAGGACACTGCCATAAGCTAATCTTCTTACTGTTCCACAAGGTCTGATGCCATCTTTTACCTTATAATGTTCAAACAAAAATGAATGTTTCTTTTTGTGCTTTATTATCATAGAATACCATAACTCTACATTGATTTAATGGTTAAAGACATAAAACATGGTAATGAAAAATAATTTTTATGTAATCTAGATAACAAAAACTTAGTAATGATAGATGAACAAAACTAATAATTTCACTTAGCAATCCCCAAAGGCAATTCCACCCTGAAGGTCCAGGCACATCTGTCTACTGTGGATATGCTAACAAATTGATATTTTGAGTAGGAAGTTAATGATTTTTAATTGGCTCATCACTGAAGTTTCAACCTGTATGAAGAAAAATTAACTTAGAGTCAATATTAATAGGTGATAATAAATGGCTTCTGTATGATTAATATCCTACACTATGTACATTAAGAATACTGGAGATCATGAACTTTAATAATTGTAATGTATACCTCTCACATAAGATTTTATCATCAATGACTGATTACTATTGCAGAAAGAAATCTCAGTAAAGGATGTCTTACCTATGCAACCTCATACATTCAAATATAGAGTAGTCACAGGAAGTAATCTGTCTTTTAAAAAGGCAAGGATAAATATAAAATATTTATTTCTTAATGTCAATTTCTCTTTAAATTTTTTATAGATTTTTAATTTTAATTTTATGCATGAATATTTTGACTGCCTGCAGGTATGTATATTTAAGACATTTCTGCCTGGTGCCTGCAGAGGTCAGAAGATGTCAGGCTCCCTGGTGTGGAGTTCCTGATGACTGTAACCAACATGCAGGTGCTGGAGACTGAACCCAGGCCCTCTACAAGGACAGCAAGTACTCTTAACCACTAAGCCATCTCTCCAGACTCATCATCTATTTAAAATTTTTTCTCTCTGTGTTTAATATGATTCTTTTTAATGCACAAAACAAAGACCAGTGATTGGTTCCCTTTGATTATAAAGAACTATAAACAGGAATAATTTAAACATTTAATTTTACAATTTAAAACTGAAATTTGATTGTATTGTTTGAATATTCTGCCATAGATTATGGCATCATTTATGATTTAATGTTTTTAAACTTGAAGTTTAGTTCACAGTAACTGTATGAGCCATATTCTGAGCACCCTGTAGTATATCACAGCAATGAGACTTTTTTTGCAGAGAGAATGCTGCTTAACAAAACAGTTAATACACATTTGCATTTGTGGTATTTAAATATTATGTATATCATTTTAACTTTAACATAATTTAAAATCACTTTTGTATACATTTAGGTTTTTTTCGTTATACATTCTCTATATAATTTACCATCTAAATATTTGGAAAGCAAATTATTAAAAATAGTTATGTCATAGCTGAGCATGGTGGTGCACATCTGGATTTGAAGCTAGCTTGGTGTACATAGTGAGTTCCTGGATAGCCAAGGCTACATAGTGAGACCCTATGTAAAAAACAAAAAATAATAATAACGCTGGGACAAGAGCCCAGGCCAGATGGGAAGCGGCCCATATCCAGCACCAGGGCGGACTAGTGTAATAAGAGCACAACTTGGTCTCCTAAGCTGAGCAGCTCTAGAATTACTGTAGAATAGCTGGCCGGGTGTGTGCATGTGCAGGCCACACCGTGGGATCTGGGTTCCCCCAACTCCACGGCAGGTGTTTGTTGTCTTCATGAGGAAAAACTCCTAGGCATCTGATGGAGTTTTCTGTGTGTCTGAGGAATGGAAGACAGAGCATGCTTCAGTGGACAGTCACACGTCAACGAGAACATGGACATGGGCGACAGAGACTGGGCTTGTTGGTTTAAAGAAAGGGACGGAGGAACGGGAGAGAGAGGGCGGGAAAAGAAGAGGAGAGGAACCTGGGGCAGACCTGTGAAGAGTTGGGACGGGTATACATGATCAAGTTACGTTGTTCAAAATTCTCAAAAAATGAAGCTTTAAAACACAAAAGTAGCAGCAGAGTGGTTAATGTGTCTGGGGGGAGGCCACGGGAAGGTGAGGACAGGGACACGGGGCGCACAAGAGTCTCAGGTCACCAAAATCCAGAGGTGACTTGGAAAAGATGGTTTCCATGAAGGAGAAGAAGGGGAGTAAATGATCCTGGGTTTAGGTCCCGGTTCAGCTACATGTTCTTCCGAACCTGGGATAAATACCATTTAATATTGAATAGATTCAAGCCAGTTATGGAGGCACACATGTGTAGTCCCAGCACTTGGTCCAGAGTGAAGCAGGAAGCTTGAGGATAGCTACGCAGTGAGTTCAATATATAAAGAATAAAGGATCAAACATGGTTTGTAGCGTCACTGAGAGGGGACTGACATCCCAGTGGTCCTACGCCTCATAAAGTATACTCTGTTGATGTGCAGGGGTGCCCTCTGGGTGAAGCAACAGCAGTTACCGAAACATCCCACCATGCGAACATGTAAGTTACAATTAACCTACTCTCCCACAGGTCTCACATGCTTTAAGTGGGTCTATAATACTCATGGACAAATATGAGGTTATTCACTTTCTCTCCCCCTCTAGAGATTTTCACAGGCAACACTCTGTGTTCCCAGGAACACTGAAAGGCAGCCTCGCTGTGGAGCATTACCACCAAATGTGTTTTATTGTGTGATTATCTGCACTCGTCTTTCAGTGTACAGACCCCATGATGCATGGATGATGGAAGGAAGTTAAATGAAAAAAGAAAAACTCCAAAACTGAATACAAATAACAAGGTTAAATCGAGTTCGGTTAACCCCCACTGACCCCAGCTAACAGTGCAGAGGCAGCAGCAGGGATCTGAGATCCAGGTTGGTATTGGGAAATTTCAGCTTCTAGCAGCTATAAATGAAATGTATTGTCTTATTTTTCTTCCTAGATATCTTTTTGAGAACATATTAAAAGTAACAATGATGATAGTCACATATATACAATTGAAATAAAAAATGGATCAAGCAGAAACATCAATGAGAATTTGTGTGTGCCTCCTCTGTTTTTGATTAACATTCAGTAAAATGTGTACATGTTCTATCTGTACTCTATAGAGCTCAGTGACTTTTTAAAAGATATCTCTCTCTATATATATATGTATCTATATATAATTATATATAGGTATCAGCAATTGGGGCAAAGCTCCCGACTTGATCGCGCACTGGAAAGTGACATCCACTTTAAGTACTTCTTGTTTGGCTGCTCTCAATTCCCCTTCAGTTCTCTGCCCAGGAACACCTGCTTTAAAACTGCAGCCTGCTGAGTTGGCCTCCTCACCTCAGTGTATTTCCAGAAAAACTCTTTTGACCTTTTCAGCGTTAGGACTTCATGCTAAATGAAAAGCAGTTCTTAGGCAGGAATGGTCCCCACACATGTCATCTTTGCCACTCCAGAGGCTATGGACGATGGGGGCACAAATTTAAAGATACTGTGGGCATCTTAGGAATACCATTTCAAAGTGGAAGAAAACAGTATTGTTTAAAAGCAGATGATACTGTTTTATGGTAGAGTGCTTAAGACTCTTATTTAGTATAGATCAGGCCATAGTTCAATTCGAAGTTCTGAAGAATGAAAATGCAAAACAAAGCAAAAACCCATAAAGAGGAATGGAAAGGAAAAGGTAAAACAAAGGCAGGAGGAATAGAAAAGAAATAGGAGGAGAGGGGAGAGGAGTGGGGGGGGGGGGAGACAAGGCAGGCTAGCCCCGATTGCCCAGGCAAGCCCACAACTAAATGACAATAAATGTCCCACTGGCAAACTGGATACTCTGAAAACACAGTTCAGAAAATATAAGGAAGCAATCAATGACACTGGTTGAAGAAACGTAGCCACCATAATGACGGAGGGCACGGGGGTGGGGAAGCATGGTTATGTAACAGCTCAGAAAGCACCCTCTAACAAATGCCTTCACAGGCTGGTGCGACAGGGGGGCAGGGCTCGAGCCCAGGGCTGGGAGCCACCACAAAAGGCTCACAGCTGACTACACATTTCACCCTGAGAAAAAGGGCTGACAGTTACAATCACCAGCGCCTTCTGTCTATTGTTTTAATTCTGTAAGTGTCGCCCTAATGTGTTTTCTTTTTTCTCTTCACTCTTTTCCCAATTTACTAGAGAGTCCTGTCTAGGTCTGCCTTCACTTGCCTGGAACCTTCCTTGTGGCACAGCCTTTGACTCTCTTCACTTCCAGAGTACAACACCCTTCATTTTCTAATGAGGTGAACCAGGGAACTTCACCCCCTACTTGTTCTTAGACAAGGGAGCAAATCCTCACAGCTTCTATTGTCTAGCCTTGCTTTCACATCAACCATATGAGAATACAGTAAACTTTACTCATAAATGCTAAGCATGGATTCAGTGTTTTATTGTTTCAAGACAGGATCTCACTATGTAGCCCTTCCTGTCCTGGAACTCATTATGTGAGCCCAGGCTGGTCTCAACTCACAGATTAACCTGCCTCTGCCTCCAGAATGCTGGGATCAAAGGCGTGTGCCATGGTGCCAGTGTTGATTGTCTCCTGCGATATTTCATATAGAGAGGCATCTTTCAATCTGAAATCCTTATGCTATCACAGAGTTTATTTTGTTTTTCAACTTAGCCAGTTAGTGTTTAAAACAATCATGATCGGCTGTATGCTACACATTCCATGTGGTTCCACTCTGAGCTGCTGGGTGGCAGATGAACAGCCAGAGTGCCACAGGAAAGCTGACAGGCGACTGGAAGCAGGTGACAGTCAGAGTGCCACAGGAAGGCTGACAGGCGACTGGAAGCAGGTGACAGTAGAGAGTGCCACAGGAAGGCTGACAGGCGACTGGAAGCAGGTGACAGAGTGCCACAGGAAGGCTGACAGGCGACTGGAAGCAGGTGACAGTAGAGAGTGCCACAGGAAGGCTGACAAGTGACTGGAAGCAGGTGACAGTAGAGAGTGCCACAGGAAGGCTGACAGGCGACTGGAAGCAGGTGACAGTCAGAGTGCCACAGGAAGGCTGACAGGCAACTGGAAGCAGGTGACAGT
>CM052708.1:99310685-99351379 GCA_028551405.1 Uromys caudimaculatus
ACTGGAAGCAGGTGACAGTAGAGAGTGCCACAGGAAGGCTGACAGGCGACTGGAAGCAGATGAACAGTCAGAGTGCCACAGGAAGGCTGACAAGCGACTGGAAGCAGGTGACAGTCAGAGTGCCACAGGAAGGCTGACAGGCAACTGGAAGCAGGTGACAGTAGAGAGTGCCACAGGAAGGCTGACAGGTGACTGGAAGCAGGTGACAGAGTGCCACAGGAAGGCTGACAGGCGACTGGAAGCAGGTGACAGTCGAGAGTGTCACCTGAAAGCTCACAGGTGACTAGAAGCAGCACAGACTTTAAAGTAGAAAAGGCATGTTCTGGTAGAAGTATAAAACAGATATGAGAAGAGGAAAACATCTCACAAACTTTTTGTAGACAGAATAAACTTGTAAGAAGCAGGATTGTGAGAGGCAACACAGATCAAAAGGAAGGAAACACGTAAACACAAACACCGCAGAGGCTCAGAAGCAGGGTCAGAGGCGATCGAGACATTATCAAACTCCTAAACAGCACCAAAAGCTGACCTTTTCCCGCCTTACACATGGAGGGTTTTAAAGAAACACTGGTAACAGATAATAAAGTATCCAAGAGACATTATAGATTATTTTAATGACTACATAAAATTAACCTAAACTAGCCTAAAATTCCTGCTATAGAGGATTGGTTTAGGAACCTATATGAGTAAGAACATAGCTACAGTTACACTGGTTGTGCCAGAGTTATAAAAGACCAGTCTTCATGCTTCAGGGCATAAAGAGATCACTGAATGCAATCAAAATGAAATTTCTCCCCTCAGTATGTCCCTGTCCAAGCAGGCAACACACAGGGCCTCACAGCCTGTCTCTGATGCTAGACAGACATTTATTCAATGCAGAAAAAGAAACAGAAGGGCTGGTGGCTGCCTTCAGAAATGGCAATCCTGATGTTCTGAGGAGCACACCCAAGGAATGTGCCTCTGGTAGCTCTGAAGTGTGTCAAGTGAGAGAGAAAAAAGAAGAGAGCAAGTTCTGAGGTAGCTGAACCCAAAGCACAGTGCGGTATGTGTAAAATAATGTCCATGAATCAGGTAACTTAAAAAAGGAATGTAATCCCATGGTCTTCTTGGAGAAAACACGAGAGATGTAAGTGTGAGAGACAACTTGGGAGCATCTTACAAGAGAGATGCACCTTTACTTAATCACAGGTAGAAGATGTAGTGCACAACCAGAGTTTGGGAAGCAGTAACTGGAGGCCATCCAAGGGTCAGCAATGGAGAGGGCACACATTCTGTGCCCCTCACTCACAGCCTGGTACTGAACTCCCTCCTCACATAGCATTTGATACAGAGGAGGTGGTTTGTTAAAAACAATACCAACAGCATCTCTGAACCAAAGGCCAAGCCCAGAGTTATGCTTGGACTGAGAAGTAAAATGTTCATGCAATTGAAAACACAGTATAGGATGAACTGAGGCTAGCATCTCATATCCCAAGGTTTCCAGTTATAGAAAACTCCACAAAAACTAAGAAGAGTCTTAGTTACAGACAGCTGGAAGCAGTTTGACCAAGGTACTGGGGACTGAACTTTGGTCTTTTACAAAAGCAGAAAGACTTTCTTTCTTTCTTTCTTTCTTTCTTTCTTTCTTTCTTTCTTTCTTTCTTTCTTTCTTTCTTTCTTTTTTTTTAATTTTGTGGTTGTTCATTTATTTATTTGCTTGCTTGTTCATTTTTTAAAATTTTTTATTTTTTGACACTTTATTTACATTTCAAATGTTTTCCCCCCTTTCCAGATCTCCACTTTGGAAACCCTCTATCCCCTCCCCCTCCCCTGCCTCTATGAGGGTGTTCCCCCACCCACCCACCCACCCACTCCCGTCTTCCCTCATTGGCATTCCCCTAACCCAGATGTCCCTCAGCAGAGGAATGGATACAGAAAATGTGGTACATTTACACAATGGAGTACTACTCAGCTATTAAAAACAATGACTTCATGAAATTCGCAGGCAAATGGATGGAACTTGAAAATATCATCCTGAGCAAGGTAACTCGGTCACAAAACATGGTATGTACTCACTGATAAGTGGATATTAGCCCAAAAGTTCAGAATACCCAAGTGTTTCTTTCTTTAGCCCCATGAATTTTATACTCTGTACCAAAACTAAAATTTAGTTTGGAAGATGTCTTAGTTAGGGTTTCACTGCTGTTAACAGACACCATGACCAAGGCAACTCTTATAAGAACAACATTTAGTTGGAGCTGGCTTACAGATTCAGAGATCCAGTCCAGTATCATCAAGGTAGGAGCATGGCAGCGTACAGGCAGGGCTGGAGGAGCTGAGAGGTCCACATCTTGTTCCAAAGGCAGCTAGCAGAAGACTGACTTCCAGGCAGCTAGGACTAGGGTTTCAAAGCCCACGCCCACAGTGACACGCCAGCTCCAACAAGGCAACACCTCCTAATAGTGCCACTCCCTGGCCCAAGCACACACAAACCATCACATTCCACTCCCTGGCCCCCATAGGCTTGTTCAAACACATGAGTCTATGGGGGCCATACCTAAACATAGCATAATGCAAAATACATTTAGTCCAACTTCCAAAGTCCCCATAGTCCATTGCAGTATCAACAATGTTAAAAGTCCAAAGTTCAAAGTCTCTTCTGAGATTCATCCAATCACTTAGCTGCAATCACCAAGGCAAGACAGGAAAGCAATTGGGCAAACTCCAAACTCTTCATCTCCATGTCTGATGTCAAAGTGGTCTTCAGATCTTTAACTCCTTTCTCATTTTTGTTGACTGCAACAAACTTCTTTCTCCTGGGCTGGTTCCACTCCGTCAGCAGCTTTCCTCAGCAGAGAGCCCATGGCTCTGGTATCTCAAACATCTTGGGGTCTCCAAGGCAACTTCAATGTTACAGCTTCTTGTTCCAATGTCTGGGATCCACACATGATCTTCTGGGCTCCTCCAAAGGGCTGGCATCACTCCTCCAGCTCTGCCCTCTGTAGCACTCTAGGCTCAGGTTGATCCACTCCACTGCCGCTGCTGCTCTTGGTGACCATCCCGTGGTACTGACATCTCCAATACACTGGGGTCGTCCACTGCAACTAGGCTTCACCAATTGCTTCTCATAGGCTCTCTTCATGGTGCCAAGCCTCAACTCCTTTGCATGGCCCCTTCAGTCCTGGGCCATCAACTGGAACTGAGGCTGTACCTGCACCAATGGCCTTCCATGGCCTCTGATAGTGCTAAGCCTCAGCTGCTCTTCATGACCCCTTTATACCTTCAAAGCCAGTACCACCTGGGTGAGTCTTACACTTTGCCAAATACAGCTGCAGCACGAGGTACAACCTTGGCTATCTCTGGAACACAGCTTCTTTGTGCTCTCAGAAAACATTTCCCAGAAGATTTCACCTCAGTCATGCTGGTCTCTTCTTAATCACCATTAATTCCTTAGCTCCAGCTAACCAGCATTAATTGTCCCAGTAGTCCCTTCTATTCTGAACTCTAAAGCCAGAGCCACATGGCTTAAGCTGCTTGCTGCTTACACAAACCCTCACAGAAGAGAAAATATTGAAGTGAATATATCTTCTTAGCAAAGAACAAGAAGTAGCAGAGTGGAAAGGCCACAGTTAGCATTTCAAGGACTCCAGCTTAACTCTTAGAGCTTCACTACCCAGATGCACCTCCTCAGTTCCCTTAGCCATGAAGGATGCCATATAAACAGCCGGGCAATACAAGTGGCTCCAATGAGGACCTTCACAGATGACAGCCACCACTGTGGCCACAGGCAAGGTGTGGCCATTTGTACCATGCAACTCTATCTGGGACTATAATTTTTATAAAGTACACATAACGTTAAAAATAAAAGAGATTAAGTGATTTGCTCTATTAAGAATTAAATATATTCAGCCTTATTAGTTCCCACAGTTAAAAGTCCACACACGTTAACTCCCAAACTAGTCAGAACTTCAGCACCATGTGGGAACTAACTGGTCAGAACTCCAGTGTAGTTTCTCTCATTGATACTAAATATAAATGTGTGTATGTATATGTATATGCACACACATCCATCCCTCCACCCTTTCACAGAGACAAGCGTCTCATAGAAATATAAGAAAAGTTAAATCATAAAGTGAAACTAGAATTCACTCAAGAGAGTCATAAAATCAAATAGATGAAAGACTACTGGGGCCATTTGCAAAGCCTGGGAGAGATGAACAGAAAACAAGGGCGACAGCATATCAAGTTTCAGGATGATTTGTCCTCAAAGGATGAAAACAAACCTTTAGAAAAGTAAATAACCATAATATTTCTATTAATATAATGTGCTTGTATACAGTAGTCAATATGTAGCAAACAACAAACAAACCCACATGCTGTTCATGCACATAAAATTATGCCAAGGAAAATAGTCAAATTGTGCCCGTGTCCTTCTTCCCCACCCACCTATCCTAGAACTCTCTATGTAGACCAGGCTAGCCTCTATCTCCTAAAGACCTGCCTGTCTCTGCTGCCTCAGTGCTAGGATGGGCGGTGTGCAGCACCGCGCCTGCTCCTTCACTGCCTGCTTCTTGGCTTTTACTTTTTACCTGCTAAGCTGCTAAATAGAAGAGAATTTCAACTCTAATCATATAAATTTTCTTAACTGAACTACAGTCAACTTGTTTTTAAATTATTTTTTAGCCTTTTAAACATTATACTTTGAATGTCTGGACCCAGTTACTACTTAAGAAACTTTTTCATGGAATTATTCTCAGACAATACATAAAATTAAGCTTGAATAAAACTGTTGAAATATTTTACCCAAAACTTATATTCAATATATAACTTCACATATAGGTTCTTTGGTCACATAAAGAATGAAACAGTAAGTATCAACAAGCTGAAATCTCAAACTGGGATGTATATGTATATGTATATATATATGTATATGTATATATATATATATTAATTACACAAATATACATGTTTGTTTAGAAAGTTGAGCCTGATCAGCATGCATACCCCTGGAGGCTGTTCTGTCTTCCATGCTCTTGGTAGCATGTTTAGCATAGTCATTAAGATGCAGTATCATGGTCACACATGGTGGCGCATACCTTTAAGCTCAGCACCTGGGAGGCAGAGGCAGGTGGATCTCTGAGTTGGAGGCTAGCCTGGTCTATACAGGAAGTTCTGAGCCAGCCAGGACCACATAGTAAGACCCAATACCAAAAGAAGACAAAACAAAAATGTGGCATGGGGCCCTTGTTTCTTTTCATGATTACAACGTGATTGAGGACAGAGAATGTTTTCTTCTGAACCGTCTATGTTGGACTATAAGATGATGGGCTCGTTGTAATCATGACATTTCCATTCATTCTGTCAGGGTATCTTGTTCCTAGTCACCTCATTACTCTCCCTTTCCCAACCCCACTGCCCCTTTCCCACATATATTTTAAAAATCTAGCAATTGTAGCACTAACTTATTATTACCACACAGTTCAAAACCATGCAAGCTTCTGTGAAGGACTTCAGACCCTCGTTTGAAACACCAATGTTTCAGTCAGCTGCATCAAGACTCTTTGGTACATTCAAAGGCTTCGGTTGCTTTTCCCAGGAACCCATCTATTAAGAGCTGCTCTGCTGGATGTGTCTTCTGACCTGCAGTAATACTTAAAGGCTGCACAGGAGCCTGTCCATGTGAGCCAGCTGTGCAGAGCCCCAAGGGCAGCCCTGATGGTTAGTAAGCTGCAGGCGAGGGGCTAGGGCCATCAGCAGCTCAGACCAAGAAGCCCGCTGTATGCCTACGATGCACAGGCTTGTTCCGGTACTCAGAGTTTAGAAACCAGTCCATCTTAAGTCCATTTTCTACGTTTCACACCCCTCCAGTACACTGAAAGTTCAAATTTTCAGTGTCTTGAAGACAGAAGTATAATTTTTAAGTAACAAAATTCTTAACTTTTGTTATGTACTGAAGATGAAACTGTAATTTTTAACTAATAAAATTATTTATTGTGGTTGTGTGCGTGTGTGTGTGTGTGTGTGTGTGTGTGTGTGTGTGTGTACATGTCACAGAGTTCATGTGTAGGTCAGAGGACAATTTGTGGGAGTCATTTCTCTCCTTCCATCATATGGGTCATGGGAACTGAACTCAAGACATCAGGTTTGGCAGTAAGCACCTTTGCCCACTGAGCAATCTTGCTGGCCCCTAATCATTTATTTCATATAAAGTCAAAATCATCTGACTATTCAGCTAAGAATTACATGGAGATAAAAACATACAGTTAGAAAAGTTCAGTCAAAGACTAAACATAGTCCTTCCTATTAACACAGACTTTTAACAGAAAAGTTTATGTTATGGATCAAAGTCTATTTTAAATATGCTAGCCTCAGAGCAGCTCCCCGTGTGCAGATGCCAGTTAGAGTGGTTGTGGGAAGTTGTTCTGACATCACTCTTCATTTAATTAGAACAAGAAGATCCAGAAGATGGCTTTTGGTTTGGAAGAGTTGTTGACACCCCCCCCCATAGGTTACTATCTGACACCCCCCACCATAGGTTACCATCTGAGGATCCAAGACTCAGGGCAGCTTGATATAAACCTCATCTATCTCACCACCTGATCTTCTCAAAACCTGCCAGAAACAGGTTTTCATAAGCAGACAGTAGCACTAAGGCTGGCAGGACCAGTGTCTGCCCATCCTTGGCAACACCAGCAGTCCTGCAGTATGATCCTAAAGGAGTATGAGACACGAAAACAACCCCAAATCGCCCATCTGTCCGGACAATGAGAGACTGGGACCACACAGTGACCTGTCCCCATCACCTGCTGTTTCCGGCCCTCCCACTCTGATCTCAACCCAAATCGCAGGATGCCAGAACACAGGGAGTGAAGGAACATGCTCAGGGGCCCAGCTTTGCTTCCACCACTCACTGTGCACCCTTGAAAGTTTCTTAGATATGTATTTAATATTCTATTGAATATCTGTGAGTCTCGATTACCACAGGGTTATAAGATTAAATGAGCAACAGTGCACACATAAAGATTGGTTCTGGGGCAGGCAGTGCTCAGCCAGGGTGGTCTGCTGCATGGTGACCTGAAACCTGAGAAGTGCTGTTCTGCCTTTGCTAAACTAAAGAACCTCAGCACTTGGGTCTTGTTCTCAGTTCCCTTGTGTCCTAACAACTGCTTTACAGAAGAAGAGATGGATGCAAACAAATAGAAACTGCAATTGTCTTCAGCCATATAATTTCATTCTGACAGGAATTTTTTAAATCCCCACAGTCACAACTATTTCTTCAGGGTGTTCCCCCCACCCCCAGAAGTATTTTTGATGGCGTTATTAAAAAGCTTTCATGTTTTTAAAGCAACATTGGCTTTGGAAATATCACAAGGAAAACTGGTTTATTTATTTATTTATTTTACTATATTTGCTTTGTTTTGGCTTTGAGCAAGTTCATACTTTATAGGGACATTTAAACAGGCTTGTCTGTCATTTAAAAAACCAAAAAACCAAACAACAACAATGACAAAAAAACAAAACAAAACTATCAGAAGCTCTGACAGAGTCACAAAGGCTACCTGGAAAACATGTTTTTTTCAAGTGGTTCTGACATGAGAGTTCCTCTTTCCTTCTATATGGATTCCTTCGTCCTTGAAGGTCTGTTTCAAAGGAAGAATTTGTACCTGTGTCAACTGTGTGGTCACAGATGACAGAGTCAGCAGGGTCACAGGTCAGACCCGTGTGTGTTCACAGATCACAGAGTCAGAAAGGTTACAGGTAAGACTCTTGTGTGTTCACAGATCACGAGTCCACAGGGTCACAGGTCAGACCCGTGTGTGTTCACAGATCACAGAGTCAGAAAGGTTACAGGTAAGACTCTTGTGTGTTCACAGATCACGAGTGCACAGGGTCACAGGTCAGACCCGTGTGTGTTCACAGATCACGAGTCCACAGGGTCACAGGTCAGACGTCCCATACTTAACATTCTCTATTCCTTTGATGATCTCACTAGTTGATATTTATTTTATGAAATAGTAGCTACTGACTAAGAGATCTGCAGAGAACCAAGGGCTTGAATGGACCTGAATGCCTCAAACCTCTGAAATGTAATTCCACCATAAAACTAAGGCAGCAGAGTCCCTTTAAACCCCTTAATCTACCTACCATATACTAGGTACCAAGGACTTGAACACTTAAACCACTGGTTCTCAACCTTCCTAATGCTGTGACCCTTTAATATAGACCTTCAGCTGTAAAATTATTTTTGTTGCTACTTTATAATTGTAATTTTGCTACTGTTATGACTCATAATGTATATATCTATGTCTTCTGATGGTCTTAGGTGACCCCTGTGCAAGGTTATTCAACCCCTAAAGGGGTCTCAACGCACAGGCTGAGAACCACTAACTTAAACATTTCATATGGGTATTCTTATCATCTTGCTTATGTGTACATTTACACACAGTTACACACTCATAAATATACAACTGACGGCCTGACACCCTCCCGACTCTCTCAATAGGAACGAGCTCTTTACAAAGTTAGAAGAATGATCAGACTGGACAGGCAGGAAAGAGACAGCAAGGGCAGCAAGAGCTTCTTGCTTCTCAGAGGTAATCCGCCTCTGCTCCAGCAATAGGTGCTGAGACTCTGATTACTTGTGTGGGTTCTCTATCCTGCCTGCTATATGCATGAACTACACTTCCTCACCCCCTGCAGTTTAAGTGAGACCAAGCAACTATTTCTGTTCGACGATATCTGGGCCAGGTCAGAGCAATGAACTCTGTGTTTATCAGAGCACTGAACTTGAATGTGAGAACCTCTATCCTCTTCATCTTTGCAGCATCGTGATGCACAAAACCAAAGCATCTAACTACCAAGTCAGAAGGTGGTCACCCAAAAGATTCATCCTCACATACAGCCCAACAGAACTTACAGGAAGGCTGCTGTCTTTTGTAGTTCATACTAAGAAAATTAAACACCATGTTGAAGCTTCGGCAACTGCTCTGTCCTTTCTGAGAATTATCTAGGTGGCAGAGAGGCCAGGGAGGCTGTGGGACCTCAGCTCTGTCTTAGCACTCAGGCTCCCTCAAGGGCTTGGCCCACTCTTCCTATATATTTCAGCTTACCTAGATGTTATAAGGGCAGTGACTTTTCCATGGTACCTAAAATTGTGCTTCTCATTATGATTATGATATGCTTATTTCTCCAAAGATGTTCTCTGTTAGGTAAAAACTTCATTCTGGGAACCAGAGGGATGGCTCAGAGATTAAGAGCACTTGCTGTTCTGAAATCCTGGTTCAGTTCCAACACTAACACGGTAGTCCACAATTGCCTGTAACTTTGGTTCTAGGGTTCTGATGCCTTCTTTTGGCCCTGTGGGCACCAGGATGCTCATGGTATCCATATATGCATGCAGGCAAATATTTAACCACATAAAATATAAACAAATATATTTTTTTAAAAAACTCACATAGCTTTGGAAAAAATCTCAAAATCCTTTCTAGTACCAAGAAGCCTGGTCTATTGTCTAACTTCTAACCTAAAGGTTAAGCATTCTCATTGTAGCACACTAGTAATACACCTTTGTCTTATGGGCTATTATTCTATTCTGTTCCAGAGAGGGTTTTACTATGTAGCTCTGGCTAGCTTTGAACATAGGATCCTCCTGTTCGAACCTTCTGAGTGCTAGGATCACAGGCTAGTGCCAGCATGCCTCACTTATGGGCTATTCTTAATGGTAGCAGAAGTTCCTGAGTCTTCTCTTATAGAAAGCAGGTCTTTTGGTGATTAGCTTCTTGAGCTCTTTACATATTTTGGATATTAGCCCTCTACTGGATGTGGGGTTAGTGAAGATTTTTTTCCCAATCTGTATGTTGCCGATTTGTCTTATTGACTATGTCCTTTGCCTTACAGAAGCTTTCTGGTTTCATGAGGTCCCATTTATCAATTCTTGATCTTAGAGATGAGCCATTGGAGTTGGGGGAGGGGGGCTCCAGAATGTACCAGAGACCTGGGAAATGAGAGACTCTCAGGACTCAAAGAAGGGACCTTAGATGAAATACCCTACATTGGGGAGAGGGAACTTGTACAGCCCAACTCCAGCAGAAAGACGGGCATCAAGTGAGTGATAGGGTTGCCATCCCGCAGTCAAAACTCTGACCCAGATTCCTAGGTGGGTCCTGGGCCCCCAGGGTCCTACCCGCCATGTCCTTGAGTCCATGCACTGACACTCAGATGCAGGTGACCATGGCAGAATTCTCCCAGAAGCAGAGGAAACAACATGGTGGTGAGGACCTGGGTAGTGTGGTGGATTTCCTTTTGGCTAATGCTCGTTTGGTGCTAGGTGTGGGTGGGGCTGCAGTGCTGGGCATTGCCATACTGGCCATAAATCGGCTTTGCCATGGTTCCAGATGCTCTGATCTGTGTCATTGCCTGTAGCTCACCGACAGGACCACTAGCCCTCGGGATGAGGATGATACCAAGGGGGACAGCTGGAAGGAACTGAGCCTGCTGAGAGCCACATCACACCAAAAGACAGGGCATCAAGTGAGGGATAGGGTTGCCATCCTGCTGTCTTGAGCCAGCCCACATCTCCAGGGTCCCCTTCCCCCTCTGCCCCAGTGGGGCCCACACCCACTCATTCTCAGATGACACCCAAGCTCAGCTCTGTAGCACCCTTGTGCCTGACCTTCCAGGAGAACTGCTGGCATTCGAGGGCAACCACATGACTATCCCAGAAGCCCACATGACTTTGTGAAACAACTGGCTGGAGACATTGCCTTGGAGCTTCAGGCCTACTTGAGGAGCAAGTTCCCAGAACCGCCCTTTGGTGCACTTTTGCCCGGTGGGCCTCTCTATGATAGGCTACAGGTGGGAACTGCTGAGCACGTGCGCCTGTTAGCCCCTCTGGAGTTGGAGGCAGGGCTATGGAGCCTGGTACCTGGCATGGACACTGTGGCCAGAGAACCTTGATGCTGGGCTGTACGCAGGACCCAGCTTGAGTCCCATCCCCGTGGGTGTAGCCCATGGGACCGCTTCCTGGTAGGAGGCTACCTTTCTTTCCTCCCGTGTCTTGCTGGAGTTGCTATAGAAGACCCTGCCAGCCTCTGTCAACTGGCCAGCAATTGGCAGCCTGCTTGGGTGTCTGATCTGGTCCAATGTGGCTTCGGAGGAGCTGCTGCTCAAAGTGCAGCATGAGAGCCTGGAGTTCACTTCAGCTGTGCTCATGGCGGTCCCTGGGGCCAGCATTAATGATGGCCTTCTGCTGGCTGGACCCCTAGAGGGGCTGGCCAGCAATCTCTGGCTTCAGGATCTATAGCCAGTAGAGACTGCCCATTTGTGGGCCTTGGATGACCAGGATGCTGATACCCTGTGGAGGTTGTTCCTGCTGCTGTGTGGTGTGTGTCGTGGCTGCCTGGCTCTGGTAAGGCTGGGCTGGAGCCACCAGACTCAGGTGGTTCTGCATCTGGGTGAAGAGGAAGTGGCCTGGACTGAGGAGGCCTTGGGAGAACTGTTTCTGTAAGCTCTGAAGTTTCTGGTGGGCAGCTTGGAGCAGGCTAGCCTACCCTGTCACAGCTACACAGCGTGAACCTCTTGGGTAGCTTTCGGGAAGAAGAGATCGATGACATGGGTATGTGCTGTACAGTGGTCTCCAGGCTCCTGAGAGCCTGTTCTAGGTGAATGAGGATTGTGATTGACTTGTTTTCTGATGCTGGAGAGCAGCAGCCACCTCCATCCCAGGACACTGCGGTGTAGTTTGCTTTATTTTAGCTAGAGTGGAGAAGAAATGACATTACCTAAGCCCACACGTGGGCATGTGCCTGGGTGATTGTGATCAAGAGTTCCAAACCCAGAGAGTCTGGGTTGCTGACATCTGAATGTGGCTGGCTTGCCCTGTCTGATGCCCCTTAGCCCTTAATTTAGGAAACTGGGCTCAGCCCACCATCACCAGCAATGAACTCACGAAGAATGACGTGGCTTTTGATTTCCTAGGGTTCAAGTAGGCAAAGGTTGGTTCCAACATTTTGTCAACAAAGGAAAATGTTCTTGGGTGGGTAACAGCCCCAGGTATCCTGGGGCACTCACAGGGTGTCAGCTGGTGCCCTGGAGGATAGCGTCTTAACCGTTGAAGGACAGTGGTTTCCTGATGGTGATGCATTTGTTTTCTGATTGAGTCCTCAAGTCTTGAAGCTGAGTTGACTCCCTTGCTGCCTGCTTTATACCCCAGGGAAGGACGGTCTTGTTCTCTCCTGCTTGGTTTTCTCTATAGGCCACAAATTATCTCTGGGATAGATGTCTGTGTCCTCACCTTGCACCCTGGTCAAGGTAGCATGGTTGGAGGAGGGAGACTGTCTCCCCCACAAGGGGGGCTTTCTATTTTAGGTACCACCCCCTTAAACACACACTGAAACAAAGCCTTGCCTTGAAGAGTGTGAATAAAAGGAGAAAGAATTGTATGCATGTGTGAGTCTTGCTGGCAGAAGATGGTCTTGGTTGTAGGTGGTTGCTTAGAGCTTCACAAGTCTTATGGCTGGATGTGAAGGCTTGAGAGTCATCTTGGAGATTTAAAAAAATATGTTTTCAGGCTGAAACAAAACAAAACAAAACAAAAAACCCAAAAAACCTCTGACCCATAATTGTTCCTGTCTGAAAGAACTACAGGGATGGAAATGGAGAAAAGCCTGAGGAAAAGAAGGTTCAGTGACAGGCCCAATGTGGAATCCAGCTCAAGGGGAGGCCCCAAGGCCTTACACTATTACAGAGGCTATGGAGCGCTATCATGACTGCCCTCCAAAAGACCCAACAAGAAGCTGAAAGAGTCAGATGCAGATATTTGCACCCAACCAATGGACAGAAGCTGCTGACCCCTGTGGTTCAATTAGGGAAAAGCTGGAAGAAGCAGAGGAGGACCAGCAGTCTCAATTAACCTGGACCCCCAAGATCTCTCAGATACTGGACCACCAACCAGGCAGCATACAGCTGATATGAGGCCCCCAACTCATATACAGCAGAGGGCTGCCGGGTCTGGGTTTAGTCAGAGAGGATGCACCTAACCTTCAAGAGACTGGAGGCCCCAGGGAGTTTAGAGGTCTGGTGGCTGGGGGTAGGGGATGGGAACATCCTTGTGGAGATGGGGGTGGGGAGGAGGTATAGGATGTGGAACAGTCGGAGGGTGGACCGGGAGGGGAATAAAATCTGGAGTTTAAAATTAATTAATTAATTAAAAAAAAAAGAAAGAAAGCAGGTCAAACGGTAAGGTATTAACCAAGTGTTCAAAATATAGTAAGTAGAGACGAGAAGCTGGCTCAGCAATTAAGAACAAATTGTCCTCGCAGAGGAGCAGAGTTCAGTCTCCAGCATCTATGTTGGGCAACTCAACTGCTTGTAACTCCTGCTCCAGAGGATTCAGCTGGATCCAGAGGATTGCCTGGATCGAGGATCCATCTACACACATGTGCACGAACACACACACCTGTCATTTTTAAAATAAATAATGGACAAGGCATTTTTCTCAATGGTTGTTCATGACAACTTAAAAAATTCTGAAAATAAAGAGAAGTCCCATATGCTTCTAGGGTTGTCAGTGCATTTTTTCAAGTTTAATAATGTTAGAGGAAAAGTTGTCTAGTTTGGAGCACTTAAACAAGAACATATTATTATATGCTCTGCATGGTACAGTCTTCAGTTAAATACAGGACGTCTTAATAAACGGAACTTGACAGCTAAGACATCAAGACTCTCGATCATGGAGGCACTTTATACTCATGGACTGCCCACTCTCCGTGTCTCAATGTGGAGGAGAGTGCCAGTGTGCAGGCTGCAGATGCTGGGGTGACAGGAGCGACTGACAGCAAGCTCTGGACCCAAAGGAGCAGATGACAGGCACTGCATCACACTCGAATGGCTGGGATACAGTGATGCGATGCACACATTCAAAACACAGGCTACGTTTCCACATTGTTGAGGGTTTTATTTTAATCAAACAAAGAACACTATTTGTCCATGTCCCATAAAGAGTAACAATTGTTGAAACGAAACACAATGGCAGCTTTTCTTTTACTATTAATTATTATTTAAAAGAAACACACTGTTAGAAAATGCCTTTTAGGGAGAGGGAGATCCAGCATTAGTGGGGCCTAAACATAACCTGAGAGCAGATTGTCTTCCAAAGAGACAGGCCTCCAGGGCAGCTGCTGGGGGCTCCTCCCCTTTTCAAATCTAATGTCTGTCTGTCAGTGCCCTAAGTGCCGGAGGCTCTGCCAGCCTTAAGTACAGAACTGAAAAGAATCCAATACAGCACAGCAGCTGCTCAGAAAGGACTGTGAAGGATATTCTCAAAGGCAACTTAAATGTTTAATGTAATTCATCATGTGGCATTTCTCATTTTTGATGTGTGTAATCTTAAGCTTCAGCGACAGTCTTCCTACACCCATTTTCTTCCACGACTATTAAATCTGTAATTACGCATGGCATTCACATTCGATTTTGGGTACATGATATCTAAAACATGATTTTGTGGCAATTACTGCAATTGAAACTGAAAAATGTTTTGTGATGTTATTTTTAATCCACATATTGTAAAAAAGTAGCTAACGAAATGATACATTAAAAAAAAATGTACTTCAAGCAACTGAATTCGGTAAAACACTGTCATTAATCTGCCCTAAATGTCAGTGTTTCCTAGATTTTAAAGTCAGTTCCAAAGGAAGAATGACTGACTTGGCTTCAGGACTAGAGTGTGCTCCCATCCCCCTCTCTGTTTGTTACCATCCTGCAGTTAAACTCATAAAGTCAGGGGCAATTCTCAGTGAACTTCAGATTCAGAGGCACAACTGCACCCGTGTGATGAGCACAGCTGGGAGGATAATCAGCTGGGGCAAATGTCTTCTCTCCTCTGCTAGTACTGCATGAAGACAGGATTTCCTTCACTTAATTTACCAGCTTGGGAGTGTCCACAAGTAAATTCTCAGCAACAATGCCTTACAGTTTCTTCTCCGACAAATTTTCTTTAAAAACAACAACAACAAACAAACAAACAACCTACTTTTCCTAGGGGAGGGAGGGAGGGAGGGAGGGAGGGAGGGAGAGAGAGAGAGAGAGAGAGAGAGAGAGAGAGAGAGAGAGAGAGAGAGAGAGAGAACGCTAGCTCAGTGGACAAAGGCAGTTATTGCGAAGCTTGCTGAGTTGAGTTCTATCTCCAGAACCCACACAGTGGAAGGAGAGAACAGATTCCTGTAAGTTGTCCTCTGACAGGCAGGTGGACGGGCAGACAGATATGAGACATACATACACAGTGGCATATGTGCATGCACATACATACACACATACACACACACACACACACACACACACACACACAGATATACTCAAAACAATCATTTAATTACAAAACTTAAAATACAAACTCTCTCCTAGTTCATTCCCATTCAACAAATATTTGCTGATATGGCAAACACACCCACCTGGAAGGAGCCCAGATTCTTATTGTGATGTTCATTCTCTCTCGTTCTCTCTCTCTCTCTCTGCATGCGCCTGTTTTGTGTGTGTGTGTGTGTGTGTGTGTGTGTGTGTGTGTGGTTCGTGAGTGATAGAGTCTCATTTATTCCAGGCTAGCATTGAAATCAAACTTCTGAAACTTGCCTCCGACTCCTACTTGCTAGGATGACGGAAGGAGCTGAACACCTCACTTACACTGCTCGAAGGATCAAGTGAAGGCTCTGGACAAGGGAGGCAAGCACGCACCAGCTGAGCTGCATCCTGGCTTGCACCCCTGTTCCTAAACCCCATATGGGTCATACTTCCGAATGTAGGGGGTGCAAAGAATGGGGCAACAGCAAAGGTTTGGAGATGCCATGGCCAAGAAGAACCCCAAAATCAAACCTGTAAGAATCCCAACAGGCCTGGCCCACGCGGTGTTGCCTGGCTCCCACATGGGTTCTGAACACAGAACATCATGAGTTCTGAACACAGAACATGCCCTGTGTGACTGTTCCAACTCACCAACACCAACTAATGCTGCCTAAGACATCCTGAGTCAGGAGCATAAAAAGGTTTCTGTTTTTATAGAAACATAATAATAATTATGGAAAACAAAGACTTCCAATATTCTTCTACCATTATTCCTTAGTAAAAAAATTAGTATATCTTTGTATTAGATTACAGTAGAACATTTGACTTTAAGGATTACTGTTTGAGTTTCTGACTTGAATTTCTCTAAGGAAAAAAAAAGAAGGCTCAATGAATTTTAAAATTGCCTGGGGTTAGGCTAGAATATCATTAGGATTGCATTCCAGTAATTTCTGAAATAACTCTACAACACTTCTGACATTTTGTATGATGTATTTATGTAAATAAGGATTATCATCATTGACAATTATAAAATCAAAACATAGATCAAACACTGAAAAATATTGAAGATGTTCTCTGTGTCCTGCCATTTCAAATATTCAGCCAAGCTTCAACTCCTTATATAAAAATAAATGGGCATATATCCCATATCAGTACAAGTTTGCTTTCTTATGTAATAGTCAAATTTTAGAACTGTTTTAAGAGAAAGTTTGTGTGCCTTCTTATCAGGATGGTCTGATTGCTGTATATAATTAACAAGCCGTTACCCCCAGGGTTCCATAAAAACTTTCTGGGTGGAAAGGACTCACAAGCTCGGGGAATGGAGGCAGTATTAGCTTAGCAGTGGAGAGAAACAGGAACAAGCCACCAACAAGGTTGCTAAGTCTGAAAGGCTGTGAACAGAAACACAAGGCACCCAAGGTTTTTGACACAAACAGACGACAGTTCTGAGAGATGCATTCCAAACCCACTGGACTGACATTTGGACAACCTGCTTAGCATCTCAGAACAGGACCTGTGGGCAGTCACCAGACTGCATCATTTACCTCCCCTGCTGTCTCACTGCCACCCAAGCTCGAATTCTCCACCCTCACTACCCACTCACCTCTTTAAGGAAGGAACAACTTCTCAAGGAAGAAACAACGTGAATGGATGAATGGACAGTGGAGGTAAAGGCAGCTGCCAGGCAGAAGCAATTAAGCTCACGTACATCTGAATATTTTAAAAGTTCTGAGACATTAGTCCACGCCATAAAAATCTGCCCCAAATCATACCGATGACCAACTATGATGACTGTGAGGTTCTGCAGCTGTTTTACAGGGGTTTTGGTTTGCTTATTACAGTCCACAGGGGTTGTCCACTATGTGGCTTCTGCATACGGTCCGTGGAAGCTTCTTAAGAGTCTCAGGTCTGAAGGGGGTGGTGACTTGTCTGCTACATTAAAGTGACCACAATCTGTTCTAGTTAATAGGAACTTTGGGGTCAAGAAAAGCTCAAATATTTGCCAGAAGAAAAATATCTTCATCAGCATTTAGTCCTAATCCTAAAGGTTTTATGAGAAAACAGGACGCAGGAAAAGAAGCCCAGGAACCTCCAGTCAGTGCAGTGGAACCTAGAGCTGCAGCAGTTTCAGAATAATTGTGGATGAAGCCAGGATGGCAAGGTTACTGAGTGAGGCAGACCCTGGTGAGCAGAGTTAAGTGGGCTGTTAGGGGAAAGGCCTATCTAAAGAGCTGAGCAGCACCTGCAGATGCCGTATACCGACCCGAGGCTGCCTATCAGCAGCGAAGCTTAGGCGCTAAGGGAAGCAGTTCTCATAAACTTATCTACTGCAAAGGCCTGGGTTTTTACTTTTTAAGCATTTTTTAAATTTGAAATTGTGTGTGTGTGTGTGCATGTGTGCACCTGTGTGTGTGTGTGTGTGCATGTGAGTGTTGAGGGAGTGCACATGGGTCCCTGGTGCACAGAGGCCAGAAGAGGACATCAGATGGTCCCCTGAAACTGGAGTAACAGATGGCTGTGAGCTGTCATGTGGGTGCTGAGAACTGAACCTCAGTCCTCTAGAAGAGCAGCCAGTGTTAGGAATTGGGCAGTTCTCTTAACTACTGAGCCATCATTCCAGCACCAAGACCTTGTTTTTAAAATGAGGAAGCTGTAAATTTTAGTCCAAACTGGAATCTACCCAAGTGTTCACACACAATCAAATGAATGAGTTACCATGTGTTCATAATATACTGCAGAGTAGAAACGTGAACTGTCTACAGCCACATAAAGTATTCACACATCTCATAAACAATATGGGACAGAAAAAACTCCATATTGTACATAGTGTACTACAATCCCAGAACAATGAAAGGTCATCAGTGGGGCTCAAGTCCAGCGGGCCACCCTGCAGAACACACAGGTGCGACAGAGAGGCCTGAGAAGGTGTTACCACCATCTGTTCAGAAGCAGGTATTCAACTCAGGAGGAATCAACTGTTTTACTAGAACCATGTACTTTTTGTGTTCAGCTTAAATTTATGTTAAAAGTAAGGTACATGTTCACTTCAGAAATTACAAAAAACCAAACTGTACCATTTTCTCTCCTGAATCATGCTTTTACCAGTTTAATGTTGCCATCTGTATATTCTTCTGTCATTTAATGTTTCATGACTATCAATACCTCTGCATGCTATAAGACATTTTTAAATTAAGAAATATAATTCTATGTAAATATTGGATTATTTATTCGATGTTACATATATTCTAACATAAACCAGTTAAAACTAATATTAACCATTTTTCTGATACTGAAACTTTAATGAAGAATGTACTACGTTCACACACTTTTAGATATAATATCATTATAGAAATATAACTGAAAAACATGGAAAGGAAGTTTGTTTTAGAAATTTATTATATAATATTTACAAGTGGATATACTGCATATAGCCTTTACATGTACTAATATAATTAAAATTCATCTTTTCAACTTATAAGCAAGGAACAAATGAAAACAGGAATAATATGTTTTTCTTCTTGAAAACTTAAAATTACTATTTTTACATATTATAAATTTATTAAAAGTTTTCTCATTCTTAAAAAATATTTTTTGATATTAACTTATGTAATTTACCTCCCCCTTTCTTGTCTCCAAACTCTTCTATCCCTCCACCTACCCTTTCTTGTTTGCTTTCAAGCTCTTGGGCTCCTTTTCATTAATTGTTGACATATGTATATATGTATATACTCCTAAATACATAACGACAACCTGCTCAGGCTGTCTGATATTATTTGTATGTATGCTTTCAGACCTAGTAATTTGATACTGGAACGCCAATTGGCATGCACTTCCATTCGGATTCTGTTTCTCCGACTCTCAGCATTAGTTGCTGTATTTCTTCATGAAGGGTCTCCTGGGCTTCCCCTGCTCCACATTAGCATGCCTGTTGTTGTCATTCAGCTCTTGCTTCGGAAGCCATGTTTGTGAGACCTTACAGATGTAGCTTCTAACAGTCCCAGGAGACAGAATCTCAGAACATCAAACTCCCTCATCCTCTGTCTTTCTGCCCCCTCTTTCAAAATGATCCCTGAGCCTTATGTGCAGCCATTGTTTTTAAGTGTATTCTTTGGGACTCAGTTCCACAACTATGCATTTTAATTGATTGTGGTTATTTGCCTCTGATGTTGCACAGAGAAGTTCCCTTGATGAGGGGTAAAGACTGTACTTATCGGTGGACAAAAGGACAAATATTTAGATACAGTTGGAGAATATGCTGGCTTAGTAAAGTGGTGGTCATAGGTTTTCTTCCAAGATTCATGACTTCACTGGCCCTGGCTAGGTTCCAGTACCAGTTCCCTCATGTTGAGCAGGTTTGAAAGCCAATTAGTCTAGCTACAGCCAAGATATGTGTGTCACTACTGCCGTGTGCCACTACTGCTGGAGTCATCCCTCTGTGCTGGCTGTGCTTCATTGCTGTCATAGCAGGATAGACGGCGGTTGGTTGCCTCTCTCCTTTGGAAGCCTGCCTGGCACCTTCTGGTACCATGGAAAGCTAGTCTTCAGGGAGGAGGCAGTCAGATTAGTTCCAGCTCAGGGGTCTGTGAGCCCTGGGTCTGAAGTGCAGAGTATCTTCAGCAATAGGGACTAACATTCTACCTTTGGGGGACAAGCAAGGGCATAGCAATAGCTTGTACTGTTGTGGGGTCTCTTGTACAACCCTGACCAACAACTCAGAGAAGAACTTCTCATGCCTGGCGTTCTGAGTTTTGATAGATGGTTCTTTGCCATGGAAGGGACATGCAGGGTGGGCTCTGGCTAAATATTAGAAGTTGATTGCAGAGCAGACAAGAGAAGGACAGGATAGGCCAGTGTACTGGATATGGGACCCAGGTTAGATCTAGCATGTTGGGGAGGGTGCACTGAGGGGAGGGTAATACAGACTCACCAGGCTAGACCTTGGGAAAGGATGTGAAAGATAACTTCTTAATAATTTTCCATGTCGACCTGCTACCAACACCATAAGGCCCATTAATCCAACATGTTAACAGCAGCAGGAGGCAAGCTTTCCAGAGAAGATGTATGTCTGTACATTATTTGTCTTGAGGAAGAAGCTGCTGTACTGTGTTTCGAGTTCTAAAATGGAAAAATGATGTAAAATTCTTTTCATGGGCTTGGCGCTTATTAAAGGACATTTCCTTTCATTTCTAGAAAATCTACTTTATCAATTCAAGCCAATCTAATATCAACCTAGATTCCTTGTTATTTCCCATTTGAAAATGTATGTACTCTAGCTGTCAGGTATACCATTAAGAACTTAAACATACACATGTGAATACAGTTAATTAATACACAGTTGCACTACAAAACACACATGCATTCTCTGGAGAAGGCATGGCTTACCGAGTTCAAGTTTAATCTACGGCACAGGCTAGTTCATAAAATCAACAGAGATTCCCTCAGGGAGAGCTCTTCCCATCCTCTCTTCTGTGACAAAACAGCCTGGAAGTTTAAAACCAGGTGCCCCAAAGTCACATGCCTGAGTGGTTTCTGCTAATCTTTCCTCCCCCACAAAGAATACATTTTCCTCATTCGTAAAACATGGATGGGGTTAGTAACTAGGATTGCAGACATTAAAGAAACTCATAGGTACTCATCTCTTAAAACACTGGCCCACAGTTCACAGCTATCACCACTAACACTGACACCGCCGAGATGACATCAGCAGCAATATGGTCCAGGGTGTCAGCCCTGTTTCCAGTATTTAATGCTACAGCTGGATGGAACATACAAGTTTAGGCTACTGGCAACTTCTGCCCTTACATTTCAGTCTCCAATTAAGTGCTTCCTGGAAATACAATATGCATTTCAAAAGAAGCACTCATCATTTTGTGGATGAAGATAATTTCATCCAACCAACCAGCTCCTGAGAAGGCCTAAGGAAGAAACCTCCCTGGAGAGCTGATCCCTCCTCATTCGGTCTCCAGAGTTAAGGCTGGGTGAGCAGGACTCAGCAAAGGAAACACAAGGAGGTCCTAGGAGGGGAAAGGGTGCTGTGTGCACACATGGAGAGAAATAATGTACGTGTCTGCCCTAAAGATGATCCCTAACACGACGGCGTCAGAGATGCGTCTGTGCCACCAGCCAGGCTAACAGACACACACACTGCTGTCAGCCTCCCAGCTCCCTAGTTCTGACTTATAGACAGATACTTACAAAAACGTGTTTTCAGGGCCGGTCAAGAAGTGTCCCCAGAGTTAGAGACTTTAATTATTTATTTATTTCTACTCTTCCTACCATTGCTCATACAACATTATTTTCTGTCCAAAAAGAAAGAGAAAAAAAGAATGAAAGAAAAAATGGGTTTCTTCAAAATGTATCCAAGGTTTTCCAGCATGTACTGGAGTGTAGGTAAATACATTTTCTCTTGAGGATTAGACATGAGCCTCTAGTTCACAGTGGCAATCTGTAATTATATTTATAATCATCAGCTGTTCATACTTCATATTTTTTTTCAAAAGCCTGTCAAGCAATTGCAATCACATGGCAAAACAGGAAAATGAGTGGTAAGCAGGAGATGCAGACTGTTTTCCTCACTCACCCAAATCCAGCTTATAAATACTTCATATTTTAGATAAAACGCACCTGTAAATAAATACTGAAAATCTTACAGTCTGAAAACTCGAGTTCCAAACACACAAAAAGGAAACACTTACAACAAAGTAAGGAACAGCTCAGCACGATGCGCATATGTGCTTTATTTTTATTACCAGTCAGAAAACTAAATGCCACCTTCAACATATGCTAAAGATGTGGCCCAGACAAATGGCAAGAGGCCCGCTTACCCATTCATTATAAGAAAATTAATAAATGGAAATTTACAATATTTTTAAATGTTTTCCTTGTTTCACTTCTGTTCTCTTTTATAAATAACTCGGTATTTCCAGTTTTCCCCAATAGTTAAAAAATTAAAATGAAACAAAATTAATCAGTTTAACTTTTTTTAAAAAGTAAAATAAAGCTGATTCTTGGAACATAGTTACTAAACTTTAAGAATGTATTCTGCAAGTACATGCTGCTGCCAAGAGGAACAGTAAATACACTTGGTTCACAAGGTAAATGTTTATAAAGAGAATGGAAAGTGTATTCTCAAACAAAAGGAAACAGTAAAAACTCAACACTGTAATGTTAGAACTTAGCACACACCTGAGGGTAAACGGGAAGCAAGTCAAAAACCACTGTGTCATTGTCCCTTACACTGAAGAAAACACTTTAATGAAAGGCTCTGAGCTTTTAAATTTTGAGGTCTGAAATTATTGTAGTCTTTCAAAAAGTTACAAATTAGCACAAGTGTTCTGCATAGGATTGTCTTGTGCTCCTCACCTAGTGTGCTAATCAGCATCATAGGGCTAGCAATCCGGTCTACTGTCCCGGTGGCCGGCTGTTGTTTGTTCTCTGATGCATTTCCTGACTGGTGTTACATCCAGGACCCTGCTGGCATTTAGCTGCCAACTCTCCACTCCTTTCGGCTGGCATAGGTCATTTTAAGTCTTACTTTCATAAGCACAATACATTTTAAGATGACTCAGAACCTGGAGTTTGCTTTTTTCTGGGAGTACATGTCTGCCAAAAACACCATGAGTGCCATCCTTCTGAGGCCATCCTGTCAGAAACTGCATGGCATCCACTTGTGTCACAGCCCTTCTTAGTATGTGGTTGGGATACCTGCTTCCTCTGGCAGGGTTATGTCACCCTTTGGAACCATCTTACCCAGGGTTTCAGTTTCCCTCACCAACCACACAGTCTAAAATATTACGTGGGTGAATCTAAAACAATCAGGATGCTGTTGTTACTATTACTTTTGAGATAAGGTCTCGAGGTATAGCCTTTGCTACGCTGAAACTCTCCGTAGATCAGGTTGCCCTCATATTCCCAGAGCTCCACCAGCCTCTGCCTCCCATTTGCTAAGACACTTGGGAGTTGCACACTGCTCTGTGTGCTTTTGTGCTTTACCCCACCAGGACGTGACTCGCCCCTCTGGCTGATGCACTCAAGACCGTTGGCACTTTGTAGCCTTCTGGGCTCCTCTGTGCTCAGCTCACCTGTGGTGGTGCCGTGCTGCTGTCCAGGTGACCCTGTCACTATGTCACAGTGCCCATGTTAGTCTCTTGTCATCACACAGGGACTGTAGTACCCACTTCCTCGTAAAAAAAAAAAAGGGTGAGGGCAGCCCAAGATAACTTATTAAGCACACTGTTAAAATGTCCTTATTAGTCATTGTTAATCTCTTAACTGTGCCTAACTTATAAACTAAGCTTCAACACAGATATGTAAAGATAGTTGGATACATAGTGAGACCTTGTCTCAATAAAACAAACCAATTAATCAGCCACGGCCTATAAAAGTTTTTACCCACAATTTTAGGTATCTGCTGGAGGCTTCTGAACATACCCACTGGGCGTGGATGTGTTAGTGACTCTCTCCTGTCTGTAAGCACGCTGCTCTGCACTAATGAATGATTCTTGTCTGAAACAAACATTACTGTGGAATTCCCCTATTAGTAATTTCCTTTTTTCATTGTTCTTCCTACATTTATTAATTGAAATTCCTCAGCAAGATGGAGCTATACTTCTCTTTATCCTATTAATTTTACATTTCTAATAATGCCCAAAGGTGTCCCGAGTCTGCCAGTGGAGAATCCTTAAAGATAACTCCTTGTCCAGTTTCTGTGGGTGGCTGTGTGGAGGCTGGGTGCCCATGTCACACACTGGCCTTACTGTCAACCTCCTAGGCTCTTGACAAGCTCTTATCTTCTGAATATTCTACCACTCTGGCACTTCTATTCCACACTTTCTCTGCCTGTCCTGGGATCAGCCATGTTTACAAGGTTGTGATGTGTGACAGAAAGAAACCAAGAGGTGGGCACTAGAAGTCCACATGGCTGATGCTTTGATTTTATTTTACTGCTCCTGGGTCCTTTCACACACACACACAAACTCTCTCTCTCTCTCTCTCTCTCTCTCTCTCTCTCTCTCTCTCTCTCACACACACACACACACACACACACACACACACACACACACACACACCAGATATAGTGCAACTCATTTATAAAGACATCTCCAATTCCAATCTGTAGACCACTGTAACCTAACACCTTATCTCATTTTTTATATAAAAATTCAATTTTAATAATCATAATACAGTTAATTGTTCAATTTTGGTATATAAAAATCTTACAACTGTCACCTGTCAGACTCTGCAGTGTTTCTAGCAATCTGTGTAGACTGCATTTCATCCTACTTTACACAAAGTAAATGACCATCCATCCATCCCTGAAGTCTCCCAATAAATATCAGTACCATTCTTTCCCGTTTGGTGGTACACAGCAACATCAGGAAGACTATGGCGTCATTTCTTCTCAGTTACCAAGGCCTTCCCACTGTATCTCCACGTAGTCCTCAAGCTTCCTTTTGTCCACAGCAACCGTGTTCTCAGCTGATATGCTCTCCACGGCCACTTCTGTTCTCTCCCAACTGAGTGAGGCTCAGGCTGCATCTACGGCTTCAAGCGCACACATCTAACTGTTTTGCCTTCAGTGTTTTTCTCTGTCTCAGACGCCATTCTAAATACACAGTACATGCTCTGACTTCTCCCTATCTGCCCAGCTTCTAGTTGTACAGGGCACTTCTCCTAGTCTCTATGACCCCTCCGTACAGCCCTCTTCTGAGCTCTGCTTCATACTCCAAGTCCTATGCCCTGTGCTCTCACTGCCCTAAAGGTGCACCAGCATGCCAGTCCCACTAACTTCTACACATTGTTGAAATCTCACTTAAGTACCTCCGGGGTAAAGTTGTCCCTGAACCCCCAGCCTGGGGCAGCCTCCTGGTTGTGATCAGCCCAAAGCACTTGACAATTCTCTCTGGTAATCTGTGCAAAACATGTTTATAACTACTTAAAAACCAGCCTTCCTAGTCAAACTATACTTTGCAAGGACATAGACTACATTTTTTCTGTTATAGACCGCAGGCCCAACAGAGAACACATGTCACAAGAACAGAGCTCAACTAATGCGAATAAACACCTAAAAAATGAACCACAAAATACGGAAAAATATTAGGTAGTCAGGCATGATAGTAAGCCTTCAATCCCAGGACCAAGGAGCTGACAGGAGGATCAGGAGTTCAATGCCAGCCCACAACTCAACAATCTAAGAACTGAGGATGCTGCTTAGTGGCAGAGGACTTGCCTAACAAGGACAGGCCTGTTTGGATCCTCAGTGTGAATGTGTATATGTGCTCACCTGTGTGTCTCCACACACACGCATGCAAACGTATTTATAGAAAATTTATATTTGCAGCAAATAATAATTCTTATTTGCAGTAAATAACTACAAATTTATACAATTTCTATTTGCCTCTGTTGCTGTGATCAACAACAGAATCAAAACCACCTTGGGGAATGAAAGGAGAAGCAGCCTGACCCTGGAGGCAAGAACTGAAGCCTGAGAGGACAGCAGCCTGCTGGCTTGCCCTCCAGGGCTCCTTCAGCTTGCTTCCTTCTATGAGCCAGAGCCACCTGCCCAAGGGTGGCAAAGCCGACAGTAGGCTGGCCCCCCCTCCACCAATCATTAATCAAGAAAATGCCCCACAGACATGCTCACAGGACAACAGGATGGAGGAAGTTCCTCACTCGAGGGTCCCTTTCCCAAGGTGACTCTACTTTATGTCAAGCTGACAAAAACTATCAGCTCAACACATTCAAACACATTCAAAGCCGAGTAATTCTTAAAATGATAAGCCATGCAGTTGTTATAAACTGTGGCGCTAGTTTTCTTTCATGGTTTTTGGTGGATTCCCTTTCTAAGTGAAAGTCGAGTTCTTTATACACAGTCACATCATTTATTTATGGTTTTATCTGCTGATTCACTAGTGGGCTGGACCAGAGGTTGATTTATACAGTCTTATTTTTCTCTTATGTGTGTATGTATGTAGACTGTGTCCACATGTGTGTGTAGGCATGTGTGCATGTGCATACTGGGTGACTTCCTTGATCACTTTGTTGAGGTAGGGTCTCTTGTTGAACGTACGTCTGGCTGGCTGCAGCTTGCCCTGGGGACCCTTCTTGGGCTCCTGAATTCTGGGGTCAAGGGCATGTGCCACCATGCACCATAATCACTAATTTTTAATACAAACACTTATGATTTTTGAGTACTGTCGCCTTTAAAGTGATTGAAATGCTAGCATTTTTTTCTTAATTTGTGTCAATGGGACTGCATAAACAGCTTCCTGAGTTTTTAAAATGCTTGTATCATGTTCTTCACAGTGAGCACTCATATACATGCTTCTTGGAGCAATAAGAATGTATTTTTATATAAATGTATTTTTATATAACTTGCTGTATCCCAAATTTGTGAATGCAGAACTATGTTTATGTTAAGAGTTTCTAACACTCCAAAGAATGATGGTTTATATTTGCCTGCTAATCCAAAAGATTATATTATATTATAATATATTATTGTTTTTATTTCAGAAATCTATCTCAAAACATCTACTTGTGTGACTTGGTTAAAGTAAATATTTGTCTTAAAATCTATATAGAGAAAGAAAAAAGCATCATAGTAGAGTACTGAAAACTGCCCACACTCCCTTTGAAGATCTCTAACTGCAGCATCTACATCCTCTCCCTGAATTAACCTGGGGTAATAAAATGATGATACAATTCCTTTCTTCAAACTACAAGGATTCACCCAAGACTTCAGGAAGTGCACTTAAAACCATAAAATGATGCACACCACAAACAGCAAGGAAAACTAAGATGTTTGAAGGACAATACAAATGGCTAGATCAGCCAAATAACCAGAAAACAATTCTTGAGCTACGGTGAGTGTGTGTGTATGTATGAGTGTGTGTGAGGGTTTGTATGTGTTAGGATACAGGGTCCCTTGCTGGGACCTAGATCACAGAGTAGTCTTGGATGACTGGCCAGAGAGCAGTAGGGATCTGTCTGATAGGTGCTGGGATTGAACTCAGGTCCTTGTGTGCACACTGTACCCTTGCTAACTTAGCCATCTCTTCAGCTCTTTTCATTTACATGCAGATTTAATGTGATCTTTGCCACAGTTTTTGATGCCCCAAAGACTAATTTTTCCTCAAATTTGCATGCAATAATGACTTACTGCACCATTAAGATCTCTACAAACAAAGAAAAAATGAAAATTACTTGAATTTTAAATGGAAAAGACAGCTAATCTGGATAATTCACATCTCAGTAGAAAATCTCTCAGCTTGAATCACACAGATAATTGCCCCTTTCCAAAGCCTATGTCTAAATGAGCTCCTGACCAGAAAAACAGCACAAAGAACAGGGAGTGCACTTCTGATCTCTACTGAATTCCTACGCGTGCTAATATAGTTTAGTGAATTTTTGCATGATTTTATGCACATTTTTGTTAAAAATGTGCCTAATGGCAACAAAGACATTCTACATGATTTAGAGGATTCTTTGGAGTTATGACTATGATTTTTTTTTTCATGTAACATATCTTGTTTTATTTTTTTTGCTCACTAAGAGTAAAATGAAATCCTGATTGCTTTTTGTACTGACGTCCATGTATGCATTTGTCCCCCACACCCTGAGCAATAGATACACACCAGCAGTCACGTTATTAAGTGATGAAGACAGAAGGCTTGGGAAACACACAAAGAAAAAGTGATTTAATGACAACCTTTCCAAAATCTCAAAGCCAATAAAAATACTCACTCTAAAAACATTAGTAAGCTTTACTACAATAATAATGAAATAAAATAAAATAAGTGTGGTGGTCCATAATCTAAGCATTCCAGAGGCTAAAACAGGAAGATCTTAACAAATTGAAGGCTATCCTGATCTACCTAATGAGTTCCAGGACAACCTGGACTACAGAGACTCTATATCATTACCCTCCCCATCCCTAAAAATCCCTTTTAAGGCCTTTGAGGAAAAAAGTCAGTATGTTTTTATATTAAATGTAAGTATGTCGCCTTTAGACGGCAGGTGGCATGTTCACTCCCGTCCTCTTTGGGAACCTGTCTCTTGTCTGTTTTTGAGTAATCCAATAGCTCTCACTGTCCTGTGAGTACAAAAACGAGCCAGCACTGAAATGGTTAACAAACAATGCACTTGAACTTTTGAACATCTTTCGAATATGATCTGAATTTGAATATCAGGCTCCAATGTCTATTGGCATCTTCTTTTTGGGTAGTTAACCCATGAGCTTTGCTTTAGCCATCTGTTGAATTGGTGTTATTCAGCGGCCTCTGTAAACTGTGAGCAACTTCCAGACACTACTACTTAAGACAAGCAGGATGCAGGGTCATGAACAGTTCCAGGTAATTTCACTATGTCATGCATCACTCAGAGTGCTTTTGTTAAAACAAATGGAATGCTATGGAAGTTTCCTGGGTCTTGTTTTCTTTTGCAATTAAGAACATTGGGTGAAGTATGCCAGTGCTGTTGCTTAGAGTATTGGGCTCATGGTGTGCTAGTTAGGAAATACTTCAAGGGAAAAGAGGGCAATTTTCTCAAAGTTCAAATAGCTCACCACCCCCAAACCCATTCAAACCCAGCCTGGAAGGCACAGGTCTCAGGCCACTAGCTGGGACTAGTTCTTACTTCCAATGAGGGCTGATTTCATGATCAGTAGGGCTGGCACAATGGGGGGAGGGACAAGGGTGAGCACCAGTGTCATGCTTTTCTTACCTGTAACTAAGTGTGTAGCTGCACTGCCCACAGCTATCTCCGGGATCCTGGGATTCTGGGATCCTGTAATCCTGAGATTCTGGGTGTGTCAGAGCTCCTGGGAGTCAAACTGCCTCTTGGACCCTGAGATTCTTGTGTGATCAAGCTCCTGGGATCCTGGGATCCTGGGATCTGTTGGGTTGCGGCAGGGGGAGGGAGCACGAGTGGGGATGGAGTCTCTTCTGCCTTGGTCCCTGCGGCTATTGCCCGGCCATGCCAAGACGCTACAATCACCCAGACACTGTACTCGCCGGCCCAGCACTGTGCCGAGTCAGGTCCGGGTGGCCGGAGACTGGGCAGGCTGTGAGTGCGAGCCGCCTCGACCGCTCTCCCGCTCCAAGCCAGGTCCTGGCCACAGCACGATCCCCTGCGAGACCCGCAGTTGCTGTCGGCGCACGCCCCAGCACTCGACCCGGAGAGCGGATCTCTTCCCAGGCCGAAAGTGTTACAGCTCTTAGGACAGAAGCTCTCAGATGCTGGAGCCGGAGTAGTTTTTGCACCTTTATTCCTTCTGGATGGCAGGTGGCCGCGGGCAGAAGCGGGAAGGAGTGGGCAGGTGGGCAAAAGTGGCCAAGGCAGGCAGGCAGAGAGAGCAGGCAGAGCAAGCACAGAGCACACAGGTCAGGACGGTCTGATATACTGTTTGGGAGGGGTCAGGGGTTTGGCAACCGATACTTCTCATTGGTTTGGTCTGGGGACTTTGTAGTGCCTCATGTGCTTGTGGGAGGACTCAGAGCTGCTTTCTACGTGACAAATCTCACATGCCAGGCCTCTCTCTATATAGGGATTGTAAAGCTGTAGCTGTTTTTACAGGTGTCTTCCGGGAGCGTCGGCTAAAAACATAGTCCGGTCCCTCATGGATATTCCATTGGGTCTCCCAGAATTTTCAGCCTGTGCTCAACCGGGTGTCAGATTGCCTGCCACAGACACTGCCCCACAGTGATCCTGTGATCCTGGGCATGTTAGAGCACCTGGGAGTGGAGCTTCCTCTGGGTGTTGTGGGATTCAATTAGTCTGTAGTCCAGCTCCCCAACCATGGTCAGCTGTGGATGGGCAGTCCAAGGATCTAGTCATTGCTCAGTCCCACAAGGCTAGTTGTTTCAGCTGGTCTTCTGTAGAAGTGGATTCCAACAGGTGTGCCTGATTCTCATGTCTGTGGGCCTTTAGGTCTGATCTTCCCTAGTAGGGTAATCTTTTCCACCCTGCACATTTAAAAAAGAAATTTATAATTCAAATCTTCAATGTCCTCCAGAGACCCAAGCAATTAAGAAGGGCCCCTGGTCAGGGTTAATGGTAGCACTCTGAGAGGTAAGGCCTAGGGGAAGCAGTTAAGTTGCTGGGCCACTGAAGCAGATACTGAGATCTTGTACCCTTCTCTTTTTGTGTTTGCTTCTTAGTAACCTTGAGGTGAGCAGGCTACTATGCTTCGTGTTACCCTTCAAAGGAGCTGCCTCAGCCTAGGGCTGGCAACAGAGCCTCAGAAACAGTGGGGCCCAATAACACGAGCTCCTCAATCTGATCATCATAGGTGTGGTATCACAGAGACAGAGCAGACTGACGCAGAAACCAGCCTCTACTCCAGCAAGTAGGGGCCAGCTGACCACAGCACACTGTGAACACTGTCTTCAGTTTAACCAGTGTGGATACAAAGAGGCCTTCTGACAGAGGCACCACCTTAGAGCTCAATGACAGAGGTCTAATTTTCAGACTCAAAGACACAGTTATACAGTATTTCTGAGAATTACTTAATCTTTTATTTCACAAGTCAGGAAATCTGGCTGTCACAATCACTGATATGCCTTAGTTTTATTTGCCAAATTATCCAGAAATTTTTTATGTATTTTTATATTAGGCTATAAAAAAAGAAAACCTTTGGTTTCTTCCATATCTGTATCATAAACACTGTCCTGTTTAATTGGAGTGATATATAAACCAATTATTATACAAAGAAATAAAAGAAAAAGTCCACAATTACATTTCAAGGAGCCAACTAAAAATTTTATCTGGATTTAAAAATCAGAAACCTTGCTCCCCACCCTACTCCCAAACTATCCAAGAAAAGAAGAGAGAAAACAATTCAGTTATCCCATTATAACATACGCAGCTAATCGGCAAATTACAGAAAGAACAGAGTGAGTACTTTCATTTTCTACATTATTTTTGAGTAAGTATCTACTACATGAAATATACATTTTATTATTAAGCCCAACACGACACCACCCCAAATAAATATTATTTTTACTGTGACTTCTTGATGTTTGTGTTTTCTGTTTGTTTTTCCTCATCCTGTAGTAAAGGATTGAACGTAGGGCCTTGGAAACACTGGGGACTGAGCCCAAGAGCTCATGCCTGCTAGGCAAGCACTCTACCACTAAGCTGTACCCTCAACCTTCAACCATTAAAAGTATAAATGACGCAGTAATTTTACTGTGGGTGATATAACTGAAGCCTGCTTCAGTTCTCTTGTAATGGGAGGCCTCATCTGCTCTGCTTCCCATCAATGTTGAGCTTGCAAATCTAGTTTTTATCAGGACTGGTCCTAGTTGGGGTTGGAAAGCAATTCACGTTGTTGAAATATTTATGGCTTCATTTCAGTTCCAGTGCAGTTTGCCTCACAGACATAAAAGCCACATCTTTATCATGTGTGCCCAATTCTATTATTCATTATGTAATGCACAATTCAACAAAACACAAATGTACAAAATAATAGTCAGAACACCTCAGGACTTTGTTCTTTGTAATTTTTCTTCGCTAAAGAAAGATGTTGAGGGAAAGTTCTTGGGAATCCAAAAAACATTTCCTATTCTTCTTTCTTGTTATATAGGTTCAAAAAATTCAACATGAATCCTTACCTGTGATACATGGAGGCAGAAATAAAGAGGACATAGACAGTAATTTTTATTCTTAATTTCCTTCATATCTAGAATTTAAGTAACTGTTTAAACATGTAACAAGACTGAAGGAATATGAACCTCTTTTTCTAATCCAGTTTCTGATCCTGCAGCTAATAACAGGGGCATGACAGTGAGAGCTGGAAGGCCTAGGGGAGGAGCAGACACAGCCAGGCCCATGTCACGCGGCCTGAGAAACAACCCTGCCAACACCTTGCCTAAGTCACAGGAGGTCTGGTCCTTTCAAAACTTACTTGGGGCAGTTAAGACTTAATTTTTTAAAAAATTTAAACAAGATTAAAATATGAAACATCCTATTAATAAAAATATATCAACATAAACATTAATACAAAGATGACAACCCTCAAACAGTAAAACTTTATTTTTCATAAAAACTAACTTTCATAAATAATATTTTTAGTAGAGTCACATATTCAACATATGCATCACAGTGAGACAGCTCAGACCAGGTCTCAAGACACAAGCAATAAAGAACAGTAATAAACTGAGTACCAGCTGACGAGTCCAGAATATTCATACATGAAAACAGTAAATATCTAAGATCGTCTAAGAAAGCTTTACCAGCGCACAGCTACCTCATAATCTGGGAGCTATGCCATCCAGCTAGACAGTTTATAACCCGGAAAGCCTGGTGCATACCATCATCCATCCATTTGAAAAACATTGAATCAGGGCCATTCTGCATCTCCAGGCTTGGGTCAGCCTGCACTGCAGGAAGAGATGAGAGGCAGGAAGGGTCAGGAGGAGGGCAGAGGCGGGTCAAGGGTACCATGACAGCTCAGAAGGTGCGTGTAAAGGATACAAGTTTGCTAAGGGGGAAGCCATGAGCCAAGTCTGACTCTCTTTCACCTGGGCTAGCATTTGAGGCTTGCCAATTTATTGCTCATAAATTCTTTTTTTAAAAATCAATTTCTTTCATTTCTTTCCAGAAAAAGTTCTGAACTTTGTATTTCATATTTTGAGGTCAGGGGTATTTGAACTATAAAGTATATGCAATATTTCACTATCTGGAAAACACTGCCATCTGACATACTTCAAGCCAGCACTCAGACAAGCCAACAGAACTGTGTGTCAGTGAACACACTCAGTCATTATTTGTTAAGGCCAAATAAAGATTGACACTAGAAAATCTTGACACTACAGTACATAAAACTTTATTTATGCTAACTATTAATAACTTAGTTTCTGCCTTAATGAACCATAACTGTTAAGAAAAGAAATACTTATCAAAAAATACCAAATTCTTAAGCTTCATAGCAGTCAGTTAAGCCTAAAACCAAATTATAATAAATTGATGTCAGGTTAATGGTAGACAAAAGAATTACGATGAATTTTAAAGATAATGTACAATGTTTCCTAGTGTATCTGGATACAGGCTGCATCAGGATTAGTAGACATGCTGTGGTTTTCTTTCTTCATTAAGTGCACGAGTCAGCAAATTTCATTACCTTTTTGGAGTCACTTACTGCATCAGAGTGATACCACATAAAATCCAAGGCTCGCATGTGTCTGACACTGGAAGAACATTGGCAGTGAATACACACACAGGGAAGTGATCATTATCTGCAAATCCTTTAGGAGCTTTAGGGAATCCACAAAGACACTCTGTGATTACATCTAAAAACAGTCCTTCCACGGGGTGACTTGGACAAATTTGAGATTCCCTATTTCACAATTCTCTACCTACAGTGTGGAGTTTAGACAAACCCAGAAAGTACAGAAAGACTAACTCGCATGAATACATTCTTCAACAAGCTGCCCAGATAAGCGTGCTAGCCCCTTCAACTCAGAAACCCATGACCCATGTGATGACGGTTGTATCTAGAGATGCACGCTGTTAGCTCATTATGTAAAACCCCACTTTCCAGCTACAAGAAGATTCCGATCTCCTGACATGACTTATTATTTCAAAAAAGTTTTACTTAGTAAAATTAAATGTTACCATTATTCTTCTCAAAACATTTAAGTTTTTTCATGTTTCACTGTGTAAGTGCAACAACTATCTGTTAAATTAGGAAAAATTTGGCCTTTGTGATAATGGGTTGTAAAAATTTTTCAGAAGTTGAATAGGTTGGAAATTGACACTACCATCAATGGAAATAATTCCTGCATGATTACAGTCTGAAAGATTCGTGTCATCCCGGTCTTTTCTCTGGGTGGATCTTTAAGAATCATCCACGGGCAGGATTGCTAGTGTGGTGATAAAGGAGCTTAAAGCAACTCCTCCTTTCAACACAGTGAGACCATCTCTGGAGATTGATCAAAAGCCTTCAAAAACTATGAAGCATTTACTCAATAAAGTCTTGATAAGCTGCTCATTGCCAATGGGAGCTAAGCTCTTCCAACCAGGGGCTTTCCCAGTGGTTCTCAACTTTCACAGATCCCTGGCATAGGGAAGCCATTCTTGGTGGGTTTAGCAGCTGGTAACATGAGCATGTGTATCACATCCCAACTGCTGTGCCAAAGAAACCTACCCCAGGCAGGTGGCAGCAGTCAGGAGCTGCCTTTCCTTCTACACATAGCCCAATACAGCAGGCAGGGTAGCAAGGTCAGCTCCCAACTCTCTCGTGCGCACATACATCTGTTCATAATAGTGGTCCAGGTAGGATTCCAGGGAAGAACAAGCCCTCACAAGTGCCCAGTTCTTGCTCCACATGCAAGTCCCAGGAGAGCATGTATAAGTGCTTTATAGACTGGCAGCATCCCATTCCTTCCATGAAGCCAGACTTTCTCTGGGTCAGATTGTGAAGCAATGTACGCCCATAAAACAAAGGCACAATCAGCTAATGTCATGAGGTGAACTGTGTCACTGCAAAAGCTGAGGTCTTAACACCTCTACCAAATCTATAGCCCCTTTGCAAGGACATAGAATTACTGGATGTCAGTCAGTCAAAGTTAAGGTCATCAGAGTGGGCTCTGTCTAATGACTGGTAACCTTATAAAACAAGGACACACCCAGAGACAAACATACACAATGACTCGAGGAAGGAATCCACACGAATTCAGAGGCAGAGGCATTGAGCAAACACCAGAAGCCAGAAAAATTGAGAAAGAATTACCTAAAGGCTTGGAAAAACATAGCCCGGTGCAACATTTGATTCTGGATTTTGCCTTCAGAATTATGATGTGGTAAGTTGCTAAAGCAACAGTTCCATTCATGCGGCCCGGCCACACGCTCTGAGGAGCAAATAGAGCCCTTTGTATCCAGTCGCCTTTGAAATATGTTATATAGAAGAAATTAAACTAGACTCACACATATACACAGTATGTTGTATTACTCTACTCAAAACATCAGTGACAGACATCTATGAGGACCAAAGAAGCCTAGCTGTAGAAAACTAAAAGTAATTGAGTACAGACTATCTTCTTAAAGGGACAACTGTACAAGTGTGTGAATGTACTAAACTAACCCCATACTTTTTGGAATATGGATTAACTATATAGTATGGGATTTTCTCTTATTATTTTGCTTAGGATTTCATAAATGATAAGGGAATGTTTTCTTATTAAGGCTAGTGAGGAAAGAGGAGGAGAAAGAGAGGGGTGAAGGAGCGGCAGCTATCCAGCCCAAAGCCTGTGTGGAATCAGAATGGAGTAACATCTACATAGTACAGAGAGCAGTGTGGGCCTACAGCTTACAAGAGCTCACGGTGATGATGATAGCTTAAATTTTGCCATATGCACAGGGAAGAAGGGAAATTCTGCTGGTAGAGTTACTAGTGGATCAGATGTGAGGAATTAAGAGGGGGAAGCTTATAATAACAACAACAACCAAACAGCATACAGTAATGCAAGCCTCTATACCTCAAACCAATGTTCTTAGTACATGACAACATGTGCTCCTCACTCAACATGCCAAATCTGTTTTGTCACCAGGTGAAGATTTCAGACATGGCTGCTGCCATGACTGTGTGACAACTACGCTTCTCTATAAACAGTTATAGATCGTGTGAGCCATCATTAATCTGCTCAGCTCACTTTCTCTTTTCATGCAGTGCAGGAGTCCAAGCCTAGGGAATGGTGCCACCCATAGTGGACAAGTCTTCCCATATCAATTAACACAATCAAGATAATTTCCCCAACAGACATACTTAGAAGCCCATCTCCTAGGTGATCCCGATCTTGTCAAGTTGCCAATCAATTCTAACTATCATAATGCCTACCCATCAAGTCTAGATTATCTAAAGTCTATGATCAGGTACAACCAAAGAAAATTATCTACTAAAAACATGGAGAAAGAGGCTAGTTTTTGGTCATAGGGCAGCCTAAGAATTACATGTCATTACACAGAGGAGTTCAGGTTGTGTCTGCACGTGGTCAGCACTATCTTCCTTTGGTTGAATCTTTCTATTTTCAATTAAGAAGAATTATGTTGGAAGGGGGGGGTAGAGGGAGAGAGAGAGGGAGGGAGGAAGGGAGGAAGGGGAGAGAGCAGGAGAAGGAGAGAGAGAGGGAGAGGGAGAGAAATATTGGGAAGCTGAATTTAAATTTAGAGACAGATCTTAGACTTTTAACAGTTGAAGAGTGTCTGGATTATAGGGCAATGACAATGAACGGGGCCAAAGAAATGCTAACCATTTTAGAGGACTGTCTGTTAAGAGGAGCATAGAGCTCTCTAGAACACTACTTGCAGTGAGGTGGGTCAAGAAGGAAGAGGATGGACCTTTCTGGAGGAGTGCTTGGAGCGAGGAGAGAGGTCAGTAAGGAAGGCCTATCTCAACTCAGTGCCTGGGAGAGCTGCTGCAAGACAAACAGGAAACTGCTTTGAGGCAGACTGGTGAATCTGGTTACAGATCTGCTTCTTTTAGCCACACTGTTTCAACAAAACCAGTTCTGTACACACACTTGCCTTTACAGTTATCATCACAAAAGTAACTCTAAATCACGAATTCCATAACACTGAACTACAGCCACTGCCACCTGTGGGAACTGTCTGATACTCCTCCTCTAAGAAAAGTCAACCCCTCTCCTACTGAAGGCGACTGTCTTCTAATGGGAGAGTGTAGTAGAAGTGATGCTGACTCCCTGTCCCCTTTAAGGAACAGACAGCCTGTGGGGTTCCACTTCTTCCTCTGCCTCTTTTTTTCCTCCCACGAAAAGGAAAGAAGCCCTAACCCAACTCCATAGGTGGCTGAAATATTCCAGCCCTAGCCAAGCCTCATATGATTCTAGAATGTTCACAGCACACATCAGTTTTTGTTCAGGAAAAATAGCACACATATTCAGTATATACAATACAATGCTTTCATACACATAAATACTGTGATAGATGTCAGCAGATATGCTGGAAGCGACCTCATAACAGATGAGAAATGGGAGCAACTCAGCTCAGCAGTGTCCATGCCTGCACTCCTAACCCAGAGCAGCTACGGAACAATGCAGAAGGCTGCACGCTCAGGTTGGTGTGTTACAGAGATAAGAGCTAATACATCTTCTCACCATTACCACTATAGCTGGCATGGTGTTGACAACACCACGGCCCAGCAACTGAGTGAGTGAGAAGAAAATGAGGTATTGTACACAGTACCTGATACAAAGCTATTAGAACTGTGCTTGTCATTGCCAGATAAGTATCTGTCTCAATCACAGTAAGATCTGAGATTAACAGATACCAAATATCACAAGAATGCCTGTCTTCGAATGATCAAAACTTACTATTTTTCACTATAAAGCATGTTTTTAAAAGACTGCAAGCATTTTTATTAAGTGAAATTCGTTAGTGTTTAATGGTATATTTCTCTTTCTATAAAGTTATCTTCGGACTTTATTTCCAATTCAATATGAAATGCAATAGATTCTTCACAGTAAAGGAGAGTAACATTTAACATAAACGATGGCGATGGGACTGTGATGGAAGAGTGATATCTGTCATCCACCCGCAAACAAAAGACAGTGGACAGCAGCTAACAGGGCAAGAGGCCTGCGCCTGCACCCAGGCCGGCAGGGACGGCTGCTGAGGCACTAGCTCACTCGCTTCTGCCTTCAGTCCTCAAGTAGATAACAGGCTCTGGGGACAGCCACTGGTCACCTTACTGCCACTTACAGTATTTTAGGGTCTTTGTAAGAACTCAAGACAGGGATCCTTAACAACCCCTTTCCTAGAGGGGCACTGGATCAGCCAAGGCAAAGATGTGGGTGCAGACTTTACACATATGTAAACCTGTTCTCCTACAACTCTCTCTGACGCCGGAGCCACCGCGTCCCATCTTGAACACTAAAAAGTTCTATATCTGGTTACAGCTGCCAAATCATTAGTAAAAATGGGAGGGACTTAATAACTTGCAATTTAATCTTAAAATACTACAGCCTTTTAAGAGAACCACCATTAATGTGGCCATGGTTATTTAATGAGCTCTACAAAATAAAAACAAGATTACTAAAGTAATTTTTGAACTATCATAATGACTTTAGCATTTGCCTGCCAAACTTTATTCTAGTTGAAGTAAGAACTGTGCACATGCTTTCATGTAAATAAGGAAATGTGGGGAGAGAATACATGCAAAGTCTTGTTGAAACGACAGAGACATTCCTGAGAGCCTAACAGGGAGAGGAGGTAAAGGAAAAACAGCTGGAAGCCGGAAGGCAAATAAACCACTGCTGAGAAACCAGATTCATTATTACATAAATCCCATGAGCAAGGAAAGGAGGGGAGGGGGACTGGGGCAGGAGGATGGGAGGGGAGCAGCTCATGGCTTCCCCTCTTACAGCTCCAAATGATCCTGCTCCCCCTCATTTCTTCACACTGTAGGAACACAGGTCAGTTTTCTGGTGCCTTTCTTTACAGTAAAGCCCATTTCTTTAACTTATTAAGGAAAAGAATTGTTCTACAAATTTTTTAAAAAGTGTCAATTTTATTCAGTTCAAGGTCTACACTGGCGGCTAATCAAATGAAGCCTTTCCACAGTATGCTCTAATCAGTGGACCTAGGTTGGAACACAAAGGCTCCTGTCTCAGCTGGAGCTCCTGCTTTGTGAGTGCCTATTTCTTTCTCTCTCATTCAGGTGGAAGGCACACAAAGCAAGCCAAATCAGGGTAGTGACATGCAGAGGAAGCACATATGTGTCCAGCCATAACTTAGTCCCATGAAGCTCACTGATATTTGTGGTATAAATGAAATGGTACAGCCACATAAACTCCTCCTTTCTTTGTTTTGATTGAAACTCTACTAGTGCCATCACCTAAACCAGGCTGACAGACAATGGCACAGACAGATTCCACAAATAAAATTAATATGCTGTTTGCACAGGCAAACACCAAGCATTCATACATGCTGTGCACTAAGCTACCTCTGCCTTTTGGATGCAAACCACAACTGAAGCATTGTTAGTGAGCCCACAAAAAGGACTGTTTTCTTCCAGCCTTCCACCTCAGCTCCTTGTGCCTGCTGGAGTCATGATGAGCTCTGGTACTCAGGAAAAACTGTTTTGAAATTAGAGCAGAGAACACATATTTGGGCTGACTCTCAGTTACTGTTATAAAATGAAAGCTCAACAAGATAGATAAACCCTTAGCCAGACTAATGAGAGGGTACAGAGACAGAATCCAAATTAACAAAATTAGAAATGAAAAGGGAGACATAACAAAAGATTGAAGAAATTCAAAAAATCATCAGATCCTACTACAAAAGCTTATACTCAACAAAACTGGAAAATCTGGATAAAATGGACAATTTTCTACACAGATACCAAATTCCAAAGTTAAGTTAGGATCAGATAAACCATCTAAACAGTCCCATAACCCATAAAGAAATAGAAGCAGTCATTAAAAGTCTCCCAACCAAAAAAAGGCCCAGGAAAACATGGGTTCAGTGCAGAATTCTATCAGCCCTTCAAAGAAGAACTAATACCAATACTCTTCAATCTATTCCACAAAATAGAAACAGAAGGAACACTACCCAATTCCTTCTATGAGGCCACAGTTACACTGATACCAAAACCTCACAAAGACCCAACAAAGAAAGAAAATTTCAGACCAATTTCCCTTATGAATATCGATGCAAAAATACTCAATAAAATTCTCACAAACCGAATCCAAGAACACATCAAAACGATCATTCATCATGATCAAGTAGGCTTCATCCCAGGGATTCAGGGATGGTTCAATACCCGGAAATCCATCAATGTAATTCATTACATAAATAAACTCAAAGGAAAAAAAACCAACATGGTCATTTCCTAAGATGCTGAAAAAGCATTTGACAAAATTCAACATCCCTTCATGATAAAAGTCTTGGAAAGATCAGGAATTCAAGGCCCATACCTAAACATAGTAAAAGCAATATACAGCAAACCAGTAGCCAACATCAAACTAAATGGAGAGAAACTCAAAGCAATCCCACTAAAATAAGGGACAGACAAGGCTGCCCACTCTCTCCCTATCTATTCAATATGATAATTGAAGTTCTAGCTAGAGCAATTAGACAACAAAAGGAGGTCAAAGGGATACAAATTGGTAAGGAAGAAATCAAAATAATCATTCTTTGCAGATGATATGATCGTATACTTAAATAACCCAAAAACTCCACCAGAGAACTGCTGCAGCTGATAAACAACTTCAGCAAAGTGGCCGGATATAAAATTAACTCAAACAAATCAGTAGCCTTCCTATACTCAAAGGATAAACAGGCTGAGAAAGAAATTAGGGAAATGACACCCTTCACAATTGTCACAAACAATATAAAGTATCTTGGTGTGACTCTAACCAAGCAAGTGA
>CM052708.1:99351479-99398412 GCA_028551405.1 Uromys caudimaculatus
AAAGAAGACCTCAGAAGGTGGAAAGATCTCCCATGCTCATGGATTGGCAGTATTAATATAGTAAAAATGGCCATCCTGCCAAAAGCAATCTACAGATTCAATGCAATCCCCATCAAAATTCCAACTCAATTCTTCATAGACTTAGAAAGAGCAATTCTCAAATTCATTTGGAATAACAAAAAACCCAGGATAGCAAAAGCTGTTCTTAACAACAAAAGAACTTCTGGGGCAATCAGTCTCCCTGACCTCAAGCTGTACTACAGAGCAGTAGTGATAAAAAACTGCATGGTATTGGTACAGTGACAGGCAAGTAGATCAATGGAATAGAATTGAAGACCCAGAAATGAAGCCACACACCTACGGTCACTTGATTTTCGACAAAGGAGCTAAAAAACCATCCAGTGAAAAAAACACAGTATTTTCAACAAATGGTGCTGGTTTAACTGGAGTTCTACAGGTAGAAGAATGCAAGTTCATCCATTCCTATCTCCCTGTACAAAGCTCAAGTCCAAGTGGATCAAGGACCTCCACGTAAAACCAGATACACTGAATCTAATAGAAGAGAAAGTGGGGAAAAGTCTGGAATACATGGGCACAGGGGAAAAGTTCTTGAACAGAACACCAATGGCTTATGCTCTAAGATCAAGAATTGACAAATGGGACCTCATGAAATTGCAAAGCTTCTGTAAGGCAACCAACAGATTGGGAAAAGATCTTTACCAATCCTAAGTCCGATAGAGGGCTAATATTCAATATATACAAAGAACTGAAGAAGCTAGACTCCAGAAAACCAAATATCCCTATCAAGAAATGGGGAACAGAGCTAAACAAGAGAATTCTCAACTAAGGAAATTCATAGGGCTGAGAAGCACCTAAAGAAATGTTCAACATCCAGTCATCAGGGAAATGCAAATCAAAACAAATCTGAGATTCCACCTCACACGAGTCAGAATGGCTAAGATCAAAAACTCAGGTGACAGCAGATGCTGGCAAGGATGTGGAGAAAGAGGAACTCTCCTCCATTGCTGGTGGGATTGCAAGCTGGTACAACCACTCTGGAAATCAGTTTGGCGGACCCTCAGAAAAATGGACATAATACTACCTGAGGACCCAGCTATACCACTCCTGGGCATATACCCAGAAGATGCTCCAACATGTAATAAAGACACATTCTCCACTATGTTCATAGCAGCTATATTTATCATAGCCAGAAGCTGAAAACAACCCAGATGTCCCTCAGGAGAGGAATGGATACAGAAAATGTGGTACATTTACACAATGGAGTACTACTCAGCTATTAAAAACAATGACTTCATGAAATTTGCAGGCAAATGGATGAAACTGGAAAATATCATCCTGAGCGAGGTAACTCAGTCACAAAAGAATGAACATAGTATGTACTTACTGATAAGTGGATATTAGCCCTAAAGTTCAGAATACCCAAGTTTCACTTCACAGTAAGCGTTGGATTGAGTGTGAGGTCCCAGATGGAGGAGTTGGAGAAGTGACTGAAGAACTGAGGGAGTTTGCAGCCCCATGGAGGGAGCAACAGTGTCAACTGGCCTGACCCCCCCCCCCCAGGTGCTCCTGGAGGCTGGACCACCAACCAAAGAATACACATGGAGGCACCCATGGTTTGGACCACATATGTGGCAGAGGAGGGCCTTGTTGGCCATCAAGGGGAGGAAAGGCCCCAGTAAAGGGGAATGTCAAGGTGGGAAGATGGGAGTGGGTGGGCGGGGTCGGGAAAGACCCTTATAGAGTCAGGGGAGGGGGAGGGGATAGGGGGTTTCCAAAGTGGAGACCTGGAAAGGGGGAAACATTTGAAATGTAAATAAAGTATCAAAAAATAAAAATTAAAAAAAAAATAAAAAATAAAATAAAATGAAAGCTACTTCAGTTCTAGGATTTCAGCAGCCAGACAGCTTTTTTGCACAAGTTTTCCACAGTTTTTTAAGTGCCTACCTAAAGTCTATGTTTAGACAATACGAGACATTCTGAAGGTTCATTCCAAAATTATCGACGTAGATGTTTCAACACTTGAACAAAATACTATAATTAATAATTAAGGTCTAGTGATAAAAAATTAAAAGTTTTCATAATACCAATCTTAAAGAATATATTTAATGAAATGGAAAATATATAAGAATGGTTTTGAGCTCAAACTGTTAAAGACAAAGGAAACAGTGCGTCTGATGACGCCGGAACTGTAATTTTCAGTGTGATGTGCTCCACTTTCCATGCATCCCGGGCCCCTTAAGATGTCAAGAATGTAAAAACTACTTTTGCAGTAACACTAGGACCCCATTCAGTTTTGTCACGTCTGGCTGCTAGTGGGGAAGCACTACAGGTAAACTGAGGTCTCTATCAACACCATGACAAACCCACACCCTATAGCCAAACAAACATCTGCTTCTCTTGTTCTCAATAAAGCAGTGATTTTTGCTAACAATTTCAAAAGTGTGTGTGTGTGTGTGTGTGTGTGTGTGTGTGTGTGTGTGTGTGTGTGTGTGTGTGTGTGTGTGTCTGTGTGTGTGTGTGTGTGTGTGTGTGTGTGTATGTAGAGGTCAGAGGACAGCTTATAAAGTCAATTCTCTCCTTGCACTCTGTGGGACCAAGGATGCAGTTCAGGCCGTCAGACTTGGTAGCAAGCTCTGAACATTTCACCAACCCAACTTACCTACCTCTGTTAAGACAACCCAGCATCTCTACTTGAACATGTTTATATCTTCTGCTACAACTTCAACGTCCTTGATCTTTGGTTGATCTAAGGTCAAAAGTGAACTGCAGGGTCAGTTTTAATCTTGTACAAAGTAAAGAGTGAACCCAAACATACACCACACCAGGACAAACACTGGTGCTTCCCTAAAGGATAGGAGATACCTGTTCTGCAATACAAATGAAATTGCCCAACAGTCAGGAATTGAAACATGGGCCTTGAAGGTAGTATACAGTTTAACTCACTGCCTTCTAGGGAGAGTTCAGGTAGAAGAGAGGACAAAATTATATTGGCTGGAATCTGTCCAGGGTGACAGTGAGGAGACTCCCATGGGAACTTCAATGATCAAAGGTGCTCAGGACTTCATTAGTGAGCCACAGTAGACCTGGGCATCCAACATGAATGTGTCCTTAGGGCGGTTCAGACTGGGAAGTCTTCAAAAGCTGAAAGGCTGGTTCTCAGCTAATGAATGAGGTGGGGACTATTCAAAGACAGATCCCTGCAGGTGAGGCCTAAAGGCATCTTAGAGTCTGGCCTCCCTCTCCTTTTGCTTATCAGTAGGTAAGGTCTGAAGACCTCTACTCCACACCAGCCTCTCAGGTGTGATGTTCTATCATTTCCAGCTCAAAGGGGTGGTGACAAGCTTAAACCAACACTTTTGAAACTCTGAGCCTCAATCTGTCCCCCTCCCCTACGTTAATTCCCTTAGGTACCGGCATCATGGACTCTGAGTTTTCTACTGCTAATCACAACCTATGATCTGCTTAAGAAACTCCCTTTCTTTCCAAGAGCTGGGAGACAAACAAAGCACACCTACTCTGTAGATTCTTAAAAGCATACTAATTTCTATATACAAGCAGATTTTCTCCATACTACCTTCATGCCAAACAATGACAAATATATTATGTTCCTTTGTTTTACAATATGTCTAAATAACAGTTGTAGAGGTTACTATTGTTGTTTATGTCTTTCATTATTCTGAAATTGCTCCCAATAGCAGTGTAATGGCTCACACCCACAATCCAGCATTCAGGAGGCAGATGCAAGAGAATTAAAAGTTTGAAGTCACTCTGGACATCACAGTGAGACTCTCTCAAAACATCAAAATTAAAATTAAATGACCATCACCAAGGAGGAAAAGTTCAAGGTCGGCAATTAGTATTGCTATTAAACAGTAACGTGCCAGCAAACCACATCTATAAAGCAAACCAAGCCCACAGGTTGCTTTGGATAAAGCCTATGGAACACAGCCACAGCCTCAGTTAGCAGTTCAGGTACCTGCCACTGGGTGACCTCATACCCTTCTGCAGAGCTATAGGAAGGGTTGAATTTGGACTCCAGTGCCAACTAACATAATCAAGGTAAATCACAAATCATCATCATTTATAAAATGCAAAGGTGACAACTGGCCGATTACTAAGGTACCTTCAAGCTCCAAAGATCTCCTGAGTTTAGGTGTCCAGTGCGGCGGCACTCTACGTGCAGTGGTACAGTGGCAACAAACGCCCATGTCAGTGTGAACGGGGTCCAGAGAAGATCTTGGGGGCATGGAGGTCAACTAAGCTACCACACTGTGCTAGGACTCGGAGGAAGAACAGAAGGAGGATGTGATGGTGGTAGGAAGACAGGAGCAACTGTAAAGCTGGGAAACACACTGGGCTTCCAAGCTCAGGGCTGAGTATCGCCCAGGACGGTGGTTCTTAACCTCCCTCACTCTATGGTCCTCATGGTGTGGTGACCCCAACCATAAAATTATTTCGTTGCTCCTTCATGACTGTAATTTTGCTACTGTTATGAACTGTAATGTAAATATCTGATATGCAGGATATCTGACATTGGACCCCAATGAAAGAAAGGGTCATTCGAGGGGTTGTGACCCACAGGTGAGGCCCACTGGCCTGGGAGAAAGCATTTCTGGATGGGGTAAAAACAAGGTAGGGCCTTTGAAAGTTTCATGGCAAACAAATTTAGCAGACAGGACACAAAAACTACTAGGAGTTTTAAAAAGAGAAATATAATGATTAGATTCCCACCTAACAAAGATTATATATAGCTAAAGGAGGCATTTCTGAGGGAAACAAACTAGTGCAGACACCATGAGCCGTCTCAGGCCTCGGGAAGGAGAATATGAAGAGACAGATCGACAAGGAGAAATAGCATCACTAGAGCGCTGAGAAAGGATGAGAGGGCAGCCCCTCAGCCTAAAGACAAAGGAAGCTGGGATGCTATATTCTGCATGAAGAACGACACTGGCAGAGCTGAAACAGCGAATTTTCTCCTGGTAAAAGGAGAAACAATATAGAAATGAAACTGACATATTGTAGAAATGGCTGGAAATACATACAAGTGAGAGATCAGGTAAGAAACAATTCATAAAAACATAATGGCTGACTTCAGAACTGGAAAGGCCTGAGTTGAATAAAAATTAAGCTGTCTCCAGCTCAAAGATCAGTCTCCTGAAGGCCAGAAACCATCACTTCAAGACACTACCATATAATCCTTTAAAACGGGTGTGGGTGAGTTCAAGATTTAGATCCAGGATAATAAATTAAAGACTCATTTTTTTTTTGGACTATCACTTTGCTTTTTAAGAAAATATTTCACTTCCAACATACTTATCCTGGGGATGTTAATCTATGAAAAAAAGTTCCAAGAAAAATCTGCATCCTCCACCGAGCCCCAACAAGGCTGACTGACTAGAACCTAATAACTGAGGGGAGCCTGGACTGCTCAAGACCAGAGTGAAGTTTCCTCAGATTCTTTACTAGGCAGCTTTAGTGGTCCTCCTCTGTAGCGGCCCAAACTGTCCTGTGACCATTAGGTAGATGCTTTAGAATATGAAAATGCACACCATATTCCAAGAACCACAGCCAGACAGCATCTGAGGCCTGAGGCAGCGATGTCCCTGCTCTGCTTGCCACTACTTCCTAAATGCTTCGAGTACTTTTGTTCTGTTACTATAAATATTTCAGGAAACTTCTACACCGGAACGTGGAATTTGGGGTAACCTAAATCTGTGTTTCCTAAGCCATGGTCACTCATATTTGGCTCCAGAATAAAGTCTCTCTTAAAAATTACATCATGTACCATGAGACTGCTCAAAACTCCACTTGTGTATTCCCAAACTTGGACTAACAACACATGAAATCTTCAGTACGTCACGTAAAAATCTACCCTTCCCATACTTTTTTTGGTTGCTAGAAGCCCTGACTACAGTTAAACTTTTCTACCACATAACGTAATCTAAGGCCAAACTCTGTCCCTGTGAGGAGAGATCTGCTCACTTATGACCTGTGTCCTTCCTTGGTCCATTTATTCCTGCACCTTGTGGGCAGACATGTTCAGGGAAAGATGTAACTGTAAGATGGAGGATTAAGGTCGGATACTCTCAGGAAGGAACAGAAATCAGCAAGGGGCATGGGAGGCAAGACACTGAGGGAATAAACTCAGGAAGGGAGGAAGGAGAGATGGGCAAGGGGTGGAGGGAAGGACAGTAATTATCTTTACAGTCAGCATCAACAAGCATCAGTTCATGGTCGCAGATTTTTTTTCTACAATTTTCCATTTATCCTTCACTAACATTAATCACTCCAAGGCCTGCGCAACTGTGAGTAACGGATTCTTTAAGCTCTGGATCCAGAAAGCTATTAAACAAGTCATAGTCAACAAGGCATTACATCCCAGTGAAAGCCTCAAAACACACACACACACACACACACACACACACACACACACACACACACACACACAGATTTAACATGGGAGCAACTGAGGTCTAGGTGGTAGCTATTGTGAGAGTTTGTCAATGGGTCATGTCAGACTTGAAGCTGGCTGAACCTGAACAGAACCTCTGCTACAGACTGGAAGCCCTGCCCCTTGTCCCTTTTCATATGCCCCAACTCACAGACTTGGAAACGATGCAATAAAGGCAATGGGTCTGTTCTTATAGCAGACTCTCCTAACAGGCTCGATGCTTGGATCTCTAATGGATGGAAGGGAAAGAAGAGGGGAGGGAGGGAGGGAGGAAAGGAAGGAAGGAGTGAGGGAGGAAAATGGGAGGGGAGGGAGGGAGACAGGGAGAGAAGAGGGGAGGGAGGGAGGGGAAGGTCTTTCTCAGCTGAGTGACAACACACAGACAAGGAAGACAGCCCACCAGCCAGCTGAGCACCTTCACTACACACCACATGTGCTAGCACCTTGATCTTGGACGTCCCAGGTCTTCAGAGCTGTGAGAAATGGATGTCTGTGTGTAAACCACTCAGTCTATTACACTGTTCCAGCAAAACAAACTGAGGTGTATCTAAAATAGTTCTCAGTGTGAAACGAGACAATCTGCAGTAGTGAAGAAAACTACGATCGGTGAAAGTGGAACAGAAACAGATGATGCACAAGTCAGTCTCACTGAGCCCAGCTAAATGTCTAGACAACTCCGACAAGGGGGCAGTAGCTATAAATGTCCCAGCGCAGAACAAAGGAAAAGGTCAGGCGTGGGGGCACATGATGATGCACTCAGCAGGCCCAGGCAAGAGGATCCTAAGTCTGAAGCCAGCCTGGGCTGTGTAGTGAGACTCTGTCGAAGAAAAGAAAGGAATGCTCATGAGAGCAGCTGACAGACCAAAGGACCAGCCCCATCAAATAAACACCAACCTCCAAACTCAACTGCCAACTCCAGTGTGGAAAACAGTGGAGCCCGAACAGAGGAGAGTTAGAGACTAGACCCATTCACAATCCCTGAAGGCTTTGCAGCCATCAGTGGGGTGCGTGCCATTGCAGGTTTCCTGAAAATGCGAGCACAATCCAAACCCACAACACTAACCAACTGTACTTAGGAGTACAGTCCGAATACCAATAAGATTCTAGGAGAGAGAGTTAAAAAAAATAATTGCAGGCAATCCCTCTACAAATTTTTCAGTAGGTCACTAAAAGTCTTCCTTTGCTATGACCCCATTTTCTCCTCAATGTCTTTTTCTACATCAAAGTTGCCTAAGAACATGATTTAATAGTTTGGACCTTACCGTGGCAACGAATCAAATGGGTTTTCCCCTGCCCCAAAGTCAGTTTGCACTTTGGACTTCTATCGAGGACTAAAAGACAGGGACTACTGCTAACTGATTTAAGCATCCAATTAATACTACAGAGGCTTAGCATTTTTGAAACCACAGATGATTGCTTATTGAACCAAACCTGCCAGTTACCTTAAAATCAAAGAATGGTGTGGTAAGTCAAAAGCAAAAGCATTTAAACGCCACATTTATAATTTTAAAGCATAATTTAAATGAGAAGATTATTCTATCCAGCCCATAAGCCTTGAAATTTTACACCATGATTCAAAACTTTATCAGAAAAGTATGTCAATTCTAATAAAGTAAAATTCATTTTTAAAAAGTCACATGAAACAGCAAGTTAACTCGCACATCTGTTTAAATAAATCTATCAACAAATCATAATAATACCTCACCGTTTCCATGTCTGGTTCCACACTGCTGCTTTTTGGGCTATTCAGGTCTTCCCAGTTTATTTATGCAAAACATACTGCTGAATTCTAACACTCATCAATTCTTCTTATTGTTCTAAATTGGTTTCAGGTTTCATTAATTAATAGTTTTGAGACAGCTGCTTATAATTTAATGTAGTCGCACAATTGCTCAATACGGCCTCAGAGCTACATTTAGGAAGCAGACATTTAATTCAATTCAATAGATGTTTCTGTAGAAATACAACATGACCTAGACAAATTACACATTTAAAAACAGACTGCAGTGACAGCTAAATAGATGTGTTTATTGTAAGCTTCTGTTTACTGGCACTTAAGCTCCTCAAAATAACTCCTCTTGGATCTGGAATGTTTTCAGTCTTATAGCAGACTACAGTTTAAAGGCAGCCGAGTGAGTTACCTAGCCTCCTATTTCCAGTGACTTCTCAAACCTCTTCAATGATACTGTCTTACAGTGGAGACTCTGTGAGAACAACTGTACCTTAATGGAAGAAATGGATGATTTTCCATAAATTAAATGATACCGTAAGACACACATTAATTGATATGATGCGTTTAATATGTATTGTGTTTTACACATGAACATAACTGTGCATTGACATACCCTCGGATGGATGTTTATTTGCATTTATTGGTCTCTGAAATGTAGTTATTCTTTTCCTAAATGTTGGCCATTGACTCTTATTCTTTGCAGTCTCTCCCCATTCACCAATCAACTATTTTTGCCTTAATCCCAAACGATCACCCCAGGCTGGACAACATGTGGATACAGGAGTTTTTCAAGTAAGTGTCTTTGGAGCACTAAATCTGAAGTTGGCTAGCACAGCTAAGAGGGTGTAAAGCACTGCATAAACTTCCTACCACACAACTGTCATGTCAGTCTCTCAGAAGCTTGGATGTGCTCCCAACACCTAGAGATTTTGAGGACATCAAAACCAGTGCTGGGAATGGAGCAATCAGTCTTTACAGAGTGTCCAATAATATAGTCAGAAGCCTAGAGTAGCCTATGCATCACTAGCATTCTCTAAACATTTAGTGAGTTAATCTCATCAAGCCCTGAGGTCTAGGATATATATAGTTAACAGCAAAGTAACAATTAATTCACAACTCTCTAACTTAAGGCTTTTATTTTAATGGGGATTTTGTGAGGACAATGTATTCACATCCTTCCCACCCCTAACTCCTCCTGTCCCCTCAACCAACCTTTCTTGAATTCATGATGAGATTTTTTATGTCATTAACTTTTCATAATCATTTTTGATAACATAAGGAAATGCTTATTTTGAAGTGAAAATGCTATTTTGTTTCTTTGACAAATGCTTTTGTTGACCCTAGGAAAGTAAGTATTGGTTTGGGCTCCAGTTCTTAGCTGGGCTGGATGCCTGAGAGGCTTACAGAGTAAAGACAATACATATATAAAAGCACTGACCTTTGAAGCCTGCAGGAAATCATAACTGCCTGAAACCCATACCATCAATTATCACGTGAAAATCTTATTACTGGCACACCTTGCTTCCTGCAGGGGCTAGCGTCTGACAATCCGAGTCACTGTGGACTTTCGAAGGTGGGTCCCACATGTTGCTTTGAGATACCGCACACTTCCATGGTTTCATTTTGTATTTAATGTAGCTTATTTAAATCTGACTTTATTTTTCCATTGCATGATTATTAATCTAGATTAAGCCTCACATTTCATTGATCAATCTGATGTGGTTTACATGAGTTGGTACAGGTCTATTGTCAAAGTTTGCTCACCAAAGCCTTTGTTTTCCAACTACAACTACTTAACTCATGCTTTGTTATGTGTCTGTACAATGAAAAAGAAGGTGGATGCCTTTGTGTCTCTTAAGCAAGTACAAAAATCATTCTGCTAAAATATTAATAGTACCAAGAACTATTTTCCTTTATATCATGACAATTTTTTTTTTTTTTTGGTTTTTCAAGACAGGGTTTCTCTGTGTAGCCCTGGCTGTCCTGGAACTCACTCTGTAGACCAGGTTGGCCTCAAACTCAGAAATCCATCTGTCTCTGCCTCCCAAGTGCTGGCATTAAAGGCATGCACCACCACTGCCCGGCGACAAAATTTTTAAAAATCATAATTAAGACTAGAAACAAAAATACAATTTTTCATGGATAAAACTGCTCACAATGGAAACGGTGAACCAAAGGCAAGACCTTAAAAGGTACCTTCAATTTTAATCTGTACATAATTACCAAAACCTCAGGACACAAGCCATAGACTCTGCCATGGCTTTTCTACAGGGGCTGCACACTGGTAGGAAGGGGTGAGCAGGTATAGACATACAAGTCTATCTTCATCGCACCATGAGAGAAGACCCATGTCCTACAGGGTAGCAGGCATTATTCTGATGAAGTCATCAACAATTCTCAAACTTTCTTCTTAAAACATTTATGCATATTTCTGTGTGTGCTGGGCTCATCCACACGTACCACAGCATGTGTGTGGGGGGCGGAAGGACAGCTTGCAGACGTGAGCGTCCTTTGCCATGTGGGTCCTGGGGTCAAGCTTGGCAGGCCCCACGTCTGTTGAGCCACCTTGCTTCCCTGCAAAAACTAGTTTTAACTGCCGAGTTGGGCATCGCTTTGGAAGGGACAGAATGACACAGTTCCTTGCCCCTGGGACAGGGCCAGCAGGCATGGGTCTCAACAAGTGTTGATAGCTGCTGTGGTTGTTAGACTTGTTTCTATAATAATGTACATATTTTCATGTTCTTCCAAGGAATACCCTTCCCATTAATGACTCCATGAAAATCAGAGACAGCATGAGTCTGGAGGCAAAGGTGCGGGTGATTTTTCAGCAAAATGGCAAATGCCTTCAGACAGTCCTTAAGGAAGAGAACTCAAAAACTATGAGTTAGATGATGATATATAATTTCTCAATATATTATAGATAATATATAATAGAAGGCTGAGCTATGAATTGTATGAGGAGCTTCTTCACAGAGCTAAACGAACAGAGACAGCTGCAGTGTGAGGCAGCTTATCAGAAGGATACAAAGGCAGGCAGATTCCTGAGTTCAAAGTCAACCTTGGGACAGAGCAAATTTAGGTCCAGGCGTGGTTGGAATGGTGCTCTCAGGACAAGGCCCCACCCAGCTACCTTATTGTCTGCCTCTGCTGGCCGTGTCTTCCTAAGAGTCATAGACTGCTGATTCATGGGATGATGAAGAGGGACCCTGAAATAAATAACTGAACTAATATGTAAATAAAAACCTGGGCTTTGGTCTGCATGAGGTGAGCTAGCAGAAAGCTAGAGCAGTTCTTTAGAATTGTTTTTCTCTGTGACAGCTGAGCTGTCTGGAGATCTCTGGAGAGCAAGCACAGCTCTTTAAGACTTTTTTTTAACAGGATTTTTTATTTTAGTTAGAAAATCCCTGGAGAGCAAACACAGCTGTCTTAGAATTTTTTCTAATAGGATTTCTGACCTTGGTCAGAAGTCCCAAGAATGAATTACTTAGACAGCTGACACAGCTTCTAGAATGTTTTCTAGCAGGTATCTGGGGAAGGCTGTCTGCAGAGCAAACACAGCTCTTTTAGATTTTTCTTTATTTGTTTTTTATTTTTTATTTTTATTTTATTTTATTTTTGGCTTTCTGATTTTGATTGGAAAACCCAAGAATTACTTTTAGAATTTTTCTAAGAGGATTATCTTTCTCCGCAAAAGTATAACTTTAGCTTTCTAATATTCAACTTTAAAAATTTATTGCCTGTCACATACGCCTTCTCACCTGCAATTTCTAGTTCCAAATCCTCAGATGTGAATACACATGGGGCAACAACAGAAGCCTGGAAAATATAAAGAGATGGGCGGGGCACTCAAGCGGGAACTCGTAGGAGACGGAGAATGTGAAACAAAAGTAAAAACCGGACGTTGATACAGAAAGAGGAGAGAGAGGAACAGATAACACCAAGGCTGTTTGATAAAACCTCACATGTGCATAAATAATACATATGTATATATTATATTTACCTAAAATCTGCAACAAATATAAATTAAAAGAAGTTATGCCACTAGGACTGATACTGGCAATGTTGTTTACAAGAACCATAGATGCACAAAGCCAGGCATAAGAAATCTCATTCAGAATGGTTGGCCAGGGTAATCCAAGTGATTCCCCAAACAATATAGACTACAGCTGTTTCTCCTGGAGGGTGAAGTCCTACTGCTGAAAATGTCACAAAATCATGAAACAGGATTTGAAGGAGTCCATCTGGATCAAGCCTTCTTTTTTGCTGTCTAACTTCCATTGTGCCAGAAAATATTTTGAAAGATGCAAAGTGTGATGGGGACAAGTAAACCCAGCTGTGATACCTATGAACCACAATGACGATGAGCCTAGCAAGGTATGCATAAAGGTGTGATTAGTGGCACCATGAAGGTGGTCAACAATAGCTGCCAACTGGACATAAGGCCCACTCAACAAGATGCAAAGCTTGCTGGGGCTAGGTCATGCATCTCCGCAGATCTGTAGAACTACATTCTAAATATTACTCTTATACCCACAGATAGTAATAATCAACCATCATCAAAGAAGCTTCTGTTTACAGCAAATGAGGACCAACACAGAACACCACAACCAGACACTATGCAGAGGTTGGCTAATGGACCATGGGGAGCCCCACTCCCACCTACATCACAGTTATGAGTCTAAGGCTTAGGAAATAGCACGGAAGGCAGGGTGTGAAGATTCTCAGAGCCATAACACCTGGAAGTCTGCTACCAAACAGTCTCTCCTAGAAGTGGCTGCGTAAACAAGATCTGAACAATGGCACTATCAACAGACATGCTATCTCAAGGGGGAACTGTTACCGCGTCAGACTCCCTGAACAAGGAGCTGCAGGCAGGCAACTGATGAGACAGCCTCTCCATAGAAGAGGACTCCAACTGGTTACCCAAAGCAGAGTGGCCAGCTCTGAAAACATACACACATAAGCAACAACAAAACAGACTCGCCAGTGTGTGTGTGCATGTGTGTGTGTGTGAGAAATAATAATAGTCAGGAGGAAGAGGTTATTAGAGGGAACATTATGGAAGACACTGGAGGAGGACAAGAAAGGGGGAAGACGATGCCATCATATTTTAATGAACAATGTATATAAAATATTTGTTTCTTAAAACTAAAAGAAAAATTGCAATGTCTTTTACAGAAATATAGCCTGTGACTTGGGTACGTGTTAGTAACTGAGGCCCTGGAACACAGCTAGTAGCCAGCCTATGAACACACAAGCCACAGGCTTCATCCACCAGGAGCACAGAGAGATTGTTAAAAAGAAAAAAGTTAAAGTTTATCTCTGCACACCCACCTCCCCACCGCCCCCTTCGGTCTAGGAAGCACTCTGTACCTTTCAGTGAGTCTTTCCCAGACACAGGCTCAGTGTGGTTTGTGGAAATCAGATAAGATGATTCATAATGAACATAAAGATAAAAAGTCAATTTTTTAATGAATGAGAATCTGTTCCTTCAAACACAAATTCAGTGTTCGCAACAGTATGGCAAAGTAGGTGGGGTCTTCTGAATTGCTGGTTAATTCTTGCTTTCAGGTCCCAAGTCACACATTGTTGGTCCTTCATCTCTATCATACCCCCACCCCACCTCTACCCCACAATTATGAATTTCAAATTTTGCCTAAGTGCTCCTATTCATGAGCTGGCAATAGTGAAGATGCTGAGACCACAGGACGATAAAAATTTCACACATTCCAAGCTCACAGTCTCCCTACCAACAGAGTTGAGCTTTTCAGATGTCTATTCTCTTGGGGCTTGTCTAACAGAAACATTTCTAAGGCTCTCCATGGCTTTTAGAGAAAGGAACAATAACCTTGACCTGGCCAAAAAGATGGCAGCAGCACAGGGCCTGGCCTTTCCTTGAGCTGAACACCAGGGGCCTTGGCATCCAGTCTCTGGTTTTCCTGCTCAGGAACATGTCTTCCTCATATCCTAACCACAGTGACCCCTCTGCCTCGAACTCTTTTCCCTTACATTTGATACTCAACATTGGCTCCAAAGGCATTTTCCCAGAGACAACCTCCTGGTGAGTATGGTTACCTGTACCTGTCATCCCAGCACTGGAGGGCTGAGCAAGAGGGTGGTGTCCGGAAGCAGGCTTCAGCTGAATATAAGACCCTGTCTCAAAAAAGAAACACAGAAAAACAAAAGATAATTTCCTTCTGGCTTTGTCTCTCTCTATCCCATGTAATATGCCATCAGAGTAGCCCAATTTCTCTTCCTAACCTTTCTGCCAACCTCCTTCACCAAAGTGTCTGTCAGCTTGGCTCTGTACTCCAGAAGTGGGCCCCAGAAATGGTTCTACTCATTACAGTATGACCTTGTTGAGCACCAGGCTCTGCACACAGCTGGAATCCAGATGTTCCCAGATAAGGATACTAACAACAGTTCCGGCAGAAGGTTCTTTGAGGATTAAACTGTATAGTCCACATAAAAGCCTGCCCACCATTCAACACCTTGGATGTTTTATATGACCGAATAACAAAGAGGGATTGGGCAACATGTATTAACTCTTCAAAACCAGATGGCTGACATAGCTGCCCTCCACTCACTTATGAAATCCACAGTGTTTGTTATACAGAAATAATTAGGACCTCCGTAGGAAAAGTGCTTGCTGCTAAGTCTTGTGAACTGAGTTCAAACCCTAGGATTCACATAGCATAGGGAGTGAACTAATTTCTCCATATTGTCCCCTGACTTTCACAGGATGTATTCTATGGCAAATGCACACTGCCCCCCCCCAACATAAATAAATGTAGTTTTTAAAACTGATAGAAAACAAATAATGATAACTATACAGAATACTAATAAAAATGATATTCAGGATACCACCAGTTTTAAAAGTAAGGTCCTCTACTTACTGACGAGGGATTGATTATGGGTCATACAGATACAGGAATATGCAGACACTGAAATCCATTTTCTTAACTCTCCCAGGAATCTCTTCACAATATGAACTTTCATAACAACAACAAGAAGCTACTTTGCAGGTTGTCACTGGTTTTAAAGATGCTCCAAGATTAGATCCCAGGATAGGAACAGCATAGCCATTCCCAGCTACTGGATGTGAGAAGCACTTCCATCTGGAATGTGAGTCTGGGTGAAGTGCAGAGAGCACTTCCAGAGGCTGGCTTTGTCTCCAACACCCACTTCAAGTGGCTCACAGCCTCCAGCTCCAGGGGACTGAATGCTTTCCTCTCATGTGCACCTACCCCCTTCCACCCCACTCCTACACATACAGTTAAAAGAAATAAAATAGATCTTTAAAAAATAATTTTATCTTGCAATGCTCAAAACTGAAGCCAGGGCTTACTCATCAAAGACAAGTACTCTCTTTAAAACTGAGCCAGACTCACAGCCCTAAAACAGTATCAGCAACATTTTATCAAAAGTATTCTTGTATATTTTATCAAAGGACATTTGGGCAATTTGGACATTTGGGTATTTAGTCTGTGAACAGTCAAGTTTGATCAGACATTACACTTTAAGTAAAACTAATGCTTAAAAGTAAGGAAATGAGCCATAGGTCAGGAGGTTCATTCATTTCTTTTGTCCATCCTTACAGGAGCTATGGCAGTAGATAGTCTCTGGAGGAAAAAGAGAATCACTTGGGGGGGTCTACTTATTTATTTATTTAATATGTATGGATGATTTTTCCGCATGCATTCCTGCAGAGGCCAGAAGAGGGCATTGAGTCCTCTGGAACTGGGGTTATATACAGTTGTGAACCACCAAGTAGGTGCTGGGAATTGAACCTGGATCCTCTGGAAGAGTAGCCAGTGCTGTTAGCTTTGGTGCCATCTCTCCTGCCTGAGAATCTTTTTTTTTTTTTTTTTTCCTTTTTTGAAGGTATGGCCACTAGTAGGTTTCCTATGCTTCAGTGGATGGTCCCACAGGCTTGCACATATGGGCAGCACCAAGTGGGTTTAGTGGGTTCTCAAAACCAACCAACCAAACAAACAAACAAACAAACAAACAAACAAACGGCATGAAGTTTGGAGGTGAGGTATAGTGGGGAACATCTGGTTATTTGAATGGGGAAAATAGGAGTAGGTGTGTCACCTTATTTCTCAAAAAAAAAAAAAAAAAAAAAACACGATTTTTATATAAAGTTATTTCAGAACTGTAAAGTAGCTGTGAGGATGTCACATGTTCCTTGATTAAGGAATGGGGTGTAGACACATGTCTGGTAACACACTACTCTGGGTCTGTTTGAGAGCTGGTTTGTGGAGGGTGAATATTACGTAAATCAGAGCGACCTCAAAGTGCGGTAGTGTTCACTAAGCTGTTGAAAGCAACAGCTAAAGGGCAGGTCAAAAAGCGAAACAGTTCTTTGTGTCTTTACCCGAATGAACAGGAATATCGGTCTTTTTGTTCTTTGAATTCTCAAAGTGAATCACAGGCTCCTGTTGAGCCTCTGGCCTATGGGCTTTCACGGAAGACTTCTCCATTGCTTCCCTGGACTCAGGGCTCTGGACTCAGTCTGGAGCTTCATTACTAGCTTTTCTGAGTCACCACCACTAAATGTAGGTCCTGGGACTTACTGGTACCAATAATCGCGAACCAGCCCCTCACAATAAAGTTCTTCCATATATGTGTACACACACACACACACACACACACACACACACACACACACACACACGCACACACGCGCGCGCGGCCAGTTTTGTTTCTCTGAAGAATCCTAAAACCATCCCATACCCTACTCCAAAACCTTCCCTCCCCTAACACAAGTCATTCCATCACATATACTGAATCATCTTTCAAAAGTCCATCAGAAAACATGTTTTAAAATGTGAGATCTATTGCTAATGCTGACTTGGCAGGGGCAGCACCAGGATGGAACCCAGGACTTTGCAGATGCTAGGCAAGTGCTCCCACAGAGCTGCATCCCAGCCTTCATCTTCAGAATGCCTAGTGCATGCTAACCAGAGAGAATGCAGGGCCAGAGCAAAGTAACTCTGTCTCAGATTATAGAGCTATAAGCTCCAAAACAGGGGCTGTCCATAACAAATGGGTATAAGTCCTGTTCTAGGAAGTTTCATAAATGGTAGACAACTATCATTCTTAGGAGTTTTCATCTAATACCATGTCTGGTGCACAAAACCAAGTGCCCCTGGTACAGTCTGTTATATGAATTTCTGAAACTGTTATTGAACATTATGACAAGTGACAAAACTCCACACAAACAAGGGCTGACAAAGAACGTTGAGGCGGTGACCCAGAAATACCAGACGCTAATAAGGACCCACTAACTTAAACCATCTATCCTATATGTTTGCTGACACTTGGGGCTGAACGTCTCAGAGCCCATTACCAGATGGAGCATATATCTAAATGGTCCTGTACAGTATCTGATTGTGTATGCAGACTCAATATGTCTCAAAGATTGCCTGATCCAAAACCATGTGGCCAGAAGAGGACCAGGGGCAGTGGCAGGTCACCATGCCAAGCCTAGCCTGACTGCCTCCCGGGATGCACAGGAGGCCTGGGCCTCTGCACTGTAGGAGCAGCCATGTAAAGAGAGCAGCAGGCAAACTCAGCCAAGCCTTGTGGATAAAATACCATTCCTGCAAGTCCATCACTTAGAGGCATGACACATTGCTGGGGACCCAGCAGGATCACGATGAACGGCTTTGCACACTTACTCTAGATGTGAAACACCTTGTAGCAGGAAAATCCCAGATGTGCAAATCTTCTAATAAAGTGGAAAATGAGGGGCTTGTTGGCCACAAACCATCGAGGGTCCAGAGGCAGGGACCTGCCTATCACACTGCCGCTTACTGCTTACTCAGAGGTGTGGCATTGACACTTGAGTGGGGCTTCTGGGAGGCCCCCACGTAAAATCAAGATTTTCAAAGGATTTCCAGCTCCTGTTGTCACCATAACCTTTATTTTTTTTGATGCTTGGTCCCTTGAGGCCTAAAGAAAGAAAATTCCCTTACAAATGGGGTACAGCTCCCCTCCTTCCACAGGGCGGTCTGTCACACTGAGCTGCATCTGTTCCTCCTCTAAGTTCTCCCACTGTTTCTGTCACTGTGGGCTTTGTGCTCTGATCTAACCAAGAGAAGTGGTCCCTGTGCGAGCCATTCATGTGCTCTTTAGGGCTCAGGCAGCTGAGTGTTGTAGGTGGCTCTGTGTAGCTGTGATGGATACTCTCCCTTTCCTGTCACCACAGTCCCAGCCCTGACCCTTTAGGAAGGGAGAGGGGATTTCCTGGGTACATGTGTTCCTTTCTGGCTAATACATAAGGTCTAGTTCTTTGCTTCAGTGTGGCCTAAAAAGCAATATAGATCAAGCCTCTAGGCCTCAGCTTTTAAGTCTGAAGGCCAATTCCAAGCAAGTTTTGAATGCACTGCCCACCACAAACAAGCATCCTTCCGGGCCAGCAGTCCTTGCGGCCATGTGAGCTGCAGGTGCAAGAATCCCATGAGAAAGCATAGTTAGACTGTCGGGGTAAATCACCGGTAGGTAGAAGTGTGGCACATTCTGGGTTCTGACTTCTGTCTCCCACTTCCACTGTAAGCTTTAGCGAGGGCTTGGGAGAGAACTGCTGCCTGAACTGTCCAGTTCCTTCTCCACAGCCTCCTTGCCACTTCTCATTCCTCTTAATCTCCTGGCAGAGGGAGAGGCTGCTCGAGACTTAGGTGTGTCCTCCAGGTCTCTGATATGTTGAAATGTAATCCCTACTAGGAGGCTTCTCGTGGGGAAATTGAACCCATCTACTCATTCACAAGCAGGGTATAAGGGAGAGGATTAGGATTAGGCAAAGTCCTCAAAGCTGAGCTCTTGTGACAATACTGGTGACTTGATAAGAGGGAGAAAAACTAAAAGGTACGCAGACACCTGGGCATCCCACTACATGGCTTCCAGAAAGAAGGTCTCACATAAACTCCAGACAATGAGATGCAATACACCTCTGGGGGGCTTTGGCTTTTGAGATTTCTGTTTATTTGTTTGTTTGTTTTCCGGTTATATCTTGTTTTTGAGACATGGTCTCATTATGTAGCCCAGGCCTGGGCTTGAACTCCTAGCTTCCTGCTTTCAGCTAAGGACTACAATTTCAGCAATGCCACCATAGCTAGCTAAACTTATTTTTTGTTTCATCTTTTAATTGAAATTGTTTCATACAGTATGCTCTGATCATGATTTCCCCTCCCATAGGTCCTCCCAGATCCTTCAAAACCACCCAACTCTACTTTCCTTTCCCTCTTAAAAAACCAAACAATCAAGCAAAACAAACAAACAAAACCCAACATACACACACACCCCCCCAAAAAACCAGACACTAAAGTATATACATAAATTCACACATACACCCCCAAAAATCACAAACCAGAAGCTAAAATATATATACAACACACACATATACACACCAAAAAACACAAACCAGAAGCTAAAATACATACACAAATGACAAGATAAAAGTACTCAAACAAAGCAATCTGAGATAAAAAGTCTGTAAATATACTCTATTGAGTTCATTTTGAATTGGCCATCTACTGTCAGGCAAGGGGCCTACCCTGGCCCCATGTACTCATATACTCAGTGAGGCTACATTGGAGAAACGTAACTTTCCCTTTGTAAGACCAGAATGAGCAGGACCACTAACCAGCTACAGTGATTTAGAGACACTGGATACACAGGCTGCAATGCTTAACTTGCTAGAAGAATGGCTCTTGGGTGGCTTGTTGGGTTTAGGGTTAATAAACTCAAGAAATCCAGGGACTCGAGGTCTAGCCTAGCTGTGGCCAACAAGTCCAAGTGTTCAGCCTCCAAGGCACAGAACAGAGATAAAAGCACGGAAGAGCTGCCAGGTGACTTGCATGCCACACCCCACACTTCTTCGGTCTCAAGGGACACTGTGACTTCCTCCCCACTGCAATGTTCATTCAGAAAAGGAAGGGAGTCCTTCCTATATAAAATAGTCCCAGCTGGGATTAGGAAGATGGAGGCAGGAGAATCAGGAACTGAGGCTGGTCTGGGCAACACACCAAGCACTATCTCAGAAACACAGGAGAAAGAAAAGAGGCCACTAAGGACAGAGATAAGATGCCAATGGTCCCATGTCACAGAAAAGGTGTTTTATATAGCAGAAACATTAAGACAGATACCTTCTCCTTTTGTGGGGTTATATTTTATAAGATCACTAGTAAACACAGGTTTTTGTAAATAACATAATAATCTAATATTTGGTGCTGCACGGAAGCAGCACATGAAGGCCACCCTAGAGTCAGTGGATGAAAAGATAAAATGTGTTCATGTTTTCTGTCACTCTACTCCTAGCTACATTAAAAGCGTTTGCTTTCTTTCTTTTCTTTTTATGTCTTTTCATGGTGTTGAGAATTTATCCCTGGGCTAATACATGCTAGATAGATGCTTTACTACCGGGCTATATTCCCAGCCTCATTCTTGGGGTTTTAAAGAATGATTTACTTCCTGTGCCTATGTGTGAATACCTGGTACTAAGGAGACCAGAAGAGGGCATAGGATCCCCTGAAACAGGAGCTACAGGCAGTGGTGAGTTGCATGTGAGTGCTGGGAACTGAACCCAGGTCTTCTGCAAGAGCACAAGGGCTCCTAACCTCCGAGCCATCTCTGAAGCCCTGATGCTTTTTGGTTTGTAATAAAAGCCATTTCTACCCAGGACTCATCCTCTCTCACACTCTGCTCTTCCATCCTATTAAAAACACCTGCCAGTTGTCACCTAGTTAATCATTTTCATACTCCTGGCTCCAGTTTTTCTAATCATTCCGAAGTCAGTGTGCTCCATACTATGCCTGAACTTGCATGGGAGAGCTGGCTCTGCACTTTGTCTTCCATGTGGCAGCTTGTGTGAGGGAGTGATGCCCTCCTCCATCCTCATTGCTGTCACCTATGGTAGGCAGGAGAGCTGGCCGTGCACCTTGCCTGTGCAGCACAGTAGAGCTGGCCCTGGATGAAGGGGTTGCAGGTGAGCTGGCCCCAAGGGTGTGAGTGAAGGAAAGCCAGTCCTGCCTCTTGTCTGCTGGACAGTGGTGCAGATGAGGGAGAGACACCCTCATACCTTGCCAATTATGACAAGCAGGAGAGCTAGGCCCCATGTCGGCCCTGGTCACGAGAGTGGGAGAACTGGCCATTTCTCTCACCAGCTACAACACTGTACAACAGGCCCTGTACAGGCCTTGGCAGCAGGATAGAGCTAGTTCTGGTTGTGGGGTCTGCTGGTGAGCCACCCCGAGGATGCGAGAACAGCAGGCTGACCAGCTCAGATACAGATACAGCTCAGGCCAAGATCCAGGGATTTGAACTGGCCCACCCTAACATCTACCCCTATCAGTGAACTGCTGGAAAGCGTGAAGGGGCAGATCCCACAGATCTAAAACTACACCACAACACAGGGCAACAACAGGACATCCAAGAGCAGTCCCACTGAAGTTCCAGTATTGATAGCAGAAGCCAGAGGCCTTGTACTAGACCAACAAATCATTGCAATGAACATCTGCAAGCAAAGAATGTAGACAAAGGGAGCCTGTAAGCTTCAACTACTTACCTGGTCTGTATTTGAGTGTCATGATTTGTGTAATTACCATAAGCTTGAAATTAATATATGTGGCCGGGCAGTGGTGGCGCACACCTTTAATCCCAGCACTAGGGAGGCGGAGGCAGGTGGATTTCTGAGTTCGAGGCCAGCCTGGTCTACAGAGTGAGTTCCAGGACAGCCAGGGCTACACAGAGAAACCCTGTCTCGAAACACCAAAAAAAAAAAAAAAAAAAAGAAAAAGAAAAAAAGAAAAAAAAAGAAATTAATATATGTGTATGCCTTCTCTCCTGTCTGTCTACTGACAGTTTGTTTCAGACTCAATGGATGTCATCAAACCATCAAGGTTTAAACAGATGTTCCTTTCCCCACTATACAGAGAGGGCTGCTTTTGCCACATGCCTTTGCACAGAGAAACAGATAATACAGGAACAGAGCTCAATACCTTTCCACCATTCCTGAGTTACAGAGCCAGCCAGGAATGGTCTACTCTGTTGAGAAAGTGCTAACAAGGGAACAACCCCCAGACAGACTGCAGGCAGTGGTTCTCAACCTGTGGGTCACTACCCCTTTGCAAACCTCTATGTCCTAAATTATTTACATTATGATTCATAACAGTAGCAAAATTACAGTTGTAAAGTAGCAGCAAAAATCATTTTATAGTTGAGGGTCACCACAGCACAAGGAACTACCGTTCAAACTACAGTTTAAAGGGTCGCAGCATTAGGAAGGTTGACAATTAAAAAGGTACAGCTTTAGAGCTCGTGCACAAAGGTCACCCACCCATCCTTTTCCTAACTCCCTGGCTTATTGAGAGCTGCAGACCTCACAGAAAAGCCAATGTGAGGAAGGACAGTTTCTCCCACAAACCCAATCTATGCATAGAAAGATGCAGGTCATAAAAAGCCCAGGGCCAGGACTGAGGAAATGTGGAACTCGGGTGGCTGGGCCGACCGCCGTGTCGTTCACAGTACTTAAATCAGCATGTTTCTCTTTGTCTGGGAGGGAGGGATGTGCCTACCATTTCATTAAAACATGCAGAAGGGGGTGTGCTGGAGAAAGGACCAGGTTCAGTTCCCAGTGCCCACATGGTGGCTCACAACCATCCAAAACTCCAGTTTCAGGGATCTAACTCCCTCTCCTGACCTCTGTGAACACATATGGTGCACATACATAAAGGCAGGCAAAGCACTCATATCATAAAATAAATAAATCTGAAAAGGAAAAAAGAAGAAAAATAACTTTAAACATACAGGCAGGGTAGGAGGATGGGATGAACTGCCCGATACTCAAGCTAGACCAGATGCCCCTCTAGCAACCTCTGAGGGGATAAATGGAAACACACGGTCGTACGGAGACGTGGGTCTATGTGGGAGTAAGGGGAATGCACGTACACATGCTGACAGGTGAGCTGATAAAGCTTCTGTGTGAAGAGCAGACGGCCAAGCGCCACGAGACTAGCAACACCATAACTAGATGTGGCACACACACTAGCAGTCCCCGCACGTCTAGGCTGGGGAAAGAGGGTAACAAGTTTAATGCCAGCCTGTGCCACATAACAAGGCCCTGTCACCAACAAGTAAAATACACACTCACATGCATCTTATTATGGGAGAGCCTTTAAAATGAAGATAAGGTCAGCAAGAGGGCCCAGCAGTTCTTGCAAGGCAAGCCTGGCCTCCCGAGTTCAAGCCTCAGAGCCCGTTAAGTGCAACGAGAGAGCTAAGTCCAGAGTTGTCTTCTGACCTCTAAACTCACACTGTGGCACGCATGCTCACACATACATATATGCTCACAAAAAGCCCTCTCCCCCCCTCTCTCACACACACACACACAAACCAAATAAAAAGGAAAGGCTACCGGGAAGAGTTTTGTATTCAATATGATGATATAGTTATTTTATATATTGAATGTACAAATATATAAAAAGAAGCCTGTCATTATAATTAGACATAAGACTATAAATGCTAATTATTACTAATTATAATATGAAGCACTAGCTTTGTCAGGTTTGTCCTACAGTGCACTATAAGTGAAGAAGTGAATAAAATACTTTAAAAAATCTTACGATCAGAAATTATAAGAATGACCTTCTACTGCTATAGAGCAGGCAACAAGCCCCTCTCTGACTGTTTCAGTGCCCAAGGAGGCACAGCAAGGGCCGCTCAACCAACCTGCAAAGCTGCTTGGGAAAGCAAGTCTCTTCCCAGAACCTGCCTTGCTGAGGTTTCCATTCCAGCTACTAAGAAAATTGCTCAAGAGCAGAATAACATGGACAGAAAGAAGCCAAATCTGGTGAAATTCAAGACAAAGATCCTGGCCTGGTACAATTCTGTTACTATGATAAAATATTTTGACTAAAAGCAACTTGAGGAAAAGTTAAAATGGCTTACACTTTCAGGGCACAGGTAACCACTACAAGAAGCTGATTCAGGACTTCAAGTAAGAGTTTGAATAAGAAACCTAGGAACTAATTGGTCCTTCTCCCATGTTGAGCTGCTTTCCAATATATATTGCCTATGGATGGTACCGCCCACAGTGGACCGAGCACTTGTACATAATAATCAAGGAAATCCCCAGACATGCCCACAGGCCAGTCTAATCAGGTCAAAGACTCAGTCGAGAGTCTCTCTCAGATGATTTTTAGCAGTCCAGTTGATAGTTACTGCTAACACTGACAAACACCAGAATGTAAACAGAAGGCGCTCACACGTCCGTAAATGAAAAGACTGCCAAATGGAGACATCTGCCTGTTCCCACCCAGGCCAATGTCAATGATTTCCTCCTCTGACTCCGCCCACGCTTCTCAGTCTTTTGCCTTCTGTATAAATAGCAAATCTCTTACCTCTCTTTCACAGCATGCTACTTTTAAGTGCCTGATAGAAATGAATCAGTCAAATAAAAGTTTCCCTTTCAGTTGACCTCATTTGGCTCACAATAAATTGTTAAGATGTCAAGATGGTTATACGACATCAGTAACAACTTTTACATCACTGGCTTACCCTCTTCGTTGTCAAATTCCTTTTAAGCATGGCCACATTCTTACTACCACTCCTGAGGTATAAGGGGAAATGGCTTGAAGCAGCTCACAGCCCCCATAGCACTGCTATGATAACTCCAGTGGTCCAGCTTACCACTCTTCTCACTCCATACTCTCGCTCATCCTTCAAAGCTGGCTCGCAGCAGCTTCCTACAGGGAGTCTTCTTTGATTCTTCATCTTACTCTTCCCAGGCAAGGTCAAACACCCCCACCTTCTCTCAAGAAACTCTATTAGCATCCCATTGTTTTCTCTATAATCTTGAATCAGAATTGTGGAAACAAGAACTTTAATAAAGCCAAACACACCCACCAGTCTACATTTGCTGCTACTGACTAAGCCCTGAACTAGACAGAGGTCTCTTTACTTCTGTGGCTTTTATGGTGTGCACAAACATATGTAGGCCATCTTCCTGACCACTGGCTACTAGTTAGCCCTCCTACAATCGTCTCACAAACACCTACTGCCCAGCTGTTCCCAAATCCATGATTATCCAGCACCCACCAGTTAAAGTTAACTCTCTGGGATCCATGAGTCCAAGTCACTCTTTCACACAGTTATTATTCACGTGTGTAAGCGTGTGCATATGGTAGAGGGTGGAGGGTAACCTTGTGAAGCCTGCTGTCTCCTTCCAGATTCACATAGGTTCCAGGGTCTGACCTGGCTGTTAGACCTGCACAGTGAGTACCTACCCACTCGGACATCCTGAAAGCCTCCAAATCACTCCAGATATAAATACGCAACAGTTCTCACAGTGTTTCCTGAACATGACTGGTATCAGTCACTTAGTTACCACCCCTGACCACAGTGTGATAAGCAGGGCACTTACCAGCCTCCAGCCCACCTGATACGTGGCTAACTATACTGTATTTAAGAGTCTCCCCAAGACACCTGGTAGCGTCTCGCATGCTGGGTGATGTTTTTCTTTGTCAGCACACTGGATCAGTAACACCTTGAGAGTAAGAACCAGGTCTTCTTTAAAATATATATTTAAATTGACATTTAAAAACAACTAAAGCCGTATTTCACAGAAACCAGGAAAGAAAGAACACCTGCTAGCTCACTACTCTAACACGAAGATTGTGAAGTAAATTTTATCTTTTTTTTGTTTTTTATGAGTTATAATCATAGATGACATTTATATAAACCTTTATATCATCTTGGTTTTTATCACTGTGTTGTTTATATACTTATTTAACAGATACACAGCTATCAATGAGTGAACTGACCATGATTCACTCAGCCATTTCTTTTTCTTTACTAAAAAGTGTTCCCTTACATATTTCCATGGTCTTGGGTAATGGTGCATATTTTCTTTTATTTTTTTTTAAGATTTATTTTATTTATATGGGCACACTGTCACTGCCTTCAGACACACCAGAAGAGGGCGTCAGCTCCCATTACGATGGTTGCATAAGTTCATGCGTCTGTCACGTGACTGAATCAGAGTATACGCAGACCTTGATGTCTACAGAAGCATACTGCCCATATGCTTAGCTGCATCTGCACACCTTTAGCCGCAGCAGTAGCTCCAGCAGCCCTGTGCATGGCTCCTTCCTGTGTTGTCACATCTCTTGGGTCCCTAGTAAAGAGACAATCCAGATTCCAAAGACCCGCTAACTGACATTGCTTCCCAGGGCTCTCACCCATCTCAGTCATGACCGGTCTTAGAGCCTGTGGCCCTCCCCCTCCTCACTGAGGGATTCCCCTCGAGTCGATGATTTCCCCTGAAGTGTCCTGCTCTGCCTTCTTCCACACACACCTTATGCTCCTTATGTACCTCAATTTTACCCACGTTGATTCATTTCACTGGGAAGTGATCCTACACAAGAGGGTCGCTATGAGTTCAAGCCTGGGCACCTACTGAGGACCAGGCCAACTAAGGTTACAGAGCCTTTTAAAGGGGTTTGGGACGTTGGGGAAGTAACAACTCAGCACTAAAAATTGACAAGACCAATGACATGAGTTTGATTTGCAAATCCCACATGATATAAGTTATCTTCTGATTTTCACATGCATGACATGTCATCCACTGCATGCCATGTGCACACACACACACAATGAATTAATATAAAAGCATAACATGTCTAAAAGTCGCCCTCTGAGTTTGTGTTCTTGTTTTTTATCTAACCTTTTTACTTATAAGAGATGGGTCATTCTGTATCTCCCAATAGTCTACTGCAATGTGCTTCATATACTAAGCATTCAGTGAGTACTTAAGGATTCTCTGTTAAAGGATAATGTTTAAAAAATAACATCTAGCCATTATTGGAATCTTATTAGTCTCTTCACAAACTAAACACAAAAGGTACAAGGTACCAATGGTAAGACAACCTTCAGATCTGTTTCTCTTCCACTGCTGGGACATAAAGCCCCACTGTGTAGCACCTCCTCCAGAGGAGGCACCACATGCTTCAGGGATGCCTGTTCAGACCAGGATGTTCTAAAGAGGGGTGAAACCTTCCACCCTGCTATGAATGTGCCTCAAAATTCAGAAAGTAAACAACTCAAAAGCTTCAGGAAATCCCTGAAATTTATCAAAAGCTTACCAAAGTTTATATAAGCAGTAAGGACTGCTGCTGAAAGACAATCTCAGACTAACCCAACCATCTAAAAGAGGCAGAAACCAACACTTCCTGGAAGAGACACTCTCCAGCCTGTCAGGCTGCCTACAGACTATGTACTACCTCTCAGGTGTGCAGCTTCCACAAGCCATCACCCATGCTGGGGGCAGGGCGTGTGGTAATGATGCGGCTCTCTTTGAGTCATTTCTGCTCCTGTGGGTAACCCCAGTAAAATTCACTGGTTCACCACGATGTACTTGGTGGTATCTTAGTTTGAGCCATCATCAGATTCCTATCTGGGGTGAGTAAACGTTTATTCATTTCCCCTGGAATGGTGTCACACAGCAAGCGCACAGTTTAAGAAAAGCTGTTTTTGTTGGCAAGCTACATTTTCACATCATTATTAAGTCACACAAACTCCCTTTCACAACAGTCAGCAGTGTGGAAGAAGGGAGGATGTGTGGCACTTGTTTTGCTAAGTCACAGTCCTCAAATCACTGTCACGTGTACTGTGTGTAGTAAAGAACAAAGCTCAGAGTGTCACTTACACAGCTGTGCAAGTCATACATACAGCCGCTGCTGCTGTGACAGTATAGTAGTGTATTTGTCAATCACCCACTTCACAGTAGGAAAAAATATATATGTAATTACAGTTTATAAATTTAAATACCCCAAATATCACCCAATGAAGAGCAGTTCTATTCCTCTTTTCCAGTCTGCTTTTTATGTTGTGTGGCTGTGCACGCATGCATACATGCTGTGCCCATGTGTGTAGTAAAAGCAGAGGCAACAGCAGGTGTCTTGCTCTACTGTTCTCCATTGTATACCTGTGGTCTTGCTTCTAAAACAAGGCTGCTTACTGAGTGGGACAGTGGCTATTTCAGCTAGGCTGGTTGGATGCCCCTGTCTCTGTCTCCTAGCACTGGAGTTAGAGGGCACCATGGCCAGCTTTTGTGTGGTACTAGATCTGAACTCAGGTCCTCGCTTTCATGTGGCAAATGATCTTACCTACTGAGCCATCTCACTAGGTCTACGTATAATTTCTTGTTTCAAGGAAATAGTTAGAAAAGAAAAGAAAAAGGAAGGAAGGAAGGATATACTACAAAAACCAAACAAAAACACCAATGAAAACAAAACATAATACAAGTGCTCCTAGGCTGCAACATGTATGCAGAATACCTATTAATCTAACCTACATCTCAGGGCCACAAAAACAGTTAAGATGGCAGCTGTGGAGTTTAATCTTGGTGAGGTTTGGGGCAGGGAACCATGGTTGAATGGGTATCGTTTCTCCAAAATGTTAGGGGCCAAAGACATCCAGATTTCAGATTTGAGAATATTTTTATATCCATACTGGGTCGTTTGGCGATGAACACAAGAGTCACTTGCATTCCTTCTGTGCCGTCCCATACAGCTGAAGGACGCTTCCTACAGTCTCTGGGGCAGCTGCACCCTAAGGCACCAGTTGCAGGAAAAGCTGCTCTGGATCTTGAAGCACTTCACATTTTCAGTGTTAAGATTAGTCACAGTAAGTTTGTCTTGTCTATTTTAAATAGACGAATAAGTCAGATAACTGCAGTAACTGTACTGTACATTTTGGGAGAGTTACAGCTCCTAACTAACACACAAATGTATCAGAGAGAGATGGTTAGGGCTATGCAACCTATTATGTTTACCTTTAAAACTGAAGAAGACAATGTAAGACTTTTTTCCATATATTGATTGCTATTATGGTTGAAACATGTTGAGTCTAAATACAGTTTAGTAATGAGTCACTACTCACTAGTTAGGTCCTGGACTGGAAAAATGGCTCAGTAGTTAAGTGCACACAGTCGACTCATAAGGCCGCAGTTAAGGGCCGCGCACCCTCAAAGCAAGCCAGGTGTCTCACAAGTACCTGCACCTTCAGCTCTGCAGAGGCCAACATCCTCTTTTTTGATCTCTGTGCATACAGAGGCACTCATGCCCATGTACAAGCATCTGTGTACACACTCACATAAACATATACAGTAACACACACATAAATAAAAACAAACAAACAAGTCTTTTTAAAAAGAAATAACGCAGACCCCTGAGATCTCTCATATACTGAGCCACCAACCAGGCAGCATACACTAGCTAGTACGAGGAGGCCCCAACACACATGAGGCAGAGGACTGCCTGGTCTGGCCTCAGTGAGAGAAGATGCACCTAACCCTGGAGAGATCTGGGGCCCCAGGGAGTGGGGAGGCCTGGTGGGGATTGGGGAGTGTGGGGGTAATACCCTCTCGGAGACAGGGAGGAGGGATGGGATGGGGAACTGTAGGAGAGCAGACCAGGAGGAGGGTAAAGACTGGACTGTAAAAAAAAAGGTTAAAGATAAGTATTACAATAACAATAAATAAAATAAATAAAGCAGTTGGTCCATACTTGGCGTGAAAACACCGCAATCCTCTGGTGTTTTGAAGACTAGGTGTCTTTAACATTACAAGCACTGCCTTTTAACTCCTGGGTAAACTGATGGTGAGATGGTATGAGCATAAGGCTCTGACTGACACCCTGACTGCTGTCAGAGGCTATCAGAGGCTTACTGTCAGGCCACTAAAAGCTCCCACCTCCCAGAGAGTGCTTCTCAGGGGTCTTGTTGGGGGGGGGGCTCCCTAGCAGAAGTCACTGAAAATCTGGGGAACCCTGAGGACACTCTGCCTGCCAAGTGCACACTGCTTGCAAACAATTTTATCATTAACTTCAGTAGCACTCAGGAGTTTCCTGAGTCTATCCACAGCTGACGCATCAAAGCTGCTGCAGACTTGGAGAAGAAACTCCCCTCATCAAATGCACAAGCTAATAAAGTTACTATAATTAAAAGGAAACACAACTCCCCGCTTCCAGGAAGCCAAAGCAAATAGAAAACATAGTTACGTAATTCCCAGTGGTGGACAGAGAAAGCATGCCAGATCACAAGGTGGGCAGGACATAAATTCTCAGAGCCTGGCATGTGAACTCTGATGGTGGAATCTAAACACAGTAAGAGATGACGTGCTAGGACTTTATAGAAAATGCAAGAATCTTTTTATTGCAAAATATCTTTTATGGATAAAATAAATACCTGCATGTCACAACAGAGGGCCACGGATCCTATGGGGCACATACAAGATCCACCAACAGGTAGCAAATCAACCCCTCAGGCCCACCCCAAATCAATGTCCTGCCTCACAACTACAAGCAACCAAGGACCCAGGCAGACAGTCTCTCTTTGCAGGGAGGGTTCTTTTGTTGCCCACCGTTCTCTCTACCCATGACAACTCCCTTAGCGCCTTCCGCACCTACCAAGCCCATCCCAGCCCTTCCCTGAGGCTCAGATGCCTACTGCTCAAAGCCGAAGCCAGGCTGCACATGGGGAAGACCTGGACACATCCTTTACAGGCATCCAATTTGAAATATAAACTATAGGAGTAAATGGCTGTCTGGTAATCTACTTTGTATAAAATTAGAGATAAGTTATTGTATTACTCTCCAAAAATCACTAATAAAATGATTTCTGTACAAAAATCAAAAAGCTTTTGCTGAGGGTAGATTCCAACTCAGAATCTTCAAAGCAACCATTCTCAGTTACCTGGGCTGGAATTTGAACTTTCCATACATTCAGTAGTTAGTTATACAGAGAAGATCAGGCTCCAAGCCCAGAGCTGTATACTGGAGAGCTGATCTGAGACCTGGCTCACTCACTGCTTCAGAGCTGTGGGACACTAGTTAGCTTCTATTTGCAGCTGTCCTTCTCCCCAAGGTTGCTGAGAAGCGAGTGAGCTGATCTACACAGTGCTTTTAGAGCTGCATCCACTGCTAGGCACGTGGATGGCACACGTGGGAAGGCACGTGGCTTTCGGGTCTCACATGTGCATCCTCTGTTAATCTGCAGTCTAACTTATCACAGTCTCGTGTACAGCCAGTGTGCACTCCTCAAAGAACAGGCTAGTGTTGTTTCAAATGAAAAGCCCTTAACAATAAGGTTAATTTAAGAAACCCAAATTTCAGTTAATGCAGGCATTTATCAGGGTCACCAGAATCTCTCTTCAGCTAATTTACATTTCTCTTCAATCCATCCTTTACTTACCTCTTAAACTTTAAAACTAGGAAATAGGACAATTTTAAAGATAACTATTTAATTAGAACTTATTTCTCTATACATAAGTTACCAGATCTTGAATTCACTTAATATATCTTTCTCCAGAATTTGGTTCTAAAGTCATGCTAGCAACAACAACTGCACAGTCATTTTCCCTTTGATCCCTTAGGCTATAAAGAGTGTTTCTTCCATAAGACCCAACAATGTGTGTTTGAGTTCTGCCAGACACCTGTCTCTTCAACTCAGAACCCTGGGGGAAGTTACATTCGCATTCAGAGAAGGGAGCTGCTCACACCATGAAGCACAGTCCAGAAGACAGAGGTCTGCCATCTAGCATGCTGGGACACACATTCGCCCATCAGCATGAAGAGGCTGAGTGGAGCTCACTGCACTCTACATTTTCTTAGTTACGTGTTTTCCTAGTGCAAAGAGGGAATTTATGCAGGTTACAGAAGATGCAACTCACAACAGGTAACATTTCCCTTAAAAATTCCTGCTGAGTCTGGTGCCATGCAACAGAAATACTGCATATAGTTAATTCTCAAATGTGGCAAGTGATATTTATGTATGCACATATGTGTGTGGGAGCCACAGGACAAATGTTGGTATCAGTCCTGAGGCCATCCACCCGTTTTTTGAGGCAGGTTCTCTCTTTGGCCTGCAATTCTCCAAGGCTAGCTGGTTAGTCTGCATCCCCAGTGTTGGGGCTGCAAATGAATGTCACCATACCTGGCTGCTCTAATGGCTTCTGGGAATTGAACTTTGGTCTATCTCCTCAGCTGATAATGTGCTGGATTCTTTTAAGAGGTCTGCATAGTAAGTCCTAGGAGGTGTTTTTGTTCTAAAAGTTTGTTATCTCACCAAGTCAGCAGAACTCAAATTTCACCTGATCCCTTAACCCTTTCTTCAGTCTAGGATGACAGAAGGAAGGAATAGTCTTCATAAAGAGCCAAAAGAAGTACTCGCCCATCTACTCAGGAGAGGAAGCCACGAGAAGGAGTGATCCTGCCCAAGCTGTCTAATGAGCACCCCAGCATCCCACCCCGGGGTGGACTGTCTTTACATCTTCTAACTGACACATCTGTAGAAAAGTGAAGATAGGATGTGCTCAGCCAGTAACTGCTTTTTTGGGAGAAAAAAAAAACTGTGGTCAGCTACAGAAATGTAGCAATGTGGCCTGTGATTCCGCAATAGTGGGAAAAGAAGAAGACATTTAAAGACCTGTGGCAGAGGTAAAATGTACCCGTGTGGCATGGAAACAGTTCTCAACTGCACTGTGTCAGCCACAGTGTTCATGGGGCAGCTCGCCATGGGCTCAAGCACCGGGACATTAGCAACGCGGACTCAGAGCTGTAATTTGAACATAAACTAGGAAGTCACATACGAATCTGCAAATGACTTCACACAAGATGCTCTCTTTAATAAAAAGAGAAAGGGAGAATATGTCTGAATTCTTTTCTAAACTAATATCTTGGGAAGGGGCACTGGAAAGACTCCAAATTCACCTCAATGTTGGAGAAAAAGCAAAAACAAAAACAAAAAGCAAACAAACAAAAGGCTTTCACCATACTGTGGGAGAAGTCTTCTCCTTTAGTCTAAAATAATTCTTTTTTTTAATGGTGTACTAAGAGACATAGTATAACGCCATAATGTTTTTATATAAATATCAATAATAAAGAATAAGACAACAAAGTATCAGATCAATAATATAAAACTAGTCTTTTGTAATGGTTCAGCAATAAATTCTCTTCTTGGATTCTCGGGAAACTAGCTTTTTGAGACAGTATTAAGAATAATTTAAAATCTACAATCTCCACTGTGGAATTCACTTACTTAGTAGGCAGTGACTGAAAATCTATTCTGTGCCAAACAGCAATCTCGGTGGTTTGTGATCAGAACATTTCCGGGCCACTGTGCTTCCTATTTAACTATAATCTCCCAGGAACTCTGTGCGCACACAGCTGCTGACTGCCAACAGCTTCTGGGCCCTGTCTAAGACTTCACTCGATCCCAACAGGTTCTGGGACCTATCTAAGACTTCACTCGATCCCAACAGCTTCTGGGCCCTATCTAAGACTTCACTCGATCCCAACAGCTTCTGGGACCTATCTAAGACTTCACTCGATCCCAACAGCTTCTGGGACCTATCTAAGACTTCACTCGATCCCAACAGCTTCTGGGACCTGTCTGAGACTTCACTCGATCCCAACAGCTTCTGGGACCTGTCTAAGACTTCACTCGATCCCAACAGCTTCTGGGCCCTGTCTGAGACTTCACTCGATCCCAACAGCTTCTGGGCCCTGTCTGAGACTTCACTCGATCCCAACAGCTTCTGGGACCTGTCTGAGACTTCACTCGATCCCCCTCCTATTTAGTTTTGATCATCTTTAGCCATGAGCGTCTGTGGTTTGGGCTAAGAGTCTGTGGGAGGAAGAAAGAAGTGCACGCAAACATTCCCGACCACTCCTCAGGCTTTCCCCCCCTTCATTTTAAAAAGATCAAAAAGGACAAAATCGGAGCTTGGAGGCGGCAGTCAGAAGCAGGATCCCACCTGTGTGTGGCAAGGACAGATATAAAGAAAACTATGTTTCCAGGCCTGTTAAAACCACGTTCCCTTCAGTTTGAAACCAGTCTTGGTGACTGAGCAGATTCCTTCTCAGAACCTAGGATCGGCTAGCAGTGGCCAGGGCCAGTAGGTCCTGTGTCCTTCCAATTCCCCTCAGTGTGTCTGTCCACAGGCACAAAAACTTGTCTCAGGTCAGAAGCCAGTGCTAGAGCAGTTGCCAGCCTTCCTCAGCCTGTCTTCCCATCTCAGTAACCCCCAGAAGAATGAGTAGCCACAGCCTGCAGCCTCTGGAAATAATTCTGAAAAGGAACAGGCAACAAAGGAGAAAACTGAAGACTCAAAAAATAAAAAAGGCAGTGAACACTGGAAGATTTTGACAGTGGCCACTCACTAGGTAAAGGAGAGTTTGGAAATGTCTATTAGGCAAGGGAGAAGCAAAGCGAAGTTTATGCTGGCCGTGAAAACACAGCTGGGGAAGGCAGGGATGGAACATCGGCTGTGAAGAGAAGTGGAAATCCAGTCCCACCTACAACACCCTAACAACCTCAGGCTGTATGGATATTTTCACAATGCCACCAGAGTTTATCCAATTCTAGAATACATGCCTCTTGGAACAGTCTGCAGAGAGCTTCAAAAAATCTGCAAGTTTGATGAGCAGAGAACAGCTACTTATAGTATCCAGTTGGCAAACACTCTCTTTTACTGTCATTCAGAGAGAGTCATACAGAGACATTAAGCTGTAGAACCTGCTTCTTGGGCCAAACAGCTGAAGATTGTAGACTCTGGATGATCTGTACACACTCCATCTTCCAGGAGAACCACCCTGCATGGCACCCTAGACTTCGTGCACCCTGGCGATGACTGAGGACCAGATGGACAATAAGGTGTACCTCTGGAATGTTCTTTACCATGAGTTCCTAATGGGGATGCCTCTTTTTGAGGCACACATGCACCAGAAGACATATAGAAGGATATCACAGGTTCAATTCACATTCCTTAACTTTGTGGAAGAGGGATCCAGGGACCTCATTTCAAGACTGTTCAAAAACACAACTCTAGACAGAGGCTAACATTAGCACCTTGAGCACCCCTGGATCACAGCTAATTCCTCCAAACCTCCAACTGGCCACAAAAACAAAGAGCCAACTGGCAAATCATCTTAGGGAATCCTGAGCCTCAGTCACTGTGCAACTGGGAGAAACACCCCACGGAGACCCAAACCAACATCACTGCCCCCAGGGTGCCTTGCTAAGCAGGTAATCCTAGGCCTTGTATCTAGGAAGCAACACCTGAGCACATGTGGCTTTGCCCAACCCCCAAGAACCATGCTGCTTTTCCTGATTTAGTCATCTGGAGGACAGGTTCCACTGCAGCTGTCCTCATAGCCTATGCCTCAAAGTGTCCTTGTGGGGGGGGGTCTCAGTGTGGGAAAGTTACCACCCAGTCTGACATCCCAGAGAGCACCTGGGTTATAGCCTTCAAGTGTCTGAGTGTGTCACCAGGCTTGGGAAACCTGTTGGAATGAGTATCTTCTTTTTAAAATGCTAAAATAAAGATTTGTACAGACTTTCAGGGATTTTCAAGGTCCTCTTGTTTTCAGCCTTCTGAAGCCTAGGTGGAATCTGATCTCAACCAGTGTAACGACGGACCTGTGCTCCACCTCTATATTGGGACCTGACTCTGATGTTTCTGGATGTTAAGGGCTGTTTCTTATTTTGGAGTTCTGTCATGTGAGCAAACTTGTTAAATATAAAAATATATGTATAGCATCTTTTTTTTTTTTTTTTTTTTTTTTTTTGGTTTTTGGAGACAGGGTTTCTCTGTGTAGCTCGGCTATCCTGGAACTAACTCACTCTGTAGACCAGGCTGGCCTCAGCATCTTTTTTTTTTTTTTTTTACCAATTATTTGGCAGAACGAATGAAAACTGTTGGGAGATAAAAAAATGTTCTTTAAAACTGTAAAATATTTTTCTATCATTATTAGATAGACATTGCTGGGCTATCCTGGTGACATCAATTATTTATGTGATTATTTTGAATATCAGAAGTCCCCTACTATCTGAACTGCTACAGTAGAGACCTAAGAAAAATCTGTAAACATCTTTATGATGCTCAGTGCAGTCTTTAATTAAGAATGGCAACACCCTGAGCCAGTTCTGTTAACCGTAAAGGAATTATAAACTTTGCTGGCTTCTAAACAGTGACTTAACAAGAAGATTTCAAGTTAGGGTCTCAATTTTGCTTTCATGACCTTCACCAATATAAGCTCTCTAAAATTCAGTCTTTCAGATATAAAATGTGGCAGATAAGAAGTCACAGAGTTTGAATAAAGGAGAATGCACCATTGAGAATGTAAGGAGAACTTAATATTGAGTCTTACGTTTTCCTAAGCTATGTTTAAACTGTGGATCAGCTGTACACTCTCGTTACCAGACACAAATTCTGAAGGGCTTAAGGTTCTGTTAGTTTACTATATCCTCATGTTTTTATGTAAAGAAAACTGCCTTTTGGCAGTGGTGGCACACACCTTTAATCCCAGCACTTGGGAGGCAGAGGCAGGCGGATTTCTGAGTTCGAGGCCAGCCTGGTCTACAGAGTGAGTTCCAGGACAGCCAGGGCTACACAGAGAAACCCTGTCTCGAAAAACCAAAAGAAAAAAAAGAAAGAAAGAAAGAAAGAAAATTGAAATTTCAGTATTTTTCAAATAGTCCCTCAACTTTCTGAGTAACTTCACAAAGGCATACTGATTATCCACTGGTCAATCACATTTAGAAGATCAAATATCCCAAAATGACCCAATTTCTAAGTGCACTAACATGCAAAGAAAAGAAGGACTTTCTCCAAGTGAAATGAGGACACTGTGCAATGCACACAAGGCCGAGCACGGACCTGGGCAAGCTTCTACACCTTTGTTAAGCTCATCACTACACTGCAGCGTTCGGCCTCTAGCCGACTCAGCAAAGCGGACAGTCTCCATTTTCTGGTTACATTGCTTATATAAAAGATACAAAAGATTTTCAGAAGTATGTATCACACCTCTCTAATATCATCACTTACCCAGGCAAATTACAAATATTTCCTTATAACACTTCAATAAAAATGGTAATTAAAGTTAAATATTTTAGCTGCTATCATCTGTAAAATCGAAGCCACTGTTTACAAATGCTAACCATCCTAGAGGGCACTGTTCCCACAGGCAGCCTCACATGCAGGTGGCTGTTTACTAATCTCTGTGTTTTCTTCTTGGAGGCATTGTTCTAGGAGTCAGCCCTAATAAATAAACCCTGTATGGTTAACTGCATCACTGTACAACAATAAAAAAGTTGGCCAGCTTCCATTTTGACTATAAAACTCTTTATTGAGGAGGATAATGAGCAGAGAAAGCCCACCCCAGAGAGGCGCAGGCCTGTGAGAAGAAAAGGTTGTGCAGACAAGCTCAACAGACAGTGCTGGGTTACTAATCTACCTTATATGCAAATGTCAAATTTGACACCATCCGGTAGGAATGTGATTATTAAAGATGGTCTAGTCTTTCTTGATTAAACTCTCTGCACAATGCTTTTTACCTTGAAAATCTCCCCTAACTATGCTTTGTTATTGCTGTTGTTGTTTTAAACATGTTTCAAAATACGAGTAAGTTGATATCAGAATTTATTCTGGCTGGGTATAATGGCTTGGTGTATTATCAGCATCCAAATTAAAAACCAGCCTAGACTATAATAAATCCCTTTCTCAAAATGCTGTTACACAAACACACACGCACACGTTTCTTTTCCTAATTAAAAAAAAAAAAAAAATGAACTAGTCAAAGACTGCTGAGACTTTCAAATGGCCCATGCTAGGGAAAGGGAGTCTTACCGAAGAGTTACTGATAAGGCTGCAGCTGACCATGGTAAAGGAGTGAGTGAATGAAAGGCCAGGGAAGTAGATGGGCGGGAGGCCAGGGAAGACCCAGACACACCCTGGCATTCTCAGGGAAGGCAGGTGGAGAGCCAGCTCACGCTCTCTAATCTAACTGGAGGTGAAACAGAAGCCACTGCTTCCTGTTAGGTTTAATATTTTGAGGGATGTAAAGAAATAGTTCTTGTGTGAGAGCCACCTCACATGGTTTAGGTATCACAAAGGTATTCAGACATTTAATTAGCTTAATTAATGCCTGGAAAAAAGTCAGTAAAGGTGCCAAAATAATTGTGCTCTTTCTAACAGTGGGCTAACTTTTAGCTGAGCTGTAAAACAGTATTATTCTTAACAACTGCTAAGTTCTTAAGTAAAGCCATTACTTTAAAGTAAGTATATGCTGATCTTTAAGGAAAATTCAGAGTATAAAATGTAAAATTTGTAAAACCCAGGAAGAACCTAGGGGCTGGGGAAGACAATGAGGACATCAGACTGGAAAACTGAGGCTCAGGACTGAATATACATACGCAGCTCCTTGTCTGCAGTAAGACCGTGTCACAAAAAACTAACTGAAAATATGATTCATAAAAAATGCGTGCCATCCACCCAACCACTGGGCATCAGGCTTAGTTCATAGAACTCTGTACAATGTCCAGTCTCCCTTGTGATCACATGACTGTGGTCCTGTGAGGTCACGTGTGTATGTAGGAGCTGCAACCCATGCTGCCATCAGCACCGAGAGGACCATTCCTACGTCCCTGGCAAGGAAGAAGATTCAAACTCAAAAGCCAAGCTTCTGCTGAATGCACACCGCACCACACTACCCTAAAGCAGAAATAGCAGATGAGTCGGGATTGCTTTTGTTTAAGAAAGTGAGGTTAAATCGTCTGCCATGCAGAACTGCTGATATCATAAAACCTGAGAGAGTGATCTGTGATCTGACACAAAGGTGCTCAACTGAGAATGGCTTTACTGCCAGCATTAAAATCATCTTTCCATTGTCCTGGCATTGATGAGGTAGGTGAACTATTCCATATACTACTAGAACACCCAATCAGGGCAATGTCCTTTGACTAAAATTGTTGCTTAATCTCTTTAAGGCTATCTCTACTTAATCAACTACTTTCAAATGAAGCAGTTATGACAAAACTTAAGAATCTGGGAGTTAGGGGTGTTAAAGAGATGGTTCAGCAGCTAAAAGCACTTGCTACTCTTGCAGTGAATCCAACTTTGGCTCCTAACATCCATATTGGGCAGCTTGCAACTACCTGTAACTCTGGCTCCAGGCAACTGACTGCCTCTTCTAGTCTCCACAGCTCCTGAACTCACAAACACACATGCATGTGCACATGTGCTCTCTCTCTCTCTCTCTCTCTCTCTCTCTCTCTCTCTCTCTCTCAGTAAAAATACATTTTTTAAAAAGAACCTGGGGCATTTGCCAGGCCACAGGAGTGGCTCAGCATGACAGCACTTGCCTAGAATCTGAGAAGACCTGTGCAGCATCACTAGGCCCAGGGGCTTTGGTAAAGAATCAGGGTATGGTGGGGGACTCCGATATAACCAATGTATTAACATAACATGTAAAGTTTTTCCATCAGAAGAACTTGTGAGTTAGAATGTACAACTTCATGTTTCAGTATGAAAATCTGATACCATGGTCCTCCACACTCTCAACTGTATAAAATGATCATCTGAATGCTAACAATTCTCATCAAACAGTAGGGACTGTCATCCCTGAGACACATAATTCATGAGAGCAAAGGTTGCAGGAATAATTTAGGCCTCTCTTCCACAAACTCAACCAACAGTCCTTGTTTCAATGTACACTCTGGCTTTGTGAAAAGTTTATGATTTTACTAGAAAATGCAGCATGCGAAGGCATCATTGACCCACACTTACATGAGGAACAAAGTTCTGTGTAACAGTCCACTACTCTGAAACATCCTTTATTTATATGGCAGTAATAATCATGGTAAAAATAACTTTAAAACCCTCACTTAAGGACTTCCTGTGTAGTCTGAAGCATCTGTCCTGCGTATGTGGCCACTCCAGTTTGAACTCTATCATTACCAAAGAGAAAGAATCCCTGATGAGAGGTATGGACAGAAGGTGAGAGAGTCTTCTACAAATGCTAGTAAGATCTGTTACATTATCAATATATACCAATAAGGAGCAGCTTACTGAATGCTTGCTATACTCCTGACACTATTCCACCTAAATCAAAAAGAACCCAGAATACACAGAACAACAGATGAACAAGACAGATAAATGTCTGGTGTTTCATCCTAATGAAACAAAGAACAGAGTGAAACAAGAGAGAGGCATGATGAGGTAGGCGGGATCCCTGAAGGCCTGAATGAGGTGACATCTAAAAAGACTGGAGGGGGGGGAAACCATGCACAATTCAAGAAAGGAGCAATCTGGGATGAGACAGGCGCCAGGGGAGGGCCCCTCTGGACACATGGGGAACAGGACAGTGGAGGAGAAACGGACTGTTCAAGAGGGCACAGGTGAGTAAGCTACAAAATGCCAGTAGGCCACAGTGACTGAAGGGCAGCTGAGCTGCTGGCTTTTACCACAGAAGCCTTGGTTAGCTGCGGCGCCGAGGCTGTATAGAGGAAGGTAGAGCAGGCAGATCTGCTGGTACTGAGGGTGCTCTGGCCCAGAATCCAGATGTGTTCTGAAGACGGGGTCAAAGAGATGGGCTCCAGAAGGCTGGAGTGAAAAGGGAAGCAAACTCAGCAAGCTTGGATGAGCCCACCAAGTGCACAGATGACCCCTCAGGGTGATCCTCAGGACAAAGCACTGGTGAACCCACAGTGACCCGAAAGTCTCCGGCCTAACTGGAAAGACAGATTTACTTTTAACCAAATATACAAAGGGATTACAGGTCACAGAGATGGGGATTTCAATTTGTGTTTTGTTACTTCTGAAGCATTACTAGACATGCAAATGAAGTATTGAGTAGGCAGCTATACTTAGTAGCTAAATTTTAGATGACAGTTTATTTTTACAGACAGCTAAACAAAAATAAAATCTAATCAATAAAATGAAACCTTAACTTCTAACATCTATTTGACTAGTTGATATAATACATTTTCTCCATTATTAACTTTCATTTAGTACATCAATGTAATGCTCCATCATAAAACTCCCAGAACACTACTTAAAACCCTCATTGAACTCTTAAGATATCCTAGCAGAATAATTTCACTCAATGAGTAATTAAAAGTGAGTATCAGCAAATGGAGAAAATAGGCTAAATCATTATTCAACAATATAAAAGGTTCAAGTCACCCCTGTGGTAAATTAAAATGATTAGAAATAAAATGCCAACAAATTCTGTCAGATTTGAATGCAGTTTTCACTGTAGACTTAGTAAGCTCTGCAGACTCAAAAAGGCATGAATGTAGCACTCCAGGGGTACAAGACTATTCAACAATGATAGGTTTTCATCTTTAACAAAATATCATTTTTAAGGATATTATGGTTTGAAAAAACTCAGCATATTGATAGTTAATACAGTTACACTGTGTGGTGACTGAATGATAATGACCCCAGAGGGTCATACGTCTGAATGCTTGGCCCCCAGTTGGCAGAACTCTTTGGGAAGGATTAGGAGGCATGGCCTTGGAGGAGGTGAGCCACGGGAGGTAGACTTTGAGGTTTCAAAAGCCGTAACATTCCCAATTAGCTCTCTGCCTTGTGTTTTTGGATGAGAAATAAGCTCTTGGCTACTGCTTCGATAACATGCCTGCCCACCCGCTACCATGCCCCCAGCCATGATGGTCATGGACTCCTAACTCCAGAACTATAAGCACTGATAAACTCTTCTATAAGTTGAGACACTCGGTTGCAGTGACTCTTCATAGCAATAGAGAAGTGACTAAGACAAACTGCCAACAGCTGCATGCTGCCATGTATCAAAACCTAACCCAAGTTAGGGTTGACCAAATAAACAGCTCCATCTACTCCCAGCTACACCACACTTCACATGCTTTGTCAGTTTAGGACTGTATCCCGCAGTTATGAATCTGTAACAGTTGCAAATACAGAACTAGGAGTCACTGACAGACACAAGGTCTTTACCAAACAGGGAAGAGAGATGCTTTCAAATAGCTAACTCACAAGCACAGCTATAAGCCCTGTAAGAACCACCACCCAAGAATGAAAATTGAGAGACAAGACAAAGGGGCTGGGGGACATTTACCCATTCAGTCCATGGAAGGGAGCTGTCAGTAAACAAAGTGCATGTTTAGAAAATCACTGTAACCTTAAGTATGACACAATCAGCAAGCACAAGACTATTGAGATTCCTACTTCCCAGTCCCAGAATTTCCAAAATTAACTAATCTACCACTGGCATCCTGGGCAAGTGACCTAAACCCTCAGCATATGAAAACTGGACAGAAATGAGACATGTACTTTCAAAGAGATATAAAAAAGTCAGATCTGGTGGCAGAGAACTATAATCTCAGATAGTTGGCTCACTGAGATGAGAGGATCACAAGTTCAAGGTCTGCATAACCTACAGAATGAGTTCAGGGCCAACTTTGGCCACTTAGCAAGACCCTACCTCAAAATGAAAAGAAAAAGAAGGGCTAGGAATGTCGCTTGGGGAGGGAGTCTCCCATTTGTGAGACCCTGTCAGGCTGAGACAGATCTGTAGAGTCCAGGCCAGCCTGGGCTCTCAATATCACAAAGACAGAACCATCCTTTCTACTCCAAACCTACATCAGCAACCAAAGAAAAAGCCAGCTGGTCTTTATCATACTATTATTATTAATTATTTCAATTACCTTTTATTCATTCATTCATTCGCAATGATAGGGATTGAACCCAGGATCTTCATACCTTGGGCAGGCCTGAGCTACTATGTGCCCCTAGCAGGACCTCTAGACTCCTCTGCTTATCAGCTGGCACACTTGGCACAGTGCCATGCTTACAACTGCTGAGCACTTAATGATTTAAACTTCATCTTACCTTCCTTCTCTCTATCTTCTCTCACCTAAGCCCTCTTACAGGTGTTGGCTGGTTTTATGTCAATGTGACACAAGTTTCCTTTGGGAAAAGGGAAACTCAATTGATAAAATGCCCCCACCGAATGGGCCTGTGCAGCATTTTCTTGATTAACAATTGATTGTGGGAGGACCCAGCTCACTGGGGGTTGTGCCACCCCTGGGAAAATAGTCCTGAATGGTATAAGAAGGCAGGCCAAGCAAGCCATGGGGGCAAGCCGATAAGCAGATAAGCAGCATTCTTCCACATCAGACTCCTGCCTCCCAGTTCCTGCCCTGCTTGAGTTCCTGACCTACTTCTTTCAATGGCTGTGATGTGGAGCTGAAATGAAGCCTTCCCTCACGAAGGTCCTAACCTGAGACACCTCCATCGCCTCACTATTTAGCATTCGTTATAAAACTGAATGCTTTATCATTCTTAGTTAAAGAAGCCAGATGCAGAAGGTCTCACACTGGATTATACCATGGAGACTGGGGTGAGGGGGTAACTGAGTTTCTTTCTGTGGTGATGAAATGTTTTTGAAGTAACAGTAATGTCATGTAAACATTTTTGTGAGTACTTCTAACCCGGAAACACTGAATCAGACACTGTCAAAGAGTGGATTTGTGAGTTTGAATCCTTTGGTTTTCAATTAACAGCAGTTCGAGGCCCTTTTTAGGGGGACCTATGTACTTTAGTATCTCAGTAGCTCTGAGATTGATCAATAGATGACAGATCATTACTGTAGTTCACAACACAGTCCTAAACAGATAAGGAAGATGCCGCACTCTAGAAACTGCTAAAAGAAGAAAATGTAAGGCTCATTTAAAACACATTGTAAAAGAAGAATATAAACATTCAGACCTTGATATATTTTGGTTGTTCAATGAAAGTACCCAGACAGAACACTTCATCTTCCAGAAGGCACTGTATCTGCTTTCCGCCCTACTAAAAATGTCTCTTTCCCAGCCACTCCATTAACCCTACATACTGACTTCTAAAGACCCTTGCTTTCCCGAGGAGAGTTTAGGCCGAGGCCCAATGGCCATTCTAGCCCTTACCATTTTGCTCCTTTTGTGCTGTGTCCCAAACTCTGAGGACTTGGTCTTATATCTATACCGCCCTAGCTCACTATGACGTAAGTAGGCACTAGGGTTCGCTGAGCTTCACAAGGTCAGATCTTGTCCCAGGGCCCAAAGGTTTTTACACCAAAGAAAAGAAAATATCAAACGGAAGGGGTTCTTGAGGCAGGCCTTGATGTCTACCTGAAGAAAGGCCATAGTTGACTACCAGTGTAAAGAAAGTAAATAAATAAAACAAATTCTTTTACTACTATAACAGATATCTGTATGCTTCCCAATATCTTTTCTAATTATTTCAAATAAGTTCCTCCAAGTGCAACAATAAAACCTGAGATTATTTCTCACACTCACTCCACATCCTCACAGCAATGAAAATGTCAGGTTACCCATGAACACAGAATATTGTGATGGTCACTGAGCTAGATCATCAACGAATAAACTGGAAGACGTTTTAAAAATTAAATCTTTTCCCACTTAGAAAGGTTAAAAATTAACTTAAGCTCTCCTCAAGAAATACCAACAAATAAATTAAGGACATGGTTTGCAGATACATTGAGTGTGTGTGTGTGTGTGTGTGTGTGTGTGTGTGTGTGTGTGTGTTTACTTACATAGGAGCTTATCTTTTAAAACTCTCTAACCTCCTGAAGATATTGCACTTTGCTAAGAAATATTAGACCCAAATGACTCACATTCTTATAAAGATGAAGCAAAGCAAAGTACATCACACAGTAAAATTAACATAAAAATTATATTTCAGGGAAAAAAATCAGCTGACAATAAACATAACCTCAATTAATGAGTTTTATAAACATGAAAAACCTAGTGAGTTAATGTGATGACAAAATAGTAAATTCTGCCTAATGAATTTCCTAGTCACTTCCCTTTCATTATTACCAGTGCAGCTGTGAACTAGCTGTCCCCATACAGACAGCAAGCACAAAACCTTTATGGTAAGGTGCTGACAACCGAAGGTCATGTCATGCTTACGTTAGAGAGAGCAAAACACGCAGGCCTTCACCACCTTGTAATGTAGAAGAGAGCGTGTCTTTTATACACATGATGCTATATGAAGATCATGAATACATGGCATGCCTTCATCAGACAGCACATGCATTCACACCTTACAAACAATGCCAAAATTAACAAGTAGTTTGCAAACATTAACTTACATCATCTTCTAGCAGCCCACTGGGACTTTACAGACACAGAAACCTCAAGTCGTATATCTAGACCAGCTGACACACAGAGACAGCCTATTGGTCTCTTGAGGAGCCACCACTGTGTAACACTGCCTCTGTCTCACAGTGACAGGTGCCCTGGGTATCCTGAGCACAGACAGACTGTCAAACGGAAGGGGTACTTGAGGCAGGCCTTGAAGCCTACCTGGAGAAAAGGCCACACAGTTGACTACCAGTGTAAAGAAAGGCTTCTAGCCTCCGCTTAGCCAATCTGGCCTCTGTCTCACAAGCAGATGTAAGAATAGAGAGAGAGGCAGCCCACAGGCTACAGGAAGTGTCTAAGAGCACATTCAAGCTAACATCTTAACCTGCACTTAGAATGTTCCTAATGCTCTTTCTCTCTTGGAGTGAAAGCTTAACTTCATTTTCAAGAGATGAGAGCCAGCCATGTATATATATAACTGGCAGGCTACTAGCAAAAATTTCTGTACAGGGAAAAACACTTTATTAGAAAAAGACTATAATAATGATATATACCCAACCAGTTCTGCTCAGTCCACAGAGAGGCATGATCTATGGATTCTTAAAAGCATTCTTAGGCCCCTGAGCCTGATTGGTCAGCATTCAGATCCAGAGCTCTGTTCCCCAGTGGGAATGCTTCCCTCCTGAGCCCAATTACAAAATCTGCTTAAATAAGGTGGCAGGAAAGCAGCTACTCCTGACATGCCAAGGCAAGCAGCCAGCTGAGGAGAGTGAGTACCTATGATGCTACTTTGCTTTATTAGTTACTTAAATGTCTCATGCATGAATTTGAGGGGATAGTACTCAACAAAAGCTGTATACTCTGTCTCAACCTCATGCAAGTTGCTTTGGCTTTCCTCATATCCCCTGGTTGCTGGTCTGGATTTTATTTTATTTTATTTTATTTTATTTTATTTTATTTTATTTTATTTTATTTTATTTTATTTTATTTTATTTGTCAACTTGACAAAAGCAAGAGTCATTCCAGAGAAGGGAACCTCAACTGAGAAAATGCCTCCATAAGATCTGGCTGAAGGGCATTTTCTTAATTAGTGGGAGAGCCCTACCCATTGTGAGTAGTACTATCCTTGGGCATGTGGTACTGGGTCTATAAGACAGCATGCTGAGAAAGCCATGAGGAGCAAGCCAGTAATAGCACCCCTCCATGGCCTCTCCTCAGCATCGGCCTCCAGGTTCCAGTTCTGTTGGAGTTCCTGTCCTGATGCCCTTCAGTGATGGTTCATGATGTGGATGGGTAAGCCAGATAAAGCCTTTCCTCCCAACTTGCTTTTTGGTCCTGGTGTTTCATCACAGTGATAGCAATCTTAATTTAGACCGCTGATTACTTCAGTTTCCTCACAAAGTGCTATGGTTTCAGGACTTGTTTTGAATCCAGTTTGCTGCTTTATTTGGCCCCAACCCCATTTTGCAACTTCATTTTAACTCATGACACACTGTCCTGTCACCCCCACTCCCCTCTGACCCAGGCTGTCACCCCCACTCCCCTCTGACCCAAGCTGTCACCCCCACAGCCCTCTGACCCAGGCTGTCACCCCCACAGCCCTCTGACCCAGGCTGTCACCCCCACAGCCCTCTGACCCAGGCTGTCACCCCCACTCCCCTCTGACCCAAGCTGTCACCCCCACTCCCCTCTGACCCAGGCTGTCACCCCCACTCCCCTCTGACCCAGGCTGTCACCCCCACTCCCCTCTGACCCAGGCT